>JAKOGH010000130.1:0-15555 GCA_024811115.1 Terana coerulea
ACGGCGGCACAGCTGTTGTAGCCTATGCAATACCTCATTTGAGGACTCGGAAGCATTCGAACGTGTGAGTCATGTAACTCCTACCCGCAAGTCATGGCAGTACGCTGAACTTGCCTAGCACATGACGGTGGAGCACATTCATACACTTTCCCGGGCTAGCTGCTCCATTTGCAGTATATTCTACTGCGACGTTGTCACTCTTCATGCGCACATTCAAGCTGCGCACCCGAAGGAGGCAGGGTTCATGGATAACATGAATCCCTGGGACATAGTATGCTACAGGTCATTTTCACAGATGTCCTCTGTGTCGTTCCATCATCCTGGTGATTGGTCCGCGCTCACTGTAGGCCCAGGTTTCATAGTATTTGCTACCTACTGATTTATTGACAGGGCAAGCATGGGCCAAGCTGTGACCCGACCCGTCTCCGCCTAACCCCGGTGGTTACCCAGGCCATCGGTAATCCAATCCAAGAGGAAGATGCGGCGTACTCCGTCGGCGCTGATAAAGGAGATCACACTCCGGATAGCCAGCATACTCCCAGTGTGCTTGGTCATTCGAAGTGCGACTCGTCTTTCGACGCCTCGGAGCGCGACTCGGACATCCAATGGACTCATCTTGAAGGCCTACTTGACTCCGTAGGCCCTGAGCGAATGCAAAAGCAGGCGCCGAAGTCCGTGCAGATTGCTGGAACAAACCTTAGCGGCGCTAAGGAGCATGGTGTTCTCTCCTTACAATCTTCACGTGGTGAAGTGCGGTGTGCATCGGAATCCTTCAAGCCGCCCCCACAAGGTATGTTCCACTCCTGCATTTGTGATATACAGATGAGAAAGCTCGATTGGCGGCAGGTCATAAGCAAAATATCTCGCCCGATAGCACGGTCCATCCTGGTTCTTCGAAAGAGAGCAACAAAGTCCCAGCAGCCTCGGCGGACGTGTCGAAAACGGGACCTCATTCCGAGACTAATGCGGAGCTGCCATCGTCTGCACAGCGGAGCTCACAGCCAGGGAAGTGGACGTGTAGAGCCTGCGGAAAGGTACCAGTGTCCCCAACTGTGACTCTGTGCGGTCACTTGTTCTGCCATGCGTGAGTCTTGACTGGCATCAACCATGTAGGTTTGTACTGACATGCGGGCCTCCGATGTATGTAGGTGCATCATCAACCAACTTTCTAAAACGCTGTGCTGCCCCGCATGCAATAGACCTATATTAATCCAGTTGGATGTGTGAACTACACTTGCCATCTCTTGATCTCGCCATAATCTTGCTATGTTGTGATTTGACATCGTTTGTAAGCTGAGTAGAGCGAATTTGTGTATGGTACCGACGCCGTGTGTTCAAATTACTCGGTCAATAAAGTGTTTCTTATGACTTCGCTTCGTCGTTTGTGCGCGTGCAATGTAAATAAATCTCTTCTTGTTCACTGCAACCTCTGGGCACTCACACTGTGAAGCCTGCATTGCCATCGATTGTGATCAACGAACTTGAAGACGAGGAGGCACGCCTAGTGAAATGCACCCATGAGAACAAATACCATGCTAACTTCATACATTATCAATCTCTTCTCGATTCGACATGTAAAGCCGCTATCGTAGTATACACTTGAGTACCGCTACTTCATGTTTGGTATTGCCCGCTGTGTCACGCAGGGATGTCAGCAACCGTAGCTAGACAGCGTGAAGTTGGTTCAGAAACATACCTGCGTGACTCGAACTTTGCTCCTAGCTATGACTCGGAATCACTTGTGTTGGATCCCTCTACTCGGTATTCAAGTCATCGGCTTTCTCCACCCTCACCTCAATTAGGGCATACACTCTAAACTTCTTCTTACATTTCGAGCAGGTCACGATGGTCCCCTTGGATTTGCTAGTGATGGTACTATTACCACTTGGCGGATCGGATGTGGCTCCAATGGGGTCCTCGAAAGTGGTAGAGTCGGTAGAGTCCGCGAAACCGATGTCCACGCCCTGGGACGCTCCACAGTATGGACATTTCACTGTCGACTTGGACACCTTCAACACGCAGTCGGAGAGGATGCACCTGAAGTTCTGGAGAAGAATACCTCAGGTAAGCACAGTATCACGAGTGAGCATAGACAAGGGGCATTACACGGTAACCACCTTCACCATCGGGTACAGTCACGACCCATGAAAACTCGTGGGACATGGTAGGGAGTATATATATTATGATGGAAAAGCGTGGATTCAAACGAGTCCCTTTATACGGGGCGGTGAGCCCCAGTAGCAGTGAGTGTATTGTACACACAGCTTCAAATAGGTGACGTCTTTGTGCATCTCAAATGCCTGCAGACTATCAGGTGTACTGGAACTCCGGTGAACGAGAGAATGGCGAAGCTGATGGCTGAGATGCTGTACCTGAAAGCATGACATTTGGAAAGGGTCCTGGGCCTCGTGGTACGGCGAAGCAGAATGCCATTGAATGCTTCCAATCTAAAAGGGACAGCTATTTCGGCGGTTCAAGTAACATCCAGAACACATACACACGCACTGCCGTAAAGATATGAGCACCTGCGAGTCTACGCGCGTGCATGATGCCGAAGGACACACACATCTTGTAATTACCAAGCGGTCCAGAACTGAGCGGTCGTATGATTGCATTTGATCCTGTACTATATGTCACAGTTGGCAAAGTGAAGTCATAAAGAATCGGATGAATGAGTACGATGAATGACGGATTTACATGTATGCAGATCATTTAGCAACCACTTCGACCTTGTCTACCTTCACCGACTTCCTCACACTATGATATTGACAACGTCAGTGACTGCTGAAGGAAGGGCGTGATGAGGAGCTCACTTCAACTAGTAGTCCTTCCTTTAGAGCATCCTGTAGAGCTTCCTGTAGAGCTTGAAGAGCTCTTCGTGGACTCGGACTGCACTGTGCGTGGTCCAACATCCCGGGGATGTTGGACGAAGGCAATGAGAGCCAAAAGCACAATGTCAAGCAGGCGAGACCGTGCATACTATATATTCCGCTGCGTATAAGGTTTCCTAGTACGCTTCGGAAGAACGAAGGTGAGCCGCGCACGTCGGAGCCGAGCGATGCCCAGTCAAATATCAATCACAGTGCCACGTTGAGCAGTGTTTACACAAGTCGGAACCAATGTGAACTACGCCACCGAGAGCTGGATATCTGGTGTGGGCGCGTAACGCCGGACCAGTGACAACAAATAGTCAGAACGCACTGGTTGATCTAGACGCCTTCGATGCGCACGCATGAGCGAGTCGACATGCACGTTCAGGAGGGTCTTCGGGGAGCGAGGCAATGGTCTTGTGATCCCTTATACGGGGAAAAGCGGTTGATATATTGTCTGTGGTTTCCTATTAGATGAGTTATACAAATAGGGTCCGGGAAGGAGACGTACAGCCGGTCCCAATATTGATCTCTCCAAACCCTTGCGACTCCTTGGGTGCGAGAAGGTGCCAAAGGCTTTAGAATACCGGGTTCAAACGACAACAACAGGTCGCGGACGCTGACGATGGGCGCACGGGCTCGAACGCGCTTTGCGTGCCAGCTCCAGGCTCTGCGCGCACATGCTCCCGGGCCAACTCCAGGTCCGGGATACACTGCGCGACGGGATGTGGAGACTTGACTCCGCGTCCTGACGTGCAAGCGTACGCTAACCAAGACGGGCACGGCGCGCAGAACGCAGTCGTGACCGAAAGAGGCGCACCGTCGTCGGGATCTGGTGCCGCGTCGTGCTCTGGGAAAACGTGAGAGTGCAGACGCGGCGGTGTCGTCTCAGGCTTTGTGCGCCCAGGCATGTGTGCGCCGGTGACGAAGTGTGTAGATGCAAGTCAGGCGCCGAGGTCTGGCGGGCAGGATGGGGTCAGCATGCACGGAATGCAAGAGCGGAAGGATATATGCGCACCAGCGAGTGCAGGCGTGCACAATTTGCTCGCTCTCCAAGTCTGCATGCCCAGCATGTTGAGTAGCCCGTCGTGTTCCCGAAGGAGTCGTCCGACGCGGCAGTAGAAGGGGAGGACGCCCCGGCGCTTCGCTCCCTGTTTCCCGCTTTCACCTGCTCTTCCACTGGCACCTCACCCATCGACCTCCGACCTCCGAGGGTGCTTTGCCGCAGCAGCACGCGTCCCGGCACGTCTGTCCTACGCCGCAGTCCTATGCTGCTTGAGAAGAGGCGCGAAGACGCGTGCTCTCGCGGCAAGCCGCGCTGAGTCCTCCTACCACGACCCCCCCCCCCCCCCCCCCCCCCCCCTGTATACCCAGACAGCTGTTCACTACACGATATCCCTGTACGCGCAGGAGCCTTCTCGAGTGCCTGCCATAAGCAGACGCGCGTGTATGCATCGCACGTCCATACCCCTTGCAGAGGATCGCGTAACGCAGGTGCAGGACAGTTGTCCAGAAGCATGACGACGCATATAGCCGGGAAGAAGGGCTTTTCCAGTTTCTCCGCTTGCCGTCCGTGCTTTCTGAGCAGCTCCTTCTCACTACAAGAACCGCAGTTGCACTGCAGCTCCCTTCCCGTACCGTTGTTCGGACCCTATCTATCACAGTACACCCGCCACCGTCAAGCCTGTTCCCTCTCGAATTCGCGAGCGGGACGCTTGAGCTGACTCATATACAAGAATAGGTATGTAGATTACGCTCAACCGTGCCTCCCGCTAACTGCTCGTCTAGAACGTCCGGAAGTTATCTGGAAGTCGTCTGATGCCGCGTTATTGGTGTCCTCGACTGCAGCTCAGTCACAAATCGAAATGCCTGAGCATATCTCTGACAAACCTCCGCGCTCCATCCCAGCGCACCTGGCGCCGTCTCCTCTTTCACGACCACCTGGCTCTCAACGCGAAATTGTAGCTTACACACGTCGCCCTCGCCCCGTCCCACAGCCTGCACGAGACCTTGACAGGTTGAGACGTCCCGTTCACCGGCGGGCGCTGCTCGGGGCGACGAGCGTCCTGAAACGACGCTGGCAGTTTCCGGGACCCCTCGTCAAGCGTTCAGGTGCGCGAGGCACTTATTCGCCCCGCTAACCGTTCCACTGATGTAATACAGGATGGACCGACCAACCCAACCGTCGTCCGATTGAGGATGCTCTCAGACGCGCCATGCCTGGCGTTCCCGTACGCGCTGGGGTGCATGCCTTGGCTGGACGGGTGTCTCGAACACTGTGAGAGCATTATCGGCTATCATCGGTGTGGCGAAGTGGTACAGATGTGGAGTTGGGCGGGGCCGCGAGTGCTGGGGACTGAAGACGTGAAGAAGGATGCTGTCGTCCTTGTGCTGCAGCCTTCACCGTTGCACGACACAACCTTTTACTTCCTGAAGACCCTGACGGTCTATAGTCTGCTGTCGTCTTAGCTCGTACGTCGGCGGTGCGAAATGTATACAACGAGCTTATGCGCCGCCTGCTTGCAATTCAGCGCTCAGCGAGCGCAGGATCTCCTCGGAGCGGGGCCTTCGTGGCGCCGGCGGTTGCCGAGGCCGACGTCTGGGGATGCCTTGGTGCCACAGCCTCGTCCCCTTCTCTTCCTTCACCGCCAAGCCGTCTCCGCTCTCACAAGAAAACGGGCCCCACCGAGCTTCCACGAACTGGCCATTGGATACGCCTTAGTGTTGTGCTACCTCGAGCTCAAAGCCAAGTGACGTGCGTGAAGTCTACTGGCAGACCACCGAGGCCGTCCAAGAGCGTGAGTCGTGACGGCGAATAGGACAAATGGTCGTGTGTCTGCAAAGCAGGGATCATGCTGTCGATGCTGAGGCCTTTCTGGGTCATCAGTCAATATATAGGGGCGTAGGAATGGCGGGAGGGTGACGGTGGAGAGCTGTATGGTGTAGTTGTGGATGTGTGAATGCGGTAGTGATCACAGTTAAGGTTACTAACGCGATCTCGACAATGGCCCGAACAACAGGCTCAAAGTGTTTCTCCAGCCCGGCTATGGCATGGGAGGGGGCCTTACTCGCCTATGACGAGGGTCAGGCCATCGGTCTTGCGGAATAGGCAGTGCAGCAACGCGAGCGACCTCTTGCTGGTATCCTCGTCCGCCATCGGCCAGTATCCATCGGAGGAAGCACTCCATCTCCTCTTGCGACTCGCAAAGATAGAGATCAAAGAGCTGGGATCGTGTAAGCGAAATAGTTGTGTTGCCCACTGTGTAGTCCGTCGGCGCTGACAAAACCTGTCCTAGCCCAAAACATGCACCTTCCCATTCCTTCCACGGGTACAGACCATCGTATACAAAGATGCAATGCATCTTGACCATATGAGATGCTGCCGTCAGGAATGCGTTATGCGGGACATTGTTGACTAAATGTCTGAAAACATGAGCGTCCTTGAAATCTACTTTGAACAAGCAGTCGCGGATTTGTGGAGACTCCAACAGGAAATTGTTGATAGACTGCCAGTCCACGCGATTGATGGAGTCCTCAGGAGAAGTAATATGGCCCTCGAGGAGGCTAAAAACGACTTGAGGTAATATCGAGGGGTTCTGCCAGTGCATGAGGCTGTCAAGTTTGAGCTCCGTCAAGAGCGATATGCTTGTCTCTTCACGTGCTATGGATTTCAACCTCGGAAATCGTATGCGTAATTCATCTATGAAAAACAGACAATTAAATTTGGTTCTCACAGCCACTGCAAGACATACCATCATTACGCAGTGAGAAATGCACGGAAGTGGAGGTAACGTCGGCAGGCTTGGTCACACAAGCAAGTCTTGTGACGAATTGCCGCAGATAGCTATCAAGTAGGTGGGGATAGCGCTTGTACAGTGTTCCTGCCGCGAGCAGGTGAAACGCGAGGCTTGCCTCCGCTTCGGGACTACCGCATTGCTCAATGTGAACGTCTTGCAGCGGATGCGCTGTTACGCGAAATCTGGCCATCAATGCCCAAGCAGCCTCGTCTTCAAACGTGAGGCTCCTGCACGTCACGCCTTTGACAGACTTGATGCTGTAGATCAGCCGAGCAAGGTCGCGGACGTGGCGAAAGTGGAGGTGGGACAGAGTCAGCGTGTGGATTTGTAGCAAACGCCACGGTAAGGTGCGCGGCAGTGCTCCGGAAAGTGGTAGTGGTGTGAACGGCCCGACGTGAGTGTTGGTGGTAGTCACTGTATTAGTCCGTGATAAAGACAGCGTTCCACCTGACCAAGGATTTGAGGGCTGGTTGCGATCGACGGATGGGAACTTCAGTAGCAGTTGATGGACCCAGGGTTCCTGCGGCTCGTGGCACTCGAGAGTCCAGATGCCTCCGCACTTCTTGACGTGCGCGAGATCGCGAATAGGATGGTCGACAGACTGCGACAGCAGACAAACGTCATTGCCGGAACGCAACTGCAGTACGCGAAAGAGCTGCGGGCGACACCGCTTTGCCCAGTGCCGACACGTCAGGGCACATGTACCCAGTATCTTGATCTTCATGTTTTTGAGGCTCAGCGGAGAGCGCCTGTGTTCCTCTTCACAAGACTCGATGACAGCGTCGAGGATTCGATCGACGATCTCCATTGGAAGGTCGGCTGCTGTCGCAAGCGAGCTGAGTATGAGCGGGGAGGACATGTTGAGCGGAAGTGGAGAGGCAAATGTGTACGTCTCAGCTCTTGGGTTAAGAGATGTGTGCAGCTCAGATACAAGATGGCAAGTAATCGAGGCTCGGCGTGCTATATATTCAGATAGGTGATATAAGGTTTCCTAGTACACATCAAAGTCAAACAGCGCCCAGCCATATAACAACCATATATTATGCATGAGTGCCTCTACCTTCGCCACTGTCGGCTTGGGTTCGAACCAGTCCGAGGCTGCACCACCAAACGCTCGACGTATGCGTCATAGCCATACGACGAAGCCATACGACACGAGACCGCTCGCTGACAAGAGTGGACTCCGTACTTTAGGGATGCCAACGCGCCTTTGATGTAGACCGCAGTCGGCGACCCATGCCATACATATAGCGTTCAAGAAGCAGACGGACGACTGATCGGAATACCAACTGCCCTAGATTCGCGATGTTTTCCAAAGAGAAAGCGTTGTAAAGCTTCGTACACAGCGTATCGCACGCGAGCCCTGCGTCGTCTTCGCACTCCGCGAGTCGGCGGCCTCGTCTAGGGAGCCTTTCACGAGTTGGGAACGTCCCGAGGCGCGCTGGAGAGAACCGCACATATGGTACGACGTTGGGTGCTTGGGACAATCCGCGCGCTCGCCTGAGCAAGGGCGCATGCGGCGCGGCGTGTCTAGTGATAATAGGCAGCACGACCACGAAGCTCTGGAGGGCAGAGAATCAGGCATCTTCTGGCGGGCGGAATGTTGTCCATAAATCTGGCGGTGGTAGTCCGCGCATGTGTGGGCAGGAGAAGAGCCCGCTGCACCGTTCTCCTATCAGAAACACAGCACTGGTCAGGGCTGTGGTGATGCATGAAGGTACAATGGCGCCGCACCTGTCTGGGAAACATCTGCCGCTTGCTCGCCACAGTATCCCTCCATACCAGTCGCGGGAGCACATGCCTATACGTATGGCGGCCAACCTTCGCAGAGACCCAGTGCGACGAGGGCTAGTCACGAGAGCACGTGTAGACAAGCATTGCGGCCGTCCGTCTTCAGGAGGGCACGACGGCGGTCCAACGCGAGAGGCGCACGACGCTGTATGCGCTTGGGCTATGGCGTGTCTGCAGCGGCGCCCCAGCGTATGCGTGCCGGCTGCGCGAGCGTTCGTGAGCGAGCTGCACGCGGAAGGATGTTCAGGCGAACGTACCTCTTTACCAGCTGCTTATAAGCGACTCTCGCATCCCGCTAAGCCGAGTATCCGGCGTTTTTGTACCATGCATACATCCCGCTTATACCTCCTCGACTCGGCGCCCGCTCCCGAGCACACTGGCGGATGCGACCGTGTCCCTCCAGCACGCCATGGTCGTCTTCGCTGCTGGATCGTATTTGTTGAGCTATCTTCTGCAAGCGGCGTCCCTTGCACCAGGAGCGGGTCGCACGGGACGAGGGTGATCATGGGACCAAATGTTATGTCGTGAAGATCCATGAATCCAGTGAAGGCAGCTTGACTGGGATGTACCGGAGGATCCAATACGTGGGGCAACACGTAGCGGGGAAAGGAGGGAGTTAAAGCAATCTAGATGGAAAAAGACGAACATAGGTCTCATTCTGCCCGTGCGTCCTTTAGTTCTTATGCTTCTGTGCGTGCGTATGTGGGACGCGCCGACGCGTTCACTTGCAACCATCGCGCGCATGCGTTCAGCGGTTGAAATACCTGACCGGTCTAGGCGATTGAACAAGTCCGTACCGGTGGCGAAGCATGGTGCACGTCGAGGTGTTGATGGGAGGAGTAGGTATATGCGCGGGAAATGTCGCGCGGACGACATCTGTGGACGCGGTCCTACAAAGCTAGCATATACCGCTTTCGCAGCAGCTCTGTTGGAGAGTATAAAAAGTGGTCAGGTTTGTGGTGATGTATGGAGGCATGGAGGGAGACGAACATGAGCCAAAACCCGTTCCTTCCTCTCCATGATATCCCACACACGAGACATTCTTCTCCGGGATCAATGCCAGATACTCTTGCCCTGGCCAGACTTTACGCGGGCATCGTTTCAGCTTTTGGAGCTATCGGTGCATGGAGAGAAGTTGGGCAGGAGGCCTACCTCAGAATAGCGGGAGCTAGCCGCGAGAGCCTAGGTCTGTACGCATTGCAAACCCACGTTCCAGAGACGCGAGACGGCGGTATCAAGAGGAAGCGTAGAAACACGTCTTAGTGGGGCGAGGGGGCTCGAGGAGGAAGGAAGTCGATGGTGAACCGGGTGGAAGTAGGAAGCAAAGAGCGAAGCACCGGCATGCGCGCGCCCTTCCCTTCTCCTAACATCCATCCACCGCGTCCGACGGCTTCCTCGCGAATCAGGGTGTCGCGCACCAGCCGGAAGGATGACGCGGACACGTACGGTCCCATTGTGAGGTGAGCCTGGAGAAGAGGATCGTAAATATGAGAACGAATGAGACGTGTTTGTGAGAGGGTGGTGAGTCGGAGTGACCGTGCAGTCGAGGCCGAGGAATGAAGCTGTAGACAGGGTGCACGTGCACGTGGTCCTAGCAATCAAAAGAGCAGCGGCGGCGCCAATTTTGGTAGTGGGCGCCAACGAGCCTCACTCTGTGGTGACCGCCGCAAGCGCGGTGGACAGCTCAATCGACCAGCTCTTCGAGGTGTGACTGGAGACTACTGGTCGAATCTGAGTGCGCGCGCAATACGGGCGGTTTTTTATTTTTATTTTTACCGAATATAGTCGAATTTTGATAGATTGTGTAGGAGTGGGTCAACCCTCAAGTCAGGCTAGTCTACATCTAGTCTACATCCAAACTCTGGGTCCTTCAGTGTAGTGTCCCGGAGTTTGAAACGGCACGTCAGGCATTGCCTTGCCGCAACGGCATCTCCCATGTGGTGAGCCCGGGAGAAGAGCCCGCTGTATACTTACGCCGCCCTTGCCTGAGCCCGCTGCCCAAGCGACGCAAGGAGTCTGCCTCGGGTTCCGCCGTGATAGCGTCTCTTTTAGGCAGCCTTCCTGATATGGGCATGGATATATCCTGGCTGCCAAAATGCCCTATTAGAGCATATTAGCTGCGATATATATCCCGTCCGTATTGAGCCGGAATTGCCAAAATTACAGAGCGACGACCCCATTTTGAGGCGCTTATCGTGATATTTATCGTAGCTAATATGCTCTATTATTACCTCCCTATTTCTGTATAGCGCAGGTGAATGCCTCCGAGCACGAGCCCACGAACTAAGGGAAGTATTAGCATAATGATGAAGTATGTACTTATCTGGTTAATTATAATATCAATACCATGAGTACTGTAAATATAAAGAAATGGCTAAGAGGGTGGGATGACACAGGGGACATGGAAGACTTGTGGAAGACAGTCCGGTAAACCTACCATAATCATCACCGGTCACCCTTAGTACTGCGAGAAGCTGGAGGCTAAGTACTGTCGCTGTACACTGGCAAGTCGTGCAAGGGGAATACTTACCGGCCGACCTTAGCCGACGATGATGACGTCGTCAGCGCAGTGCGCTTGAGGTCCAAGCTATTTCTTGCCGAGAAGCCGGTTCGAAGTCCGGGACACTTCTCAGAAGACCCCCACCTTGGTGACAGCCTCTATATACAAAGGAACGAGAGCATCCCTTCCGACTATTTAAGAGGCTGTCCTAGAGCCTAAAGTCAGGCCTATTTGGCCCGACTCGGATTGTGTGTCGGGGACACATTTCGTATTCTGCGGTAAGCTTCACCATCATATATGCCGTTTGAAACGTTAAAGGTTAATCATCGCTTTATGCCCAAGTTGGACGTATCCTTTTCACATGATTTGCGCAGCGGTCTAGGCCATTAGCAACCAGGTTGCTTGCACGATGCATCGGAGGAAGCAGAACTAGAACCAGCCCCATGATCTTGTAATACTAGAGGAGGTGCCGACCAGCCATATCAATGAATAGACCGCGGACGTGGCCGTTTGGATACGTGTGCCGGTGCACTTACCGCAAAGTCCGCCATGGCTTAGGGTTTTCTGGTCCTTTCTGGGCAAGGCGGTCCAGGCCGTGCACACGGTCATAAATGCATGACGTCTCGCCATTGGTTAGTCTCTAGCAACTGTAGGCGCCGTGTACGACTGTGCAATGTAACTCTGAGGTGTTCATTGGGTAAGAACAATGCTTTCGAACACTTACAGTGCCCTCATATTTGGCTCGAAGGAGTACAGCAACGATTTTCCCAGACTCGTTGATTTCGACCAATCCCATTCATGCCCGTGCCTACGCGATAGTAGCTTTTCTACACGCACTGTGTAGCCGGTGCCACGGCGTAACGCTTTTGGTCTATATGTCCCGGGTAAGGTTAGTGTGGCACGCCGTCCGGTAGATCAAGGCCAGTCACACAGGATGCTCTAATTGAAAGGGGCATGGTATGGCGCAGAGAATAATTTACTAGCTACGACAAGATCTACAGCATATGCATATGCGCGTTTTACATCGGTGTTCTACAGGAACAGCTCATATATAAAGAAAAATGCCAATACACGAAGATCCAGCTCACGCTGCCACCGCGGCGACTTCCTGCACCTCCGACACGATAGCCATCTGGCTGAAGTCAAACACGACCGAGCTGGCCGCGCGCTCGCCAAGCAGGCCCCACGTTTGCCACCACTCCTCCGCCTGATCTTCCGCGTCGAACCCGAAGATCTGCTTGTCGCGCTGCATCAAATCGGCGGTGGGTCAGCGTCGGTACATATCTCGCAGAACTGAGAATACGCACCACGAACCACAGGCCGCGCACCGAGTCGTCCTCGCCGTCCGCGCCGCCGTCGTCGGGCGCGTCGGGGTCGAGCGCGAGCGCCTCGACGCCGCGCGCGTGCTTCGCGCGCATGGCCGCGTCGCGGGCGGCGTGCTCGGGGCCGGGCGGCATCGCGACGAGCGCGTAGTTCGCGAGGTCCGCCTCGAGCATGTCGCGCACGCGCGGCGCGCGGATGCTCGCGTGCGCATCGAGGAACGCGGGGATCTGCTCCACGCTGTGCAGGTGCGAGAAGAGCGCGCCGAGCGCGGCGGCGTCGCATGTGGAGGCCGCGACGGCGGTCGTCGCGCCGCGGGGAAAGGCATGTGCGGCGTCGCCGACGATCATCAGCCGCCCGCTGTCGTGCACCCACGTGTCGAGCTCCGGTGGCGAGGTGAGCGGCACGCAGCGCCGGCGTGTCGAATGCTCGATGAGTTTCCGCAGCCTGTGCGAGACGACTGTCAGCAATTGAGGCCTCCCAAGCGAGACAGTCTGCACGCACCGTGGCTCGCATTCACCCATCGCCTCCAGCACGCGCTCCTTGGAAACATCGCCAGCGCCCCACAAGTCTTGTGTGCCGTCCTCCGGCACGTACACCTGCAGCGCATACTCCGGTTGGATGCCCTACACAAAGGCGAGGTCAGCGTACGCACGAAGGCGGCGAACCAAAAGGTGGCGTACGGCGATGTATCCCATGGCACCGCGTGAGTTGCCGAGCCATGTGTACGTCCGCCCCTGCACGTGCATATCAGCTGTCAGACTAGTCCAAAAACGCTATAAGGTTACGCACCTCATCTTCGAGCAGCGATGCGAGCTCGGGCGTACCGGTGATTGCCTCTTTGGGTACCGCAATGCTGCATAGGTTGGCCGTCGGTGATTCATCTTCGTGCATCGTGCGCTGGAACTCACTTGAATATTGACATGCCGAGCTGAATGTCGGGCAAGTCCTGGTCGAGCACTTCCCGGCGCGCAAGGCTTGAGGGCCCGTCCGTCGCGATGACTACATCCGCCTCGAGCACCACGCCCGAGTCCAGTCGGACGGACGGCTGGTCGTCCTCCTCGTCGAAGACGAGTGTGTAAGACTCTGAGCGCGGCAGGATTTTGGCCCCGAGCGCGACGGCGGTGGAATGCAGCAGTTGGTGCAAGTCTGCGAACTGGGAAGGGAGGTCACGAAACGGCCGCGGGATGCATTGGAACCTTGCCAGGAGTGTGAGAGGAGTAGCACTCACGTGCATGTAGAGGAAGTCGCCGCCGGCATCCTTCATAAGCTCTTCAATCCAGGTGTGTGTGCCCAGAATGACATCTTCCTCGTCTATGAGAGGCATTCAGCACATTTCCAACGGCGCGGCCGGCATATTGGCGTACATCTGGTCAACAAAACCTGCTTGCTCGTAACGGTGAGCTCTTTGAGCTTGTCTCCCATACCCCATCTGGTCAGGAGCTTCGACATGTTCGGAGGCACGGAGAAACCACTCATGCCCCATGTCTGGCGAGCGAGCGAACGTTAGAGTCGGTATGCGCCACAGTGGCCAGGGCACTCACGTCGACAATCTCGTCTGGAACCTCTATCACCGTCACATCATGGCCGGCTCGTCGCAGTGCAATGGCGGTTCCCAGGCCCGCGGCTGTGGTGCCGATAATAACGACATGAATTTTGAGGAAGTCGGCGACAGCCTGTGTGGGCGGTCATTAGCATAAAGCAGCGCAGGTGGTTGCCGCTACACGCACCATGGTATCGTGTGCAAGGGTATACGGTCGTGGTGGTGGTCGGAGGCAGGGCAACGGCGAGTGGGCGGACGCACCGCAGGCATGGATTATGAGAGCCCTCGCGGGCCGCACCGCTGCTCTCGATCGCCGCCGCGACGAAACCCAATCTGCTGATTATCATGCGCGTTCCTGAGGATATGGAGGCGCAGCGACGCGCCCCCGGGGTTCTGCGGGTCGCCGAGATCGCGCGCGGGCGAGTGGGAACGCGTAAAATTTAACGGGGGCGAATGGAAGGCGCGAAGGTTCCGCTCGCCAGGCGCGGGATGCCCAAGGGCGTCGATGCAGCGCGGCGGCGGCCCAGAAGGCACAATGAATTTTCGATCAGTGTGCCCGTGGGCGGAAGAACCCTATATAGCGACCGGGAGCATCTGGCGCAAGCCAAGCATGAACCGTCCCGAAAATCGTCCTCGATCTCTGTTTAGCAGGCACTTTCGGGCCGCCGAGTGGCCCGTGTAAACGTAGCGGAACGGTACAGCCTTTTCACTTCATTTACATGTTTTTCGAAAAGGCTATCAGTGGTAAGTATTCCGCGGAAAACCGACAAGGTGCAACATACGATACCTTGAGACATGGCCACAAGCCTCCACAAGTCTGATACGCCACATCACGCCGATAGCACCCGTGATTGCACGAATTCATCGGGCGATGAGGCCTGGACGTCGCGGGCCTCGCTGGCGGGAGCGAGCCGGGGATCGGCGCTTAAGCGCCACAGGCACTAAAGCCTGCGGCACTCTGATGACGCATCAGATTAACCATCACACCCGCCCCTTTCCCCATTTGGCACCAAGTAATACTGACGTCGGAATTCCCGCGATGTGGTCCGGCTACTGCTGCTCAAACGCCTTAAACGCCTCTCCTGGGAAACATTGGACGCGCCTGCTTGAACTTTACTAATGACTCTTCTTGCCATAATGACTGTTGTAAGTGTATTTGGGCACTTCCTGACCGCGTTCGACCTCGTCACAGTGCAAGTTACATGTCTTTGAATCCACCCCTGAAACGCACACGCGCAGTACATACCAGTAGATCAACGCCTACATATATGCAATATCCCCGAAGACTATAAATCTCCGTCTTCATTCTCAACGACGAGAGGCTCCTTCAATTTTTTGCCTTGAACGCTCTGGTCACTTGCTGGGAGTGTTACAAAGGGTACTTTAAGACACCATGCCACGTCCACTACTTGAGCTCCGGCGTGTCGGCAAAGAGCACAGTCATCATCGAGTCTGGATACCGCGTTCCCGTCGCTGCAGTATTGGCCTCACTCGCGATCCTGCGGACCTCCTCCACATCTTCCGGCGACAGCGTGACGTTCAGCGCGCCCAAATTCTCCTTGAGGTACTGCGACACCCCGCTCGTCAGCTTGACCTTGATGCCACAAGCAGCACACACACACCTTCTCCTTCGTCCCTGGGATCGGAATGACGTCCGCACCCCGCGCAAGCAGCCACGCCAGCGCAACCTGCCCCGCCGTCGCGCCGTGCCGCTGCCCCACGCTGCGCAGGCCG
>JAKOGH010000131.1:0-13088 GCA_024811115.1 Terana coerulea
TCAAGCTGCCGTGCACTTGGACGCTTTCAGCTGTTCCCCACTCGACCGAGGCCCCAGAGCCGGCATTCGTCGTACCACACACCCATCATGGGTTGCTCAGTCTCGGACCCGCCCGCTGACGCGTCTCAGCACGCTTCCGACGACTTGACCCGACTGCGATCGACGGCGTTCGGGGAGCTCCAGCGAAGTATCGAGGAGAGCGGGGAGGGCCTTGTCAGTCGCATGCGGGACTGGGAGCGAGAATACGGGGCTCAGGCGGCGGTCAGCTCGGCGTACATACCGCCGAGCCGCATCACCAAGCGCGAACACCCTTACCATGGGTGGATCCCGTGGCGGAACATCTCGATGACGAAGATGACATTCAGATTGTCTCCGGTGACCCGGCTCCCGACGGCGTTTCAAAGCCTAACTCGCAGTTAGCTGATGGCGACTATGAAATGGAGCTTGACCAGCCTGAGGCTAGCTCTTTGCATTGCGACGCTGTCATGCAGGCGCGTTCCTGGTCTCCGTTTGACAGCGGTCGTTCCGGAGCATCCGGGTACAACTCTGATGATGACGCCCTCCCTTTCCTTCACACCCTCCAACTCCGCCAGCTCCTCGCAGCTCTCCCTCTCGCTCAACCAGTCATACGTCGCACTGCCCTCGGCCCATGGTCGCGGCGCTATGCCCCCGGTTACCCGCCGAACGCATCGCCTTCCGAAAAGCTATATCCGCGCTGACGCTTGTCATGGCCAACGGCGCCGGCGGATTAAACGACTACGCGGCTGTGCGCGCTATGGACGGCCCAGCCGCTCTCGACGACTCTCGTCGGGGAAATGTGGCACTAACTTATTCCTCAAGACATAATCATCGACCAAACGAACGAACTTTCAGGAATCCCTTGTGCGAATGTCAAGGATGAGAATATTCCGTATTGTTGAATCTTCTACTTTTTGGTCTTGCCAGCCTTTTGTTGGCCGTTTTCCGATTTTCGGTTTTCATTAGCGTATTGTTTCATCCTGCTTCGATATCGAGAGATCCACCTCATTACATCACTTTTTTTATCACCTTAATGTTCCAGGTCCTCATCCACCCGTGTCTCATCTTTTGTATTATTAGCGGACATTGTAACCAGAATCATCCACCCATAAGGCGAAGAATCATCATCATTGTACATATACACAGCCTACTGTAGCTCGTCGCGCCCGTTTTCATGATTGAAGCGGCCAATCCAAGAAATCAATCCTAGTTGTATGGATATACCAGTAAAATGTGAGAGTAGCGTATACGCGTGTTTGGTATCCAAGAGATTTCCAAGAAGTGTATGGACGTGCAACCCTATCCCCGGCGTGTCCCCGTAGGGCGTATGCACATTAGATTTTGCTTGGCCCAGGAGGCCGACGGCCTTCCTATGAATCCGCCATGAGGGCTCGGAAAGGACACGCCCATCGTCGGTGCGTGATAACCCCGTCAGTCAGTCTGGATCACCTCCATCATTCTACCCTTTCCCTTAACATCCGGAGTCGCGACTGTAGAGCTCACCCCGATGTATGCGCGGAGCCCGGGATGGCACGACGGTCCGGGTTCCTGACTCTGCTCGAGCAGCTGCTGCGTGAACGCGCAGAAGGAGGTCATGCTGGAAGCCAACGCATTTGCGGCATGAGATGTCCACGCATTGTGCTCACTCTCCAACTGGGCGATGGCGGCTTCGAGCTCCAAGATTATGTGCTCGGCCTCGACGCGTTTCCGGACTTCGTACTGGGCGAGCTTTTCTGCCGCTACGCGTTTGCGGATTTCCTCCCGGACTTGGTGCTCCGCCTTGAGCCGGGCGGTTTGTTCCATGACGAGAGCGTGCTTCATGGCTGAGAAAATGTAGTAATCAGCCCCGGAAGCATCGGACAACGAGATTAGATGACATACATTTGACAACATAGCTGACTCCTGGTGGGAGGAACACGCCTTTCTGGTCCAATTCGCCCTCTTCTGTGGGATATAAAACGTCCGTCGAAATCCAAGGGAGGGGTTCTGCGTCAGGTAAACCGAGCATCTGAAAATTCTCCACCGGCAGCTCTCGATCCGTCTCAATCTTTTCTTTCCAGTCGCCCGCCGAGTTCCCAGCACTCTGTAAATGCGCCAGGAAAGGGACTTCAGGAGATCGATCTCTGGACGGAGGTGTATATTTTAGGAATTTTTGTCGCATTGCAGATTGGGTAAACAACTGCTTTGAGCTGCTGCTTGCATGGGCAGATCCTGCTGTGTTCTCTCGGGCTCGACCTGTAGTAACCTCACATGCAGGGCAAGGGACGGGCTCGGGTGTTATGGCAGAGTGCAGCGACGGTGTTGGCGTAGGCATAAAACTATGTGCACCGCTTGTAGTTATCGAACGATGATTCAAGGGACCAGCCTCAGGTGCAAAATCCTCTGTAATTGGTTCTACGACAAGCACAGGAGAACCAGGGCGTTTCCTCTTGGGTCGTGGCTTGTAGATAGGTGTGACCTCCGTCGTGCCGGTCTTACTCGTTGACAAGACTGTGGGTTGGCTCATGGACATCGGTTTGTCTAGATTAACATCTGTATGTTTGATACGGCGTCGAGCAGTTGTAAATTGTAGGCTTACCTGGGAGTTCTCTGTCCTACTCGGACGTTGAGGGTTCAGATGATGATTTCCTATAAAAATGCAGAGTGAATTCACTTCTATAACGGTGCGCAGAATGCCGATCTCACGTCTCTTATGCGGCGGTGGCCTCACCAGTACACATTCTGAGGTAGGCGGTCAAGCCATCGAAGGAACTGCTCTCAGAATGAATATTATACGGACCTAAGCGTAGCCTCTGCTTTGGTTGAGCGGGTTCACTCGCAGCTCTCTGACGCTCTGTGAAGAGATACACTCTCTCAAAGTTGACATAGCCATAAAAACGACACTTGCATACCTGCGACACCACGGCTGGACTCTTTAGAGGCCGACCGTAGCGATTTCTTTCGAGAGCGTGCTGAATCTACCATGCATCCAGGGAACGGATTGAACTGAGCAATTGAAAGAGAATTAGTATGAGTTCTGTATGAACGTAGAGGCAAGAGGCAAGAGCCCGCCGCGTTTGCTTGTCACACGTACGGAGATCGAGATCTGCGCGCACACCGCCGGCTATGTAGAGCGCCTACTACAACTCTCCGCAAACCATGTCCTCCGAGGAAGCGCAAGCTGGTCCATCCACGCCCTCCAGGAAACGCTCACGATGGGACGTAGACAACCAAGAGGAGAGCAACTCTCCAGAGCCAGTGCCGAAAGCGACGAAGAAACGCGTTAAGTCGCACCCGCCCAAAGAACCTACGACACCCGCAAGAGTCCCCACTCCTGCTGGTCGCGAACTCGTCGTTGAGAAGAGGCCGCTGCAGCACAGTACCTATGTGCCCCCTCGGACCCTTCACCCACCAATTGTACCGTCCCGGTCGGTCTACTGCTACGAGAGACTCAACGCTATCGAGGAAGGCTCGTACGGAGTCGTATTCCGAGCCCGGGAGAAGGAAACTGGAGACATAGTCGCGTTGAAGAAGCTGAAGCTCGAAGAAGAGAAACACGGTTTTCCTATCACAGCTCTCCGCGAGATCAACGCGCTTATGAGCTGCAAACATGAAAACGTAGTGGGCATACGCGAGGTGGTGGTCGGTGATACCTTGACACAGTGAGTCCCAGCCCACCTTATCCCAAGGCCTACCTCAGTCCTATACCTGCCAAAGGGTGTTCATAGTCATGGACTTCATTGAGCACGACCTCAAAACCCTGCTCACTGTCATGCCATCTCCGTTCTTGCAGTCAGAGGTGAAGACGCTCATGCTTCAACTCCTCTCTGCTGTAGCGTTCTGCCATGAACGATGGATCCTACATCGTGACCTCAAGACGAGCAATCTACTCATGAACAACCGTGGCACGATAAAAGTCGCAGACTTTGGCCTGGCAAGAAGATACGGTGACCCAGTTGGGGTCGGCGGACTGACTCAGTTGGTTGTCACACTGTGGTATCGGTGCGTATGCAGTTAGCTATTTGCGGACTACCCTTTGTTTATAATTT
This sequence comes from Terana coerulea, assembly GCA_024811115.1. Taxonomy (NCBI): domain Eukaryota; kingdom Fungi; phylum Basidiomycota; class Agaricomycetes; order Polyporales; family Phanerochaetaceae; genus Terana; species Terana coerulea. Next base: position 4,047 of record JAKOGH010000131.1, read on the forward strand.
CTTATAGTGCACCCGAAATATTACTGGGGGCAACGACCTATTCGACCGCCGTTGACCTGTGGTCCGTAGGCTGCATCTTCGCTGAGCTTCTGCTCAAGGAGCCGCTCTTCCAGGCGAAGGGAGAAATCGAACTCATCTCCATGATCTTCAAGCTGCTTGGGCCTCCGACAACCATCACATGGCCTGAGTATACCACGCTGCCTCTGGCGAAGACTATCAACCTACCTGCATCTCATGCGTCACAGCTGCGACAGAAGTTCCCACATATAAGCCTCGCCGGAATTGACCTGCTGTCGCAACTGCTCACCTATGACCCAGAGCAACGAATAACTGCCGAAGAGGCGCTGCAGCACCCATACTTCAGGTGTGTGTACATGCGTGATAGCTCGGAGTCTACACTGAGTAATTCTGAGCAGCGAATCGCCCTTCCCTAAGCATCCGGATCTATTTGGGTCATTTCCTTCTGCTGCAGCTGGAGAAAAGTGTGTCATCCGCTCGCTTAGAGCTCTACCACCTTGTCTAACGTCGGTAACAGGAGAAAGAAGCCATACGCTAGTCCACCAGCACCTGTTCGGGCTGCAGATTACAAGCTTCTTACGGAGTTTGATATGCCATAGCGTTCAATGAAACCCAAATGTTATAGGATGTGGTGCGCTCATATATAAATCTATGAGAACATGTCCTACAGTTGAAGGAGAAGAACCTCATGTTGTTGTCAATGAGGACATCGGTTGAGGAATGGGAGGCTGGGGAAGGTCTGAGGTTGGGGGTTGTTCAGGATTTATAGCGTGCGTAGCCTGGGAAGGGACAATCGGAGCCTGAGGCTGAGAAACCTGTACGTTCTCGCCGACCTGAGGCGGAACTGAGATAGTTGCTGGTAATAATGGTACTTGGGCTGGAGCTGAAACTTGAGGGGCCAATGGTGCGACAGTGATCGGGAACTGGTCGTCAGGTATCAGGGAGAGAACGTGCCTCATGCGTCTGAACCGGAACCTCGTCCGGTCGAAATCACCACATCTGTCGTAATATTCTTTAACTTCTTCCACTGTGAAGCGATTTTCTCTTGCGATGGCCAAGACCGCCTGGTCCACGATATGGAGGCCCTGACCGTTGATATTTGCTGCACCATCCGGGCTGTAGTTGCAGTGGTTATTATTACGAAGCTGAATATTCACAAGATTAAAAAGGACACACCTTGTACGCTGCTTCTTCTTGGGTGGTTCTTCCTCCTCCTCTGCCTTGTGAGCCCATGACGGTTGGGTACCTTGGCCTTCTCTGATACGCCACTCGTTCTCGTCGTCCTCTTCCTCCGCTGCATGCTGCCGGGCCGCCACCACTTCTGGCGCTGGCGGCATATGGGCAGGGGCGGTGGAGCAAACGGAGGCGAAAGGCCCAGTCGAGGATCGTACATGACGGCACCATACGGGGTTTGAGGTGGCATAGGTCCTGGAACGGGCAGGGGAAGGCTTGAAGGACCTGGTTGGCCGGGGATAGTTTGTGTGGACGGCCCTGGCACAAGCATCGGCTGAGACTGCGCGATGAAGTCCAGTTCCTCGGTGGAAGGGCCGGCCGCACCATCGCTCTCGCGGCCCTTTCGCTTGGAGCGCTTGGCCTTCTCCTCTGGCTTACGGACGTAGCCGTACTGGCCCTTCTCACCCATCTGGGGCTTGTTGCGCGCGACAATCTCTGCGATCTTGACGTCGAGTCGTGCTGCGTTCTTCTTGTAGCGTTCTCGCCATGATTGCCAAGTATGGCGGGTAACCCATGAATACTCCCCATCACCAGCCTGAGGAGCGATTAGTTGTATACAGCTCTAAATACACACCAGCTCACCACTCACCATATCCGTCAACTGCTGATACAGGCGGTTTCCTGTCCTTCCTCCCGTCTCCTTGAAGGGGATCTTGGCGGCTATCCATTGGCAGAGGTGCTCTTCATCCTCTTCCGTAAAATGTGTCCTCCTGTTTATGAAAACGCGTCAGACCCAGATACTTCCATCGACAACGGCTGCAGTACTGACTCTTCCCCAGCACGTCGGCCACCTGGATTCTTGTACACAACCGGCGTATACGTAACAGAACCTTTGTCGACACACTTCTTTACCCATAGGTACGACTCTATATACTTGTCTGGTTCGTTCTGATAAGTCTTGACCAAATGCTGGAACACCTCGGTATTGGGATCGGCCAGTATAACCCTTGCGGTCTGCGCCGAGGCTGCAGAGTCACCACCTGAGTGCTACATAGCAACTAAAGATGAGGAGCACTCGGGAACATGAGCTGCGGCTAGACGCACCAGAATCCGCTGACTGAGGGCCGCTCTCACGTTCACGTTCGCGATGCTGGAGTCAATGTGAAACCGAATGGGATGGCCTTCATGAATGAAGATCTGCTTGAGGAGCGACCCCTGAAACTTGCAAGCCTCCACGAAGGTATATGGAACGAAGAATCGTTCAGGCCTGTCTGCGCTGCTCCAACATAGTTTAAGTCGCTCTTCCTCTGGCGTGCCGTTTTGCACAAGGATGAAGCCTGCTCGGGGTACTTTTGATTCGACTCGTCCGCCGAGAGCCTGAAAGAGACTCAGTTTCTTCCGAGAATCTCAGTCATGCTCGTCAGGATACTGACCGCTATGGTCTCGCAGACCTCTGTCTGGACGTCGTGGGGGATGTCCTTTTGGATGAAGAACTTAATTGGCATGCCATTCTCATCTTGGAAAATAAGCTGGCAAGCAAGAGTAAGGTTCTTGTGTTAGCCCTTGTTCAACTGTCAATGTGCGGGGAGAGAGAAGAGTACCATGCTGCACCGCTGCCACTGGCAATATACACCGAAAGCTGGGTTAGGTCACACAGTGGTTGGGTTACAAGAGCACAGGGTTAGGGCTATCGCCACCAACATCAGCGCTTACTTATGTCAGAGCCCGCGGTGTCCGCGGAGGGTGGCTCCGCAACACCCATAAGTACCATCCACTGCCAGCACCGATGACTTGCCCTTCGACCGAGAATTTGAAGCAATTAAATGGTGCGTATATGCTGACATAGCAAGCTATATAGTAGTACATATATATCGCTTTAGCAAAAATAAACTGCATGACATTCGGCCTATGTGGGCGCTGGGTGTATAGCGAACCATTTGTCAAAAACCATGTCCGGATCGTATCGTATTCTCTCTTGATAACCTGTAGTCTGGGGTAGCGCTTCAAACACAGGGGTTCTTGCGCCATTATCAGTTGGAAGAACAGACTACGCCAGTCGATGCAGCTAACGTGAGTAGGTGAACAGATTTCAGGATAGACCGTGCGAGATGGATCAAATACGACGTCTACGCCCTCGCCGACACAAGCTGACGATTTAATCTCGAACAACGTGTGGCATAGACAAACCTAGATACACAGCAATTGATGATATTTACGGGAGAACCTTGCCGGGGTTCATGATACCGTTCGGGTCGAACAACGTCTTGATCCTCTTCATCAGGTCGATACTTGTTGAGCTCTTGGAGTAATGTAGCGCATGCGTCTTCATGACACCGACCCCATGCTCAGCGGATACTGAACCCTTATAGGATGCTAGGAGAGTTTATCAGTATGAATTTCATTGAAGCACGATGATAAAGTACAGTACTTACCCACGAGCTCGTACACGAATGGCTCGAGTGCATCCGTGATCTCCTGCGTGTACTCAGCAGCAACGACGTTTAGGTGGAGGTTACCTGTTAAATCCAATCAGTCAACCGAGCTCTCACATACGGCGTCGATGTGAAGCCTTACCGTCTCCGACATGACCGTATCCAACCACATGCTTGACAGCATCATCACGAAGGAGACCCTTGGAGCGGAGGTGCTCTCGAGTTGTATCGACGACTTCCTTGAAGCTGCGAATGGGTATTGATATGTCGTACTTGTACGCCTTGCCCTCCTTCGATACCGCTTCAGTTATACCCTCACGAATTGCCCATAATTGCGAGAACTGGGCAGGAGATTGAGCCAGAACGCCGGTGTTGATCAGGGGCTCGTCAGCTTCCAAAAGGGATTCCAACAAGCTGTTGAGTTTCTGCAATACTGTCAGTACATACTCAACGCATTAATATGCGTCGCACCTCTTCATCATGCTCGCGCTTGCCGCCGCTAGTCTCCAAAAGGACGAAGCACTCTGCACCTTCGACATCTTCATCGTTCAAGGCCCGTCCTTGTCCGTGCTTGATGGCAAGGTCGTATGCTCTCCGATCAATGAACTCGAACGCGGATAGGATCTCCGAAAGTTGGCGCTTTGCTTGCTTGTACAACGGGAGAACATTGTCGAATTTTGGCAGCGCAAGCATGACATTGCTGGAGGACAGTGGTGCAGGCGCGGCAAGTATTGAGACTCCAGTAATGATACCAAGAGTGCCCTCTGCGCCAATGAACAACTGCTTCAAGTCGTAGCCTGACGTATATGTCATCGCTCTATACACTGACCATTCGGTGAGGATGCGCACCAGTATTGTCCTTGCGGAGGGTTGACAACTGATCCAGTACCGTACCGTCCGGAAGGACAACTTCGAGACCCAGTACAGAGCCGTGCAGAGAGCCGTAACGGAGTAACCGAAGCCCTCCAGCATTGGTCGACACATTACCACCAATTTGGCAGCTGAAGCGCCTCATTGAGCTCAAACATCCATATCCGAGGAGAATGCAAGCGTACCTTCCCTTAGCACCTAGATCTAGAGGCATGATGTGATGATGAGGGGCAAGGTATTCCGACATGGCCTCTAGTATGCAGCCCGCATCCGCCACAATGGTGCCTGAACATGTAAGGGTCAGTACGGCCTGACTTGAAAGGCAACTCGCACTCACCTGAGACTGGGTCGAAAGAGTGAATCTTCGTCATATTCCCGAGGCTCAAAATGAGCTCATCTTTGATAGGTACTCCCCGCCAACTAAGCCGGTGTTCCCGCCTTGCGGAACGATAGCTATTTTACGCTCATTACACCACTTCACGATTTCGCTGACCTCCTTCGTTGTCTTTGGTCGGAGTACAGTAGTAGACTTCCCGTGATACTTGTCCATCCAATCATTGTTGAAGTTCGACAGCTCTGAAGCAGCCGAGGATACGGGGAAAGAGTAGAGATAATTGAGGACGCGGGTAGGATCTTGGAGAAGTGAGTGATGTCTTGCTCGGTGACGGGGTTGAACTGGATGGCTGGTGTATGTGCCCAGCGCCGTGGTGGACGGTGAGTTAGCCGTCGGACGGCATTGCGGGCGAGCATGGTGGTGTGAGTCAAGGTGCTAAATTGACCTTCGTGCGAGGTTGAATACCATTACCCGGTCCGGCTCTGGTCATGGTGGTCGTCTACCAAGTTCGGCCGCTCCGAGTATTCGCGTTCCCGCCACTCAGCGGCCACTCGCGAGACTGACTAAATCTCCCAGCCACCGTAATTATAAATGCCACTCACGAGGACTGCACCCCAGACCTTCAATGTTGACTCAGACGACGAGATAGAGTTCGTCGCTCAGTTCCGCGTGACGTCTCTTCCTCTGCAACCTAGTAAAGTGAGGCTGTCTACTATGGAAAGGTGTATTCCAGCTTACGCTTGGCACAGCAAGCGAAGTGCATTGACCTTACCATAGATGACGACGACACTGTCGACGTCAAACCATCTCAGGTAGACCTCTTCTGGCTCTCCTTTCATGCAGCTAGAAAGGCTGAAGGATCTCGTTGGCCAGGTGCACCAAGCCAATGAGCCCCCAATGGCTGGTCCATCCAGGTTGAGTGAACCACGGACCCAGAAATATTTGGATCCTCGGAGTCGTCTGCACTCCGCGAAGCCCGAGCCATCCTCCCGTGCCGGTAGTACGTTCATACCTGGGGAAGAGACATCGTCTCAGCAACTCACCCAGGCTGTCGCCACTGCCAAGTCAAGGCTTGCGAAGCGGGAATCAGAGCTCTCCTCTGCTCGCAGTCATTTCGTTAAACCTGAGGTAAGACGAGCACATATGTTCTAATGTCGCCTCGCTTCTCAGTGGATCATGGCTCTGTTACCACCTGCGAGAAACCAATGATTTTATGTCCTTCCATTCACAACATTTAACCTTTTCTTTTTTCCTCCCAAGCCGGAGACTTTAGAAATTCTGGATAGTGACGATGAGGAGAGGCCACATGCAAGGTACGACCTTGATAACAAGAGAAATGTATGTGTTTTGCTTGTACTATCTGTAGTTACCCACTCACTGATGACCCCGAACAAAGTGGAAGAAAGAGGAAAGCCCACCTCCTGCATACCGTCCTGTCGCTCCACGAGATTTTGATGATGAACTCAAGAAAGCCCAACGAGTGACATCAGATGCTCTTACTGCCCTTGCGAGGCAACACAGACAGGCCGCTTTCAGACCCACATTTACTGCTCAAGCAAGAGTTTCACAACCGTCCCGCACAAGCCAGCAAGCGCGGATATGGCAAGAGCCTGTTAGTCCGCCACTGTCGTCTTCACACCCATTCAAACTGACTGCTCTTGTTTGATAGGTATGGCGATCACAAAGCGGAGCCCGATATGCCTTGCCCCTGGTTCACACGCATGTTCCACGGCATGCCAAGTGCGCCGCCATCAAGACGAGATTCAGGCCGGGCGAGAAATTCACTGGGTCACCCCAGATTACTCACCCACATCTTGCTCCAGGATGTTTGTAGTTTATACATATGAGTTTTCTATCACTAATGCATAACTTCTTAGCGGTCAACACTATCGTACAAAGCCATGAGCTTATCGCAATTGCAAGCTGCGTACCTGATGGTAATCCGGAAGAAAATCGTGGGTGCAATCCTATTAACACATGGCGAGTATGAGCTCACACCTTTCAATTAGCCTCAAGCGCAGGGTACAGCAATGAAGGGTCCCTCTTGCTACTTCACAACGGGTCAAGTAAGTTAGGTGCCTGATTGCTCATCCCTGCCTGACATCTTTGATAAGGGATTGTATTGCATGGACATGAGAATCCTAGGTCGATTCTTGTGGAGGAGAAAGTCAAGCGAGAATGGGAAAGTTCAGAGAATGCGGATGAAGGTAGGCATGCATAGTGCTGGCTCTGTAATATTCCTAAATTTTCACATTACTTGGCCTTTGTTCACAGCTCCCTAGATGCCTCTGGCGACTCAGGTGGGTTCAAGTATTAAATGTGTTTCTTTGGACTGATAATGTGCGAGCTAGAAGCTATGCGGGATGGACGGGAGGAAGTCAAGCCCAGCGGCGAGAAACTAAGCAGAGGTGCGTACAGCACTCTCACAATAATCTTCCCAGATAACACTGACTTTCAAAGGATTGCAGGGACTCCTTACTGGATAAAGTACCCCACAAAGTTCTACAGCGTGAACTCCATACAGTTTTCCCCAAAGAGGTACACCACGCTCGCAGGTGACGCCTCGTTATCACATGCTTATGCTTGATGCGTAGTCCTGCGCTGCTGGTCTCATGTGGCCAAGACAGTAGGGTAATTTGGTGGGATTGTAGTGGTGAACTAGATGAGGGGCATCCACCGGAAGTTGTCAACCAATGTATGCCCCATCCTCGTATCAGTACAAGGGCGTCCACTCAATTCTTTCAGACAACTACGGGGACAATGGTGTTTCCCAGGGTCTCGAGTTCCATCCCGAGGAGAATCTTGTTGCAGTATGGACCAGCACCGGGTGCGTGCGCACTGCATACTCACTTGTAACATCATATTTACGCACATGAAATGTCTGTTAGTTTTGTTGGGGTACACAGAGGTTTTGATGCGCCTACATTTTGCGTGGCACCTCTCGCAGTGATGCACAGCCCATACAATCCTTGATCTGGGGAAGGGGTATCTCCGATGGCAAGCTATTCACGACGTCGGCGCCCGCTGACAACGACATGCCATCAAGTGGCTTCCATAGGATCTTCGATATTTCACGGTCCAGGAAACACTTGGCGAGTTTTGGGAGCGGTGAAACAGTCGGGGAATGTCTGGATATAACGCACTCTGGTATAGCTAGCAAATTCTTTCATGTTGTCAATGTTCTGACGCTGCCGACAGGAGACCGACTCGCACATGTCACCTGCGACGACCAGCTGTCCTTCCAGCTGTCCTTTTACGACCCACGGTTAGCCTTGGTAAAACAGATCAGCTCTGTCACCTTACCGGCCCTTCCGATCTTTGATACACCTCGCGTCCAACAAGTCTTATTCAGTCCTGACTCCGCCGGCGTGCTGGTTGCCGTAGCAAGAAGCGACAACAAGACTCACGTCTACGACTCCCGCTTCTTGGGAAAGAACGTCCTGTACGAGTTCCCTCACCTACCTGCGATCGAGGGGACCGAGGAAGACAGGAAGTATGGTGTCTACAAAGTAGAGTGGGTCCAGGATCCTGTACATGGGCTCGGCCTTGTATCTTTGGAGCGGACGGTACGTTACATTTCATCATGTTTTTGCAGGGATTTACGAGGCCATCTGAAGGCTGCGTGAGGCTCTGGGACATCAAGCGCGGGCACAGTGACTACGCTGATAATGTGATCGGTCAATCCACCTCGTATGCTGGTTGGTTCTCATTGGGGGACACCTCGAAGGGCGAGAAGACTCGTAATGTAAGCGCAAATTCTGATGCGAGACGTACCCAGACTTACGTGAGTGTAATAGGGGCGATGGCGGCGGCAATATTGTTATTAGGGAGTAACACACTGAATATGAGGCTTTCCGGAAAGTATGGTTGCATAATTTACACATACAGCGAGAAGACATACAGCAAAGCAGAGCGTGACAGCCAACAACAATATTCAATATAAATAACCAAGCGGTAAACGTTCTTTCTTCACGAAGTCTGCACCTGACCAGACTCGCCAACTCCGAGAACATCAAATCGTCCATCTCCCGCTGCATCATCACACCCCACGTAATCTCGTCCTGGTGGCCGCTCAACAGACCGTTGCCCTTCTCCACCCGCGTCTCTCCGTGTTCGCCATGCCCCATCCCGAACGCGAGCGTCGGCATCGTCGACGGCGCGACGTCGAACGAGTCGCCCGCGTCGTCGATGAGCTTGAGCGCCTCGATCGCGCGG
>JAKOGH010000132.1:0-11696 GCA_024811115.1 Terana coerulea
ACCTCGGCCCCGAGTTAACGTTATGGGCCACAAAGCGGGAGGTGTGAGAATGCATTGGGAACCAAGCGAAGAATGGGGTGTGAAAGTATTCGAACAGCACACGAGCAGACCAATTGCAGACTTTTATATTGTACTTTGTGTACATGCTATGGATATCGACTATATATCAAACAACAGAAGATAGAACACGTCAAACTTGAGCACAGCCTACGGCAATTTATTTATGTGGTAAATTAATTTGTAGTATGCTGTTCACGTTAATATCCTCGCAACCTGAAGCATTGTCTAAGTTATTGTACGAGCTTTCAGACTCGGAGCTGCGGTTATCTTGAAGGTGGTTGGCCACGCCGTCATCTATCGGCAGCGCAAACTCGTCCAGGTGGGCCGACCAACTTCCGAAGATCAATGTTGAGATCGAAAACCGCTCAGACCAATCTGGCTTGGCAAGACGTAATCGCAGGTCCATCATGAATCTGCAGAGGAGGATTGGCGGCTGTGGATAGTACACTTAGTGCATGGCACACAGCCTCGAACCGACTGAACGCTTACCAGGCTGTCCAGAAAGGCACCCACCACCACGGATGTATCCTATAAGAGCCTTAGAACGTCCCAGATAGAGCGAGAGTACTGTACTCACCCGGCGACTCACAGTGCCAGTGATGGTCTGAGTGATGTTGAGAAGGAGGATCATTCTGACGGTGAACCTTGGATTGAGCAGTGGCGCATTTTTTGGTTCACGAAGACACCTACATGAAGTAAATAGTACCTAAAGCGCGAGGTATTAGGATTAAATGGCAGTGATATTCAATACGTGCTCACCATTCTTCAGCAGCCAGTGCGAAACGGAAGTCTTAGCGTGCATTCCCAGGGCAGACCGCTGACGGTACGCTGGAGACCATGTAAACGCAATAACGATGCATTCGGCTATGATGACGGGTACGCGGGAAACAGAAGCCACTGCGTCCTGGGTCTGTCTCAATTCCCCTGGGATCCGGAGCGCTTGAGAACTCACATCTGGCAGGAGCAACATAGCGTGTATGAGCACATAGTGTTCCCCGGTAGAGAGTACTGGCGTACTTACATGACTTGTAGCCGGATGGCTTCATGCGTTAAGGGTGTTGGTTCAGATTGAACACACAGTTTATATCCATGGCCGATGAATGGCATGGTAATCAAGGACCGCGCGATCTGGAACTCAGGCTGCATCTCATGAGCACGGTGACCATTATAATCAGCCATGCAGGAACTCACGACGCGGAGAGCTATAGGAAACAGACCAAGCACTAGGACCGCGACAAATACGCGGGTGCGCCGATTTGAGATGGCATATGCTCTCAATGCCGAAATGGCTGTAGTGTCGATCTTGCCGTGAGATTGTTGTCCAGCACCTTTCGAAAACGCCCAGCGCACCTGTTGCTTGGATATATCCAATCGATTCGGCGATAACATTTAACAGCACACGCCAGTTGCATCTATTTCGAGATCGTGCTGTCAGGATCACGCAAGTATGCGTATTCTTGCGATGATAAACTGAATATGCTCACTGTCTCTGTCCATTAAGGGCAGCCCGTCACTATCAGCCGCGACTTGACATTGAGTTCTTTTCGTACCTCTTGTTGAGGTGGCGGAAGTAATAATACGATCGCTTCCAGTAACAACGTCCAGCGAGTCGAGATGAGGAGTAAAGATAACAACGATCCTTGCCTCTTCCAGACGGCCTCGATCTCTCGCTCAAACGTAATAATATACTCATACAGAATAAGTGCTGGACAGCATTACGTTTAGCACCTGAAACTGAATCATGTGGTACCACGTACTTGCAATACACGCCAGCATCCAGTCATCGTTCTGACTATGCAGGGCGTTAGACAATCTGAACCAGCGCATGATAACGATTTCGACGTACATGATGCCGAGCGTGCTACCAACCTCGCTAGCTATTGCAGGTGTTGCTTGCGTAGAATAAGACATAGGTGGGAGACGCCAAGAAGCGGCAAAGTACGCTGCAAGGCCAATGAGGGAGAATGAGTGCAATGGAAGCAACTGCGAATTGACGGCCGAGTAGAGATCGGATGCTGGTATAAGGGCGAATCTACTTACGTTGGATTTCACTGTCGGTCCGAACTAACCCATGAAAGATGTCATGCGAAAGCACTTACTTATGCAAACAGTGGCTCGCGCTCCTTTCACGCACTGCCCTGCAGAAGTAAGATGGTTGACCTATGTCAACTGCAGACTGTGCGAACGGTACCTCGGAGCGCGGACAGAAGTGATGGGAGTATGTCGGAAGTGCCCAGGTATCAGGACTTACCTCAGATTTGGTTACATAAGTGCGTCTGATCGACATCTTCAAGTTATTGCGTATGGAACTGGCTCCTCAACCATGCAGCACAAATGATACTTACCCATGTTCGCAATTTCGCAATCAGGAAGAGACCCAATGACTCGACAAGCTCCATGACCATCCGTGATGACAATCATGCTTGGACTCCAGCATGTCGAAGGCGAAGCAATTCGGTTACACGGTGAGCCTATGCTACCCTGATGGAACACAAGTAGCAGCGACAGGATCGCGCAGGGCAAGTCTACCCTTGGATGGCAGCGCAACCTCTCGGCAGTACCGTAGTGTGGGGCAATATGTGTGGCAGTGGGTAGAGGACTCCAGCGGTTTGGGAACGTTGGCGGTCTACTCTTAGTAGTCACCCGTGTCGCACGGAGCGATGATGGCCGGCGGTCTACGGATCGAGGCTGCATTGAAGGAAGAGCGGCTCCGCCGCGAATTCGCCATTCGAACCCATGAATGAAAATTTGAGGGACCTGTCGATGATCTTAATCAAGGTCGTTGAGACTCCTCGCTTTCCGTGCCAGGCGCTGAAGGAAAGCCAGGGCAACAGCCTTGCTAGCAGTCCTATAGAGCGATGAGAATCAGCATCCAAACACGTGTACATGACAGTAATGAACGTACTCGTCCCGACGTGCAGTCTCTCTGTCCAGCTCTTGCCGCTGGAGAAGATGCACGATGCCTTTGGCCACTAGGCCAAAACCGAGTGCCGCGGAGTCGTCCACGCCATCTTGGTTGCGACGGGCCATGAGCTCGACAAGCTTTGCCTCACGAGACCATTGGCCCTGAAAGTGAGGTAGTGCGCCAGAGTCGTGGTGGGAGGGTGGTATACGGACGCAGAAGGTGTACGGGCAGTGAAATGACTCTGAATAGAGCCGCTGCCAATGAACACGGATGTCTCAACACTGTAAGCAAGGTTAGAACGTTGTATCACCATATAGATCGCATGAGAGCACCCACGGGGGAGCGATATCGGGAATGACAACTTCGGCGTCCGGCTTGCGAGCCACAAGCTTCGCGGGATCTTCACGAGACATGAGGTTGGGATGCAACTCCCTGGAGCCCCATGGAAGAATCTTATGAAAGCAGTCAGTAAATTCAGCACTGCGTCCGGCGGACCAGAGGCAACAAACGTCACGTACGGCCAGGCAAAGGCGGGAACAGACGAAGCCAGAATGATGAGCGCTACAATGGGCTTTGAGGCGTACATTGCTGCTAATTCGTTGAAAATGAAAAGGTAAATCGGTGGGAGAAGGGCGTGAACGTAAGGAGAGTGGCCGGTCCGGGCAATAAAATCGGTCGTAAGAAAAATAAAAGAACGCAGGCTGGCATTATGATTAATCAGAAGGAGGCTATAGGCAGTGTATCATGCTAGATACTTACCAGCCGGTACCTGAAAGAATGGGAAAAGCGGTGTTGAGAAGAAGGAAAACCAGGAGCGCGAGAGCTGGGGTCTACCGTCCCACCGCGAGGGCTTATATACCCGTGAGTTAAGCACGATCGTCGAGTTTGACTTGGCCCTCGTTACCGAGCTGCTCCAATTCTAGCCCGAGCCAATGTATCATCCATGTGCATGATCGACGTGTGAAACGACGATCTTGACCGAGGCAGACTTCAGGGTCAGTAGCAGCATCTGACGTCGTGAACGCATTGAACAGGCTGGAGATCTAGGAAGACCATCCCAACTGAGTTGTGCTATCTATGACTGACCCACTGTATAAATTTGTGCTCCGGTAAAGTTGATTATTGCCTGTATGCTGCAGCCAGCAAGTTGCGCTCAAGCACAGAGTCCGATGTGACGATCCCCAATCATGAGTTATGGCCAAGCGTGATGCCAGATCATCATGAAGGCTGTGCACCGCACAAATACTCAGGTGCGTTGCCTGGGTTGCCGTGAGGTCCTTATGTCCGTGCAAGCTACAGTAGACCATGAGTGAGCTACTGAGCTCGGGCAGCAGTCGAATCCGCTCACCTGGTGATGGAGAGGGTGAGAGGGCCTCGGAGAAACAAGTTGCAACGCGGCCGCCCCAGGTTAAACGCCAAGAGTAGACGCCCAGCACTTCCATCCACATTTGGCAGGTTTAGCAGTATCGCGAGCGCCCGTCACTGGCACTAAGGAGACGGGAAGATATATTCAACTTGTCAAAATGCAGCATTATGTCACATAACCCAAGAAACTATATGCCTACATATCTCAAGGAAAGCCATGCCTTGCGGTAATTCAGCAAGGCCAGTAGATCTTGCAGCGATATTTACTTGATCGGCAGAACGAGCAAGTGAACTGTGAAGACAAAGCACATTGTTATATCTGTTGCAGCAAAACATTCTTGGCCGTTCTCGGACAAGAAATGGTAAGGAGCCCGAGCTTCGACAAGGCGATCCGACACCTAAAGGATCGCCCAGCACCCATATTGGTGCTTGTGCAACGGCTTTGTGGCGCTGGCGCCAATCATCATTCACGGCAAATGCCTTCCGCTTAAATGCTCGGGTTCGGCTGAGTGACCTCGAGTACTTTGTTAAAACGCTCACATAAGCGGATAAAGCGGCGCAGAAGTCTCACCTAACATTTTACCAGTCAAATAAACACCTTCTGGAGTGGTTGCACATTATCATGAACCCAGATGTCCTCGTTGCGTACATTACAATTGATGTCGCACTAGGTAGTGGTACTCTTGCAGTGATGTCCACACTATGGTAGCAATACTCATGCAGCCAAGACACGACTTACCAACAGGAAAGGTCCTCGCAAAAGTGAACCTGCCCGCAGGTGTCGTAAATTGATCAGACGAGGACTCACAGGGGCTGCAGCCTGTGAATGAGAGGCGCTTCGTCCGGGCAAGTACTCAGACCGACGCACGTTCGATGCCGGATGGTTGTTTATTGTGCGCCCGAACCTTCGAACAGAAACGTCACAGCTCACGTAAAAAATGCCTTGGGATCATGTGCTTACCGCAGCCATAACCAATTCATAACGTGTCCCAAAGTGCCCCGTTTCACAAGGTCCGGGCGTAACTGCAGCCCTACTCAGGCGTATAGCTGCGGAAGGCACGATCTGAAGTTCCGTATCCGCATACGTGGCGCAGCATTTTCTCCGGCCCAGACTCAAGGACACACCCTGGATGATGGTAGTTCTCACAGACGCCAGCGGAAATGAGGGGTTTGAGCGGTACAGACGTCAGCTGAAGGGTCAGTGCCAAGGCTCAGGTGAAAAGCTTACTTGCTCTATCCATCTGGCTATCCATCTGTTTCGCGCTAGGTAGCATTTGATTTGCATCCGCTTGCACACAGGTCTTGAGACGGGAAAGAACCGACAGGTCATGCGACAGCTCATCACGGTGATGGACGCTGGCAAAGCACAGTAGCGCTACAGCGACAGTGCGCGGTTGCACTACACTAAGAAGTGAGCAAAAAGAAAAGTGTATTTGTTAAGGATTTACCTGTGTCAGTGTCCCAGTGCAAGCAAACTAGTACGAGTCTACATGAGCGGAGAGGAGGAAGGTTGAATGAGCGCCGAGCGGGATGCCGCGAAGGGCAGGGCGCATCAAATTTGTCGGGAACCGACGGAGAATCCGGCGGCGGCGCTAATCTCACTTCGCTCTCGACGACACGGACACAAACGGAACATCCGCTCCCAACCCGCTCCTTTTCAACTCCTCTCCTTCGTTGCTTTCGTTCTTTCACTCTCTTTCACCCCTTTGCTACATTACCTCCTCCGCACCTCTACCGCAACGACCCCAGCATATCACTCCCCCGCGGGTGAATTCACCTGCATATACTTGCATTGTTCAAAGTGTCGACGTGAACATGTCCGCTAGCATCCTCACACCGCACTTTCGGACGCGGTTTGAGGACTCACTCTCGCCCTCCCAACAGCAGCAAGCTATCGACTCGCTTCAAGACTACATATACGAGGTGCAGTTCGGGACGGAGGACCAGAGACGCGACTTGGGCGTGATTGAAGACGAGGACGAGGACGAGGAGGTTATCTCGGCAAAGTTGAACCTCACACTGGAGAAGTGCTATTGGCAGTTGGTCATGTTCCTGAAGGTGTGTTTTTGGTCCGAACTTCATACTGCGACCCCGCTGCACATGCGCCTTGGGGTGAGTTTTCACGCTTACTGAATATTCTGTTACTTTATGCAGAGCTCGAAGCCATCCCTCATCGCATCCGCCGAGCCTTACTTGCGTTATCTGCTTGACTCGCCTTCCGTCAAAGCGGACCAGACGCAGTGTTCAGAAATCCTAGCGTCGCTACTTCTGGCCGCATCGCTCGCCGCTCCTCCTCCCGACCTTCTCCCTCAAAGTCCCTCACCGCTGGGTCTGGCCTCGTTTTCATCCTCCCAGTCATTCCAGCTCGAGCAGAGTGTAATGTTCTCCGACGGCACCGCAGACGACGTACGGGACGCTGAGGCGCTGACGTTATTCACGCGTGCGTTTGCGCTGTACGATGCACTTTCCCGGTCCCGCGCGTCAACTCCATCTCCCGCTGTCACTCCCGGCGTTGCCTGCGCGGCCACTCAAAACGCGCTTGGGCTTGATGTTCCACCCCGGTTCGACTCTCCTGTCATCTCAAGCTCGTCTCCGACATTTGCATGCACGGTCTCGTTAAGCCCTACCCCTTTGATTCACCTAAGGCGCACCGGTTGGCCGGCATCTGCGGCCGACGGGGCAAGTTGCCTCCGAAAACGGACCTTTGGGCGCGGGCGTCGTATGTGAAGTTACTGCGCAGGCTTGCCCAGCAAGAAGAGGAGGATGCGAGTGCTCATATACAGGAAGCGGTGAGGCAAGTAGAAATCATGAGGTCAGTAGTCATTATCCAGCTTGTTGCCAATACCGACACTGACTTCGCTTGTTTAGGTCTTTCGTGCACGACAACCCATACGCCCTTCCACACGAGAAGTACCAGGCTTTCCTCTGCGAACTCCAGCGCGACTTTGACATTCTTGTCGAAATGGAACTCGACCTCGACAGCGCTGACCTCCAGTCGTCTGTCTCACGTGCACCCAGTCACTTGCGCTTCGCAGACGACGTCAGCACCATGTCGCCTGATTCATCGTACCAGTCGCTCCTACCGCCGTCGTCCCGCTCGTATTGCTCTTCCGTATCATCGTCGTCTTCGAGCTCGCCGCGGACCCCTATACACCTCTATCATCTGCGAAAGAGCTTCCGGAGCGGCTGCACTCGGTCACCTACATGGAGATCGTGCCCTCGATGTTGGCATTGTCGCTGACCCCGGATGCAAAGTTGGCGGTGGAAGAGGACCTTGTGCACGCTCGCCAGGTTCTACTCTAACGTTCCACGTATCTGCCATGCGGCCGCAGAATCCCGAGAACTGGTCGAGGCTACTACGCTGCAGCCGAGATACCACAAAACACATGCTTCCCACAGCGCCTTGCATCTGAGCCTCTTCTTGGGACGGCTGTCATTCCGTCCCTCTCGAAATGCACTCAGCCTTCATTACATACCACTTTCCCAGTCATACCCATCCACTCACCTTCCATTATTTATCTCTAACTCATGCCTGTTGTTGTCCTTTCTTTCATAGTTGTCGCATTTGGCCTGTCTGTGTGTTTGTTATCATTTGCATCAATCGTACTCTCTGTGCCCCTCCCGGTTTCTTACCGGACTTGCGTCGCGCTCCATAGTTCAAGTAGTGTACTGCTCATGTAATCGTCTCGCAGGTCGCTGCGTGTGGATATATCCCCACTTCCACCACTCATCTAATCCAACAGGGCCCAGAACTCGGCTATGTGCTGGCCTGCAGGCACGGAGGTCGCTTGCAGCTCGGCCCACTGACATCTCACCCAAGCGAGCCGAACGTACAGCGTTATATATACGAGCCTCCGGCACTGGGGAACACACCCCTCCCTCTCGCTCCCCGTTTACACACACGGCCTCAGCGCAACATCCGCCCGTTCAGCTAGCTACAGATGCAGTCCAATGTCTCTCGAATGAAGGTGCGTCTAACAAACGGCGGCAGCTAAACGAATTTAACTTTTAGAACACAGCAGGTCCCGAAAGTCAGCGACCTGCCAGCCTTCCACGCGCTGAACCTGGAAGAACAACAAGAATTGTACTCGTCAACCTGCCAGGGGTTTCCCGAGGCAGAACTCATCCACCTTCACGTCTCTCCGCACCCAACCTTCGATACCGCCGCAACGGTCTCGCTAGGCAATCCATGCGTCATCCCGACGTTCCCGACGATGCCCTCGACACCGCAAGCGCCGCTGATCCTGCTCCAGCCGCTGGCATGCATTGTGTCCGTCGGGAGGCTCGTCACGGTGAGCCACACGGCAGGCAACTTCGTGGTGAAGGATATCGTCGATATGACCCGGGACCACGTCGTGTTCGCGCTCGCGAGGCCCGCGAGGCAGGTAAAAGCGTCGGCGTGGGTTGCGATCCCGCGGCAGTGGGCGAGAGTCCCGTTCTCCCTCGGGATCAGGTACATCACGCATGTGCAAGAGCTCCGGCACGACCCCGATCTGTTTGCCGCATCTTTCAGAAAACCGAGGGAACCTTGCTTACGGCGCAAATGACAGGTGAGCAGATCGCACCTTAGCAGTTATTCACAACATTAACCGGGGATGTAGTGAGGCAGAGACTCTTGGGTGAAAGAGGGACCATGCGGAGACGACAGAGAGTGCATGATCAGAACCGAAGGGTGCTCGAGAGAGTCGCCGTCCTCAGGAACGCTGTGTATGCAGGCATGGGGGAAAGATTGGTACCCTGCGGAGAAGTCGAGCACTTTATCCAAGAAGCATATATACTCAGGAATGAACACTTACGGGTAATTCTACTTTTCGAGTCATCGGCACTTGGGAATCCTGAACGAAACCCCTCTCGCGAGTCGCGCCCCGAGTATCTCAACAACATATCAATCATATTTATTCTTACATACTTGCGCAACGACGAGCTCGCCCTCCCTTTGCACAAGGTCTGCGGAGGTTATCCTCGTCTGTGACTCTATGGCCACTGCGTTCGCCGGTCTTTTGCTACCATCGCGTGTGGATTGAGCAGTGTGAACCTGGTGAGAACGAGCCTGGCAGTGGAATGAGCGGATCAGAGACAGGGCACGTGCCAAGTATAAAAGCGCTTAGCCTTGAGCGCAGTCATCCGTAGCGTGTGCGATGTTTTCAATGCTGTGACAATGCCCACTGACCAGTAAGTACACTTGGACACAACTTCGACAATTTGCATTCGCTGGAGTAATAAATTGCCCAATACATAGAATATTGGGGCACAGATGGCCTAACAATGTTGAAAGGTCAGCGCCAGCCGGCAGTGCCCGCGCTAACGAAATTCTCTATCTGGTCAGCATCTTACATACTTCCCTCGTACCGAGCCTCGAGGAACTAACTCAAGGTTCAATCATTCACAGCCAGACTGCGGTATGCCGCTCAGCCGAAGAGGACGAGGAACAAACATACGCACACATATATGGGTCTGTACGCATACGAGGCGGCCGATTCCAATCTCTCTCCCCAACTACCATCCCCCAGTACTTACGACCACTTCCACCACCGCTAAATCACAAAGAGCATGGCTGAACAGTCTCGTGGGGTATGTCACGATTTCCGCAAGACCGGCCGCTGTCGGTATGGCAAGAAATGCAAATTTTCCCATGTTGTGGCGGGCAACGCTGCGTCGTCTGGCAGCGCCCCTCGCGAAAATACGCCTTCAAGCAGTGGAAGACAAGGAGCTCCAGGTCAAACGCGGCAATCTTCAACAAATGCGCAGGTTCCGCCGGGAGTATGCAGATTGTACTATACAGCCGGCAGTTGCAATCGCGCTTTCGACTGCAAGTTCTCGCACACGAAAGGCCCGAATGCACCTGCTGGCTCTGATTCCTCCGCACCTCCCCCAGCTCATGATGATGTTTCCAATCCTCCTGATTTCTTCTCAACGGAAGGTCTTGCTGCACATACGGGTACCTCTTCAGACTTACGCCACATGAGCAATCCTGTTGAAGCACACAACAATCTACGGCCGTTTTTACGAGACAACTACAATTTCCACTCCGCTAGGCAAGTTCAGGCGTTTGCGCAGATCTTGTCCAGTGTCAATGACCGAAACAAATCCTGGGTATGTACCACAACTTGTCTCCAGCTGGCAACTGGCTGATGGCGACTCTATTAGAAATCGGAGGACGCCCAGGTTCGTTCCCTTCTCAAAGTTATCTTTTACGTGATATTTGACCGTGTTCTAGTCATTCTTGGACACCATTGTCAATGTACGTCCCCTAGTCTGCTATCACTGTCAATTGACGACTGATCCGCTAGCGTTGCAGGGCGACGGGATACTTCGCATCGGCGATGTTCTACACTTTCAGCCAGTTAGCTATCGCGCTGCGCATGGGGGTTCTACCCTTTCGTTCCAAGCGGGCTATTTCCCTATGTTTGAGGTAAATGTCTCGATGATGACATAACTTCGTACGCTGACTGAGATCTCCAGTTCATGAGTTCCGATCTTATTCTCAAGAGCACTCTGCATAAGAATATCAAGTAAGCCTGCATAAAGTCTTCATAGCTGCTCGGGTGGCTGACGACATCGCAGTCACCTCTACACCGTCGTCGAGCACAACTATGAGGATGTTCAGAACACAATCCGTTCATGTGTAGGCGCCATGGTTGCTGCCAAAACATGGAGAGATACTTCATCAACGAACCAAAGAATAGACTTGGACGGAGCCATGGTCTTCAAGACTTTGACAACCGTATTTCTACAGTGAGTCTGTGCCACCTAGGTCTATCGTCCGTTCGCTGATCTATGAGAAGGTACCTAAATCGTTTCAAAGACTCCATCAAGAACCATCCAGACCTTAAGGACTTCATGAACGAGCTGGCCGGCTGGTTCGACACTTGGGCTGCGGACGTCAGCTCCACCCCTCGCCAATTCGAAGACGCTATCGCTGGCGCGGAAGCGGCGACTCGACGCCTCATTCTCAACCAGCTCCGCGAAGAGGTCGACCGGCTTGTTGCTATCGTCGACAGAGAGTCTACCCGTGGCCAGAACCGAGGCCGGCCGCAGGCCACCGGCATGACTGCTGAACAGCGACGTCAGGCCAAGGTCATGCAACTCAGATCTGCGTATGACCCACCCGGTGACCACCGGCCTGAAGGACCAAGACACGACAACGACTTTGCAGATATTGCCCAAATTCGGGTTGCCCCACTCATGAGGAGCTGCTTTCGCCTCATCAGCCATACCTACCGGTCTTCCTGCCCGACGCACCACACCACCTCCCGGAAAGCTCAATGGAGCGCCACTTGGATATTCAGTTCCGCCTCCTGCGCGAAGAATTGATGTACGGGACACTTTTCTCTATCTTGAGGTGGTCAGGCTGACGCCCAGATTT
>JAKOGH010000135.1:0-12787 GCA_024811115.1 Terana coerulea
CAAGAGAAAGTGACCGGAAACTACAACCCCAACCAGAAGCGGGAAAAGACACACAAATGAATGAAGCATGAAAACGTACCGCTCCGGTCTGACGGTGCCATCCTCCGCGACGCCAGCCGCCGCCGCCTGCGGCTCCTCCACCTGCGTCTCCCCATCCATGGCGACGTCCTGGCTATCGACGCCCCACGTCGTATCCTTCGCGGGCTCACGTTCGGCGGCCTTGCCCTTCCCGGCCGCCTGCGGCTGCGCGCTCATCCGCGGCGGGGCCTCCTCCTCCTCGCTCTCCGAGCCGGACTCGGAGTCGCTGCCGTGCTTCCCGTGCGCAGATGCGCCGTCGTTGAGCCTGCGCTTCTTGACGCGGCGGTCGCGTTTGAGCACCTCCTTGTAGAGCGCGAAGCGCAGGATGTCCTCCGCGACCATCGCATCGCGTTCCGTGACATGCGGTGAGAGCCGCGCCTTTGCGTGCGCAGTGGAGAGACGGATGAGTGTCTCGAGCGTACGCGCGGTGAGCGGCGAGGTCTACAGGCATGTGTGAGTCACGGTATAGCAAAGCGTGAGCAGAAGTACGCACCCGCTTCTGGTTCCCCTCGGCCTGCTCGTTACGCAGCGTCGCGTAGACCTGCACGATATGGTCCGCCGCACCCTTGGTGAGGACCGGCGCGGGCTTGCTCTTCGCGTACTGCAGGTACTTCTTCACGAACGCGATGCTAAGCACCTCAACCTTCGCGTCCTTCTTCTTCCTTCTTGTCCTACCAGAGACAGCACCACCATCGGAGCGCTGCGCCTCCGCGGTGAAGCCAAAGTGCAGGAGGGGTCGAACTTCTCGAACGGCGACGTCTCCGCATCATCCGCGGGGCCTGCCTGCGCGGCGGTGTTCTCGACCGCGAGCTGCTGTGTCAGGCTGTCCTGCACGGGCGTGCCCTCCTCGACGCCCGGCGGGAGGTAGCGGTGCATGCGCAGGACGTGGTCTGCAATCTGCCGGTCCCGTGTCTCGTCCACATCGTCCGTCACAACAAAGAGCAAATCGAAACGCGACAGCAGCGAGTCGGGGAGCGCGATGTTCTTGTGTGGGTCCTTGTGCACATCATACTACAGATAAAAGTGAGACAATATCCTCCATATTTTACACAGTGCTGCTCACCTGGCCGTATATGGGATTCGCGGCCGCAATCACACTGCACCGGGCGTTCAGCGTCGTGTGGATGCCCGCCTTGGCGATCGTGACCGTCTGCTGCTCCATCACTTCGTGGATCGCCACCCTGTCAATGTCCGACATCTTGTCGAACTCGTCAATACACACCACGCCACGGTCCGCGAGTACCATGGCGCCAGCCTCCAACCGTCGCTCGCCCGTCTCTTTGTCTGTTGTCACTGCAGCGGTGAGACCGACCCCGGAGCTTCCTCTGCCAGTTGTCGCGATCGCCAGAGGGGCCGTCCCGAGCACGAATCGCAGGACCTGCGACTTGGCCGTCGAAGGATCGCCGACCATGAGCATGTTGATATCTCCTCGTATATGTGTGCCATTTGGTAGGTTCTTCTCCGCTCCTCCCAACAGAAGGAGCACAACGGCCTGCTTGATGTGTTTGTGGCCGTAAATCGACGGGGCGAGGGATTGAGAGAGAAGGTGAAAGATGTCGGAGCGTTTGGACAGCTGGTTTATTGCGCGGATATCAGAATCGGTGAGAGGCGTTTGGGCGATACCGCCTCCTTGTTTTGACGACAGGAGATTGATATTGTTTGCAAGAATTAGCGATCTAATAACGGATGCATATATGTAAGCTAAATGTTAATGAAGCCAATATCTGAAGGTTATACGCACTTGAATGCGCCGCCAGCACCCCTCCCACGCTGCGATATACTCCTACCAGTTGTATGCGGTCTCCAGGCTTGCATTTGTCAACGAGGTCATCGTCCAAGATGACATCCGTGCTGCGCGGAAGCTGGCCCGCCGGTGCGCGCTCAGGCATTTCCTGGATGCTGATCCGCTGGTGGTCACGGAAGACGCAGAAGCCGAACTCGGTGACGAGCGCGCGCCCCTCGTCGTCGGTCTGGGGCGTGACGGACGATGTGGGCGGCTGATTCGAGGTCGACGTAGTCGCGTCGCGGTACTCGCGTGCATGGAAGAGGTTTGTCTCGGGGCAGAAGTGCACGGACTTGAGCATCTTGGGCCGCACGAGCGAGCAGCGCGTGACGATGCCCTCGAGCGAGATCATCTTGCCGAGCTGAACCGCGCGCAGCGTACGCGGGCTAACGTGATGATCGCCAAATGAGCCACTAAAGCCGACGCGGTACGCCTTGTTCTCGATCTCGTGCTTCTGCGGGTCGTGCACGCGCTTGACGACCTCGAGCAGGGCGTCGTCGAACGCGGGCAGGTAGTCTGTCGGCTGCTTGAGTAGGCCGTCCGAGTACGCGCGGTTGTAGTCGCGAAGGTCGTCGAGGTTGACGACTAGACGGTGTAGGTCAAGTCGGAGCATGGTCGCGATGTCATTCTTGTAATTGTAGAACTCGTTCTCGGTGTCGAGGAACTCCTCGAAGATACGGGTCCTCTCGCGCATCAAGTCATCCTGAGCAACGGGTTCGTCGAGCATGGACATGGCGACGGCTGTGGTGAGGTGAGGGCAACAGGGAGGAGGACGAGGGCCGAACAAGAAGATGCAAATGAACGCACGCGACGCACTTGCCCGCGAAAGTGTCTGCCCTAAATGATACCTGAGGCGCCTGCACTTGAGCGTTACAATCACGTGTATTGAAGAGAAGCGCCCGATGGCCATTGGCCACTATACACTGTCCGACTCGGATGCCGCAGATTTGAAGTTTGCTATTTACTACTGTACTGTATGTAGTACTTATGTTCAAAGTGCTTCTCCCAAGCTTCCCCCTGACATGGGATGTAGGATTCCAAAAATTGCTTCAGAAGTCAGGATTGGATTTGTACAAAACTCATGCACAGAGGAGCTCCAAGCCGCTAGGCTCGTGGGTCTACCAGGCCGCCCCAAACTCATGACATGGGAATATCTTTGGCCGCTGATGAGTTCATTCAATGTACGGGCTTCATGTTTGAGACACATAGGCCCGGCCTGCATTGACCGCGACGGAAAGGGTCTATAAGTACGAGGACTGGACGGAGGGCCGAATGGACCATTTGCACACGCTGCGTACTCGAGCCTCGAAGCGACTTTGGGCCTTTCCGAGGATGCATGTTTCGGGCGTCGGGTGCTGACATCGAGCAATTATTAGCGGAAATTGCATGCGTCTTCTGACCGCCCTGACCACACTTCCCGGACAGAGATAGTGCAGAGATCTACAGAGATCCAGTGTAATCGAAGTGTAATACTCAACTTTGCGCATCAATTGCGCATGGTACCAAATGCTACTCACCTCACTCCGAAACACGGACATTTTACCCCGCCAAATTCGCCCAGACTCCGCACGAGGAGGGCCTAATTACGGGGAGTTCTGTCTTCGGGAATCCTTAGCGCCCGAGGTGCGTGGGTCGGTAGGGGTGCCTGGGCCTGCGTCAGAGACAGCTTTGCCTCCGGCGACGCAATATGACAGGACCCCTGACAATTGGTCTGGAGGCCTGATGGGAAGTCCGAACGTTTTGCGGGCGTTTAAACCTCGATGCCTGATTTAGTCCGAACGTTTTGAGGCCCAAAACGCGAGAGGCCTGATGGAAGTCCGAACGTTTGCCCTCGGATCCATGACGTGATTGGTCAGGACGCTAGGCTGAGCGCCGCAGGCCGCCAAATTTGGGATAGGTCGGGCGTCGGGAGCCCAAATTTGGAAATAATCGGGGCAAAAAGTTGGGTGAGGCCTCATTTTGTCCGAACGTTTTGACCCTCCTTTTGGGGCATTTTGTCCGGACGTCAAGGCGAAATTCCGGACGAAAAATCAGGCATCCAGACCCATTGTCAGGGGTCCTAATATGACGGCCATATCGGCGCGGGTAATTGAGAAATTTTGGGACGATCCGACCACCTGAGATGCGCAGGGGAAGATCCCAGGCACAAGGAACTGAACAGCCGCCCTGCCGCAAAAGAGAGGATCAAGACATTCACTTGCAGCACTGCGAAAGCCCCGGTGGCAACGACAGCTGCAAACACCTTTGGTATACCCATGTACAAGAAAAAATGTGTGACGGATAGAGTACAATGCGAGGCGGAAACGAAACACAACTACGGATGAGCTATCGAGACAGCGTAAAGGAGTGTGGGAGCGACAAAGGTTGTCCGTCGCTGTCAGTTTTGTTGGTATAACTGGGTCCACAACAACCGTTCAGACCGCGACAATCGGCGAGAACTAGACAACTGATCAGACAACGTGATAGCAGCCACGAGGATGAGACTTACGATTCAGAACAAGCCACCAACTACACATGGCTGTGAACTAGTAATATATGGAATAAGGATAACGGGGTAACCTGAAGGATGTGTAAGTCGTGTCTCCATACGCAGGTGGATGATGAACAAACGCACCATGAGACTCGAGGGGCAATTATTGTTCAGTTCCGAATATCCGCTTCCACCAGGTCTGGCGGAACTGAGGAAAGGTGAGTTTCCGGACTTCCACACTTGAGTGAAGAAGACGTACGTCGCGTGCTTCATCTTCGCGTTTCCATCCAGCAGTCTCAAACTGACGCTTCCACCCAGTGGTCTCAAATTGACGCTTCCATCCGGCAGTCTCGAATTGACGCTTCCACCCCGTAGTCTCAAACGAGCCACGCTTCCAACCTGCGTTCGAGTAGATGCGAGCTTCTACTGCCTGTTCGAGCGCTTGTCAGTACGCGGGGCGTCGCGACGGCGCGTCTGGGGACGTACTGCTTCAGGTGCAGGCTCCGCGATGGGGGCGGCGGCCGCAAAGGATGCGAGTGCGAGCGTGGTGAGGGCGGCAACGGGGAACTTCATGGCGGGGGGAGTGGGCGGTTGAGGGACAGCGAGGAGGCAGGGGTCAGGAACGGGAAGGGGAAGGGAGCAAGTCTATAAGTACTGCGCCGTGTGACATTGCTCAGCCGAGACCGAAACATCAAAAAGACAGCGTCTTCGATCGCTCCAAAGCTTTGCACGTGTCGGAGTCTCCCCAGATAAGCCCAAAGAGGCAATTCGGGCGGTTCGGTAATCGATCCAGCCCCGGCATGGGGTCGGCATGCCGTGCACGTCCCTGATTTGGAAGCAGACCGACACCAGATGCAGGCACACGATCCGCAAATCTCGGCGTCTGTCAGCGTGTGCGCCCTGACGTTCCTGGAAGTTTTGTTCCCATGGCGTGCCTGCCCGCTCCGCCCGAAGCCCAGACCGAAACCGCTCCACTCCGCCCATGTCTTGACGACTCGACCCAAGCAGCAGCAGCGCCACAATTGCTGGGGCGACAGGCAACGACGACGGACAATAACTGCAGTCAGCGGAGCCAAGGGCAGACCAGCATCGGGGTAGGGTGCTGACATCGATGGTCACTCGTGCGGACGGTCCGGCCGTCGTTAATTGCGCAAGCACAATTAACCCTCGCAATATCGAGCGGACGTCCAAATCGCAAGCTGCAGCAGACCAAAACGGACGCAGACGCGCAGCAAACACATCGGTGCATGGTCGGACAGGCAGTCAGCCTGTTTGTCACAGACTCACAGCCTGACGCTTGTCGGAACCCGGCTCAGAGCCTATAGGAAGCATGGTCCGACTCAAGAGCGGGTGCTTACCTGGAACCTTGCTAAGGATAGCCACGACAATTGTCGGGTCTGACCTCTGACGATACTGCAACCCTGTTATCGTCCCTCCATGCTTGTTCCATACAACACCAAAGTAGTCTCCGTTGCTGACTATAAACTAGTGTCAAAGACAGTCGACGATATCTAACACCAAAGGCGGTCTTAGGCACTGACGCCACAAAGAAGACAATCAGAAAGCGGAGGCGGCCCTCGGGGACTAGTGGAACATACCAGCAATGTGCACGGATAATGCGAGATCATGCGTTGTGCAGCTGAGCGTCATGGCGGGACAGCACCTTACGCTATGCAAATATATCAAAAAGATTTTCTCTGCAGAGCACGGCTCGGAGTGACCACTCGATGGCTCGAGTTCGATTGGCGCCTAGCTGACAGATGTGACCCGTCGCCACCTCGTCACACTCAGTTCCTGCCTGCGGCACCTCGCGAGAACATCGTGAGAAGAGTCCAGTTCGCACTCCGACAGCATCACCCCGACAGAGTCTCTAATATGGAAAATGGCGGGGCACCTCCTCTACCGTGACCATATAGCTGAATTCCGAGCTGAAATTGATACATGAGTTAAACAATTTTATGATGCTTTCAGACAGTGAATGCCTCCAGCATTACCTAGATTTTACCCAGTTTAGGCAATATCCCAGGTGCGCAGCAGGTTCGAGCTATTTGGGCGTCTACCGCTGGCGCGCCGCCACTCCCGCCATCAGCCCCGCATTAGGAACAGCCATGATAGCCACAATTGAACCAGTCATAACCATTCGTTCTATTGCCCCTATACCTACATACAGATGGTCTTACTAGTATGCCAAATATGGCATGCAAACTTTCATGTAGGAGATATTTCTGCTAGTGCACATGACTCTGCAGCTTGCAGCCTCTGGCGCCCTTCCGCTGCTAACCAGATGGGTTTTAAGGTCCGCAACGACTTCTTATAAGGTTAGGGGCTGCTTTGTGATAGCTGTGCAATGCCGACTCTTACCCGGATTAGGCGACACCTGTCACATCAAGGGCTCGGCGCCAATCGAACTCGAACCATCGAGCGTATACTCCACGGCTCGTGTGGGATGGGCGTGATGCATCACCTGGCGGGTTCAGGTCTCGGCGAGCATCCACCGGTCACAGCTGGTCACAGCTGGGCACAGCGACGAGATCTCGAGAACCTTAAGCTGCATAAGCTTTCGTATGCAGTCTCCATCTCCCACGCCCCGCAGCGAAGCAAGCAGCGATATGTATCAAGGCGGCCGCTTTGGGGCACCACCTTCTTCCCTATTTGTCATGTTGATCCGCGCGATGAATGGGCAAGACCACGGCATTGGGCAGCGTTCAAAGCTTGCTGCCAGATGCTTTGCTGCACACCGGGACGCGGAGACTGTCTGGCGGACTGGACAAAGAGGCTCTGAGCTGAGGCTCAAACTCACGAGCCCTCTTGCCCAGTCCACCGACACTCTGAGGACGCAGCAGATACCCGCTCAGGAGACCAATGAATGGTATTGCAAAGGGAGGAACGCTGGAGCTAGGGTTATGGGTTTGCGCGCGGGTCACAAGGGAGCCCTGCAAGTCTGCACGCGTCGACCTGCCTTACATGGCAGACAGCATAATGTACGGACGGCATTAGAAGATGGAAGACTCACAAGGTGCCTGGTAAGGATTTACCTCAACACGGCGTGTCATTCGCAGGCGACTGGAGATGAAGCGGGAGCGGCGCCCAGGGCTGACAAGTGCCAGCTAGCGTCGTGCGGTATGCCAGAGCGGCCAAACCCCGGACGGGCTGGGGCGCCAGTGCTTGGAGCAGACCAAGCTGCCGCGGATACCCGCTCAAGGGATCGGCGGCATTGCAGGGAGGGGAGCGCAGGGGCTAGGGTTATGGGCTTGCGCATTGCACCTTGAGCTGGGGTCACAAGCCGGTCACAAGGGAGATCGGCCAATGGGGACACGGCCCTGTAGGGCCCGCACGCGCTGTCTGCTGCTACGTGACCGGACATAGCAGACAGCATAATGAACGGACGGCATTAGAAGACGGACAACTCACAAGGTACCTGGTACGGGTTCACCTTGACATGGGATGTCATTGGCAGATGACTTGAGATGAAGCAAGAGCGGCGTAAAGACGCCAGCTGGGGTGTGCGATATGCCAAAAGGCGGCCAAAGATCGGATAGACTGGGGAACAGGGCCCGAGACAGACCTGAGCTTGCACGAACCGGTCGCAGGATGCAACCGTCAACCAATGGTGGCTAAATGGAGTGGCATCCAATCATGATAGGGAAAGAATATGCAGATGAATGATGTCATGCGAGCAGTGGTACATGCAAGTGTGATGTTTAGTCCTGTACATTGGTCTTAGCCTCTATGGGAAGACGCGTGAAGACGACATGCTTACCCATAATTTAATAAGTCCGTCCCACGACGCAGTGACGACTTTAGACTGCAAACAAGTGCCGATGGCGCGTTAGCAATGATCCGATGCAGTGAACAGTCCCACGTACGGATTCGTGCGGCAGCCACTCGTGCGCGATGACCACCTTCGAGTGCGCTCGCAAGCGCGACTTGATGCGGCCCGTCTTCCACTCCCAGAACACGATGTTGCCCTCGCCGTCGCCGCTGCTTATCCACTTGCCGTCGGGCGAGAAGCCGACCTGGCAGGCGTAGCCCGCGACGGAGTGCCCTGCAAACCGCTTGTTTCTTGCCTGCCGGAAGTTGTCCGTGCTGTACACCAAGATTTGGTTGTCGAGCGACTGCGCGGCAAAGTACTTCTCTGGACAAAAGGTTCAGCGCAGCACCGGAGATCCGCTTGGCTGCATGATGGAGAGCTTACTGCTGGGATGCAGGGTGACTGCTGGCATCGAATGCATGTACGGCTCGGCGATGTATTTGATCACGACGGGGATATCGAAGTCCCATGCACGTATGGTCTTGTCGTCCGACGTCGTGACAAAACGACGGTTCTCATCAACGAACGTGATGCTGTTCACAGGCCCGAGGTGCTGGTCGTACTCCTGGGTAATCTCCCGGAGTTCATGTCATACTGCGACGCGGGACTCAGCGCTGCAACCGTCGGAGAGAGTCAAGGTGCGCACCTGGATGATCTTTTATCGGACATGCCGGCGAGGAAGATGTGCTGCTTGTCTTCATCCGGGTGGAATCGTACGACGTACGGAATCTTGCCGTTGCTGAACCGCTTCAAGCACTGTCCGGTCTCGGTATCCCAAAGCTTCATCTGGCGGTCGTACCCACACGACAAGAACTTACGGCCGTCGTTGGAGAAGGTCACGTCCTTGACTGCCTTCATATGTCCATGGAAGGTCCGCAAACAGTTCCCGTGTGTATAGACATCCCACAGCTATCATTTTGAATGGTGTTAACATGAACGCTTCTCGACTAGAAGCCAGATGCGCACCTTGATCTTCGTGTCCATTGAGCCGCTGAGCAGCAAATGACCTGTATTCGGGAACAAGCGAATGACTGACACGGCTTGGGTGTGGCCAGTCCAGGTATGTATGCATGTCTTGGGGATGAATGTCTCCTGCGAGCCAGACTCGTGGTGTAGCTGCGGTGCCTCCGCGATGGGGGCGACATGTACGTGCGGCCTTGGTAGTCTGTGAGCGACTTGCCGTGGAACACCGACGACTCCAGTCCTGGGGCGCCGCGCTTTGGCTTCGCCTTCTTGATCTGCACCTCTTCCTCGGACGTCTCGTCCTCGTCTTCGTCTTCAAAGGCTTCAGCAGGCGGCGTAGCCACCTCCTCGCCCGCCCAGCGCGCCCATGGGCCTTCGTACGCGCCATCGCCCTCAACCACCTCAAGATCCCCCTTCCCCTTACGTTTCCTCTTCAACTCTTTCTTCGAGGCACGAGGGGCTTTAACCTGGCCGATAGTGGCGAAGCCATTGGCCTGCGCCTTCTCGAAATTGCCAATGACCGCGGGCGCGTTGGGGTCTATTGACGGGTTTGCGGAGTAACCGAGGATGGACTGCGTCAAATGCTGTTGCCGGAAGGCATGCTCAGACATGGCCTGCTCCTCGACGTGTCCGGCGAGCGCGTTTTGGTTCAGAAAGCGGCCGCGGTCACCAAACGGGTTCTCGGGCCCTTGTATTGGTAGTGTCATGTCTGCATAGTTGATGTTCACATTCATTTGCGTATCGGTTGGTCGAATGACTAGCGATGTCTGGTGAAGTGGATCCTGCATACACCCATTAGAAACATTCTCATGGAGTATATGCGCTGTGTTTGTGCTCACCTCTGAGAGAACATGCGGGGCAGCTTCCACCTTCAAGCTGGAGGAAGACGCTTCCTCAACGCGTGGCTTTTTGCTATCGGGAGACTTGTCAGCCCAAAAGCATCGTTCGTAGCTCCCACAGGAGCATCATCTTCGCCTGAAGAGTAACCAGCAACAAGAGACATGGTGGCAGGAGCAGACGAACGAGCCTAAAGTGGGCTGTTACGTAAGCAGACCAGGACCCTTTCAAGAAGCGCGCAGCTCAATCTCGGAGTATTTACCTCTTGCTCTCTGCTCGGTGCTCGGTGCGCAACTGGCTGGCTCGACGAACGACCCCTTCACGAACGGCGACGCAGTGGTGGGCAGGGGACCACGGCTCATGACCGAGAAATGTATCGGCAAACCATGGACGCAACACGAAGATGACCTCCTCGTGCAGGCGGTGGCGATACACGGCGAGAACGACAACTGGATGAACGTCGCCGCCTGCATCCCTGGCAGGACGAACAAGGCGTGCAGAAAGGTGCGGCTGTCTCTGTCTTGTACGGCCCAGGCTCGAACAGACTTCCGGTGTAGCGGTGGCTGCATTCTCTCTCCCTAACGTCAAGAAGACGGCGTGGACCGTGGAGGAAGATGAGCTATTGCGGACCCTCTATGCTAGACATGGAGCCAAGTGGTCCGTGATCGCAAGATCTATCCCTGGCAGGACCGACGACGCTTGTTCCAAGCGATATCGAGAGGCGCTGGATCCGACTCTCAGGAGGGACGAGTGGACTTCAGAAGAGGATCAGCATCTCCTCGATGTCTACGCACGCTTGGGACCTCAGTGGGGAAAGGTTGGCAAAGAGCTCAACAGGGGCACCCTGGCTTGCCGCAACAGGTACGCCCCATTTGGTCTTACTTTTCAGGGTGAAGGTCAATGACCTCTGTAGGTGGCGGTTGCTCGACAGGAAACGACGGGCCTCTGTGCCACAGGAGCAGCTGGTCTCAACACCGCTTGTCTCACCGTTTCCTGGAGAGATTGACAGCGCATCTGCGATGACAGCATCCTGGGCACCTATCCAATACATGCAGTCCCCTCCGTACTGGGAGACTGGAATGTCGTATCCGTCCATGCAGGGCAGTCTCTCTGGCCATCTCGCTGTCGCTGACTCTGTCTACCTCTCTCCTGAGTATTCCCCTACGTACTCACCTGAGTACTCGCCTCCTCAGCTCTATTCTCCGCCACACGCTACGAACCTTCACGACACGACATTCAGCCATCCACAGCCACCCACACCGCCTTTCAACTTCAATTCTTCCTCCTCGCTGTGCAAGGCCCTCTCTTTGCCGACCCTATCCCCTCCGACTTCCTATCTCTCCACACCAGCTCCCATCCGCCAACCTGAATTGCATAACGTTATATCACAACTTAATTCCGAACCTTTACCCGCCGCGAGTCAGCAGCCCTCTTTGCAGCCACGCTCTGCAACACAGCCATCTCTCGCGAGTGATGACGCTGCTGGATTGCCGAGGCTAGGCTCCACCGACATCTCTGTCCCCATCCCGTTCCCAAACTCCCCGTAGAGGCTGGTCCTGGCCATGAAATCAGCTATCCGACGCATGCTGTGATTTCTGCTGGTGTAGGTGGTATTTCCTCGGAACCCTCGGCAGCTTCTCCCACGGAAGCCAAGTTATATCCGACTCCTGCGTCGTCTCCGCGTGCGGAAGAGGGCGCGGGTAGTGTCAATCCAGCTACGTACGTTGATGGCATGGATCCTAGGCGTCATTACCGGACCCCGCGGAGAAGAAGAAGGCAGCTGTAGGCAACCATGCTCGACGCAAGATCAAAGAGGCCGGTCCTCCACCACGACTGTCCGCTAAACTGCCTGTCACTTCTGGAGTGAGTAGTTGGTAGTTGGAACGGGCCTTGCAACCCCGAGCTGACGCGCGTTTCAACAGTGTGCACGCGTACGTCTGTGGAAATGAAGCTTGCTGGCCGAATGGTGCGGGTGCTAGCTTCAGCTGCTACGCGACCTCCCAAGAGCTCTACGACCACTGGAAGGTCGAACACGCTGAGGACACCTCCTGCCAAAGGCCGTTCATGTGTGGAATCGAAGGGTGTCGCCGTGGGTGGAGGGTAAGCGCTTTGGCCTCAACATTATCTCCGGATACTCACGAGTTACAGAGCATCAATGGGCTCCAGTATCATCTCCAAATGTGAGCCCAACCGTGGCAATTGTAAGATACTGGCTCTGATGATGTATTCTTAGATCCAAGGC
Organism: Terana coerulea; assembly: GCA_024811115.1. Lineage (NCBI taxonomy): Eukaryota > Fungi > Basidiomycota > Agaricomycetes > Polyporales > Phanerochaetaceae > Terana > Terana coerulea. The sequence goes on from JAKOGH010000135.1 coordinate 12,185, forward strand.
GCACTTCCAGCAGGCTGTCAGCGCGAAGTTGATGAGTCATCCAGAGACTATCGTGCCACCGCCGATGGACCCGGAAGGCCCGAAGAAGAAAATGTATCCATGCTCTCATGCTGGCTGCCCCAACCAATATAGACAACTAAGTGGACTGCGATACCATCTGGCTCATGTACGTGGTTAGATTTACCACTTGTTCACACGCTAATTATACTGTATTCAGGGTCATCCGCAAGACCTGCCCACGCAACTGGATTTACTACCTCCCGCTCTGGCGAAGAAGGTCGAGGAGAAGATCCACGGGAAGTTGTGACTTCATTGTGATGGCACGCGAACCATAGCTTGAGACAGTAAAGGACTGGAAATTATGTGTTAAGTTTAGGGAAAGTATGCCAAGGCTAGTCCGCAGGTATTTACACCTTCAACTGGTGCTCTCATTTACGCTCGTCGTGGGATATCGGGCACCCGAGTGGTGCGGTGTGTGAACTCGCTCATCTGTAGCAAATAGCAACCCCTAGCAATATACCCGAATAATGTATGCGCCAGAGATGGCACAAACGCGTTCTTTTTGACACTCAAGCAGGAGCATTTCTGACATTGACAAGCGTG
>JAKOGH010000136.1:0-17152 GCA_024811115.1 Terana coerulea
CGCCCGCCGAAGTCCCTCCACCCTACTCAATCTCACAGAACAATGGCAAGACGTGCTACGGCTGCGGAGCGAGGGCCGGGCAAATAAGGCACAGGTCAGTGACACCATGTTTTGGTTGGCTTGCCGCTCATGTGGCAGTCGTGTTCTCACTGCTTGACATTTGATGACTAGGGACCTCCACAACATTCAGAGAAGTGCCCGCGCGAAGACGCGTTGCCGTGCGTGGTTGAGTGGTATGCCCTCATTGTTTCAATAGGTGGCATGAACAATATGGTACATTGCTGGTGCAGAGTGGTGAGTGGGGGAGCAGGGGTTTCTGGGATGGCTCAATAGCAGTAGTAGCAGTAGCTTGATGTTTGCGCACATTTACAATTGATATTAAATATATTTCCGTTGCACTGTCAATTCTGATACTGTCTAGTGATCTTTCAATGAGCTACAGATGTAAATCTTGCTACACCACTGCTACTGTGTGTCTCGAAGCCAAAAGGGCTGGCTACGGATGGCTCGAAAGCTCATAGGGATACTACGAGGCACTCACGGACAGGGGGACCAGTGCAGCGCTCTTCAGGTATGGAGGCTACGAAGCGCCGTGAGCCTGGACATTTTCCCTGATGACCATTCACAGATACTACGGTATTGAAGGAAGTCCTCTGCGTCGCCGAAGTCATCACTCTGGCGCAGGTAACCCGCCTGAGGAGTCGGATTCCGCTCGGATAGCACAGACTCTGATGCCCCTAGTAGAGGATCTTATTGCTGCAGACCAAGAGGCGAACATTCGTCATCCTGCTGTTGAGGTTCCATCTGCAAACTCGCCATTTGAAAACCGTGCTGAACAAGTCTTTGCAGAGGCGCTGGAGACCCTTAGGGCAGATGAAGGTGTTCCTGCTGGGTATGGTGTTACTTGAAGAGCTTGGTGAAGAAGGATATGACCCTCAAGAGGTACTACGGAGTGGAAAGCGTGGCTTGAAGTGTATGCCGATTGCTCTGCCAGAGCATGTATGGCGACCACGCAGCTGAACTTTGGGCCAAGGGCTGCATATTATGAACTACTTAATGTATCGAAGCGCGAGACCAATAGACTTTTCAGTCGACAACACTGTAGTGCTCTGAGACCTTCACCGGCCCTGGGTGTCATTGTCGACAGCGATCGTCTGAGCCGATGCGGCGGCAAGACTAAATAGGAAACTGGCTAACTAAGCCCTCCTCTGTTTTGCGGCTTTGTTTACACCTCCTTCATCTTTGCGCATTATGCCTGAGCACTGCTTAGGCAAGGATGTTGATACCAATGAGCCTTGCCAGTGCAAGGCCTTTGCCTCCTCAGGAGGAAATCCAGATCGCTGCAAGACCTGCTTGCATCTCGAGACAAGCACGCAGAGGGACCCAGACCAGTCGACGACACTCAAAAATGACTCAGTCACAGCAAAGGTCGTTGAAGACATCAAAGGAGCTATGGATATCAGAATGCACGTACAGAGACCAACGCAGGCTTTCGGCAGACTATGAAAACGACGACGTCGGTACGAGCAAGAAGAAAAACAAGGTATGCTCCATATTTCCTATAGACTTGTATAGAGCACATGCTGAAGAGCCTAGGCAAAGGGGAGTCAGGCAAGGCGCAGAGAAGAAAGAGAAGGATGAGAAGGAGGAAGTCGGCATGATTATATTCATTCCTTTGGCCTGGACAGAGTACGTCCTGTATAATATCTATTAAACCTTCCCTTGGCTCACATTGTGATACAGCGAACATCCAAGCTGCAAAGGAGCTCGCTTGAAGCCTGCCGAGTTTGAGAGTTTTCGTAGCCCATGGTCTACGTCGCTGAAGCTTCGCTCGACGATATGTTTCAGTTCAAGAAATCTGACGACCTCATCGCATTGAACGCCTTGTTCGGCAAGCACCTACCCGATGTCTTTAAGTTCCTTGCCGTGCGGGATCCCTGGATTATGAGCAAGAAGGCAGCAGACTTCAAGAATCATAGACTTCCTTACGTCCTTCTCGCACCAAGGCAACTCCCTTGAGAATCCCAACATTCGGAGAGATTACAGGCGCAGATGTTCACAGATATTCACTGAAGAAAGGCCGTAAGAGCCATGAGCGCAAGATATACATAGGTAAGCAAGCACAGTTATTCTATAATTATAACCACTCACCATCTCCCAAGGCTCTCGGCGTGCTATACCCCCTATTGTCTATCGCCAGTGGGCGATGAGAGTGATGCCCATGAGAGCGACATCATATTGGGAGGGATCGGACACAGACAGTGGATCTGGTGGGTCTGATCTGAGTTTTCCTAAGTAAGGATCAGGAGGAAGATCAACACGATAAAGACAAAGCAGGGCGAAAGAGTACAGGTGAACTGGGAAAACATGAGAAGGATGGTAAGTGCTTCGTCTTGTACAAATGATGACTACAAACATAAAACTCCAGGCGAAGAGCTCATTGATATACACCGCCTGTGAAGTCCAAAAACAAAGGGAAGGGGAAGCACGTGGTACGCACTCACTTTTCTGCCCCTAGAGCGGTTAGAATTAACACAGGCATTGGTGTCAGTACGAAGTCTTAGCCCAGCAGTACGTGCGTCAAAGCCGAAAAGCCAAAGGAAAACTATTCTTCCAGGACATCGACGATGAGGATAGTGACGCATTGTCTGACACTGCAACAGACCGCGAAATTGCCCAGGGCCTCTTCCGTACGACCGATCAAGAAGGCAAAAGGAGAGACAAACACCTCTACGAAAGCAGTGTCAGGTTAGTCCATAGATCGCATCTAAGTGAATCTTGTACTCATACCGGGTATAGAACCCCTCAGTCCTCCCAATTTTGTTGTCGCAAGCAGCCCAGCGCTCGGTCCTGCATCTCGTGATTGAACCCATGGCAGATGATCATCCAGGTGCTGGTGGCGCTGCCCTCAAATTGCTGAAGCCGCAACAGCCAATGTCAACGTCGCACCTGCACCTCCTGCCAACGTGTGCACCTCCTACCAACGTCGCACCTGCACCTCCTGCCAACATCGCACCTGCACCTCCTGCCATGGAAGGTGGAGCACCACAGCACGGAACTGGTGCAGAACCGGCTGTTATTGATCTCACAGCAGAAAGCGAAGACGCACCTTTGGCAGAGGCAGGTGTTTTACATGGGATGATGACACACCCCGCCAGGCTGGTGCAGAAGAGGAACTCGGCGAATCCCCTCAGTGTTGCATGGACTTGCTGATCCCTATTCCGAACGAGTGTTGTACTACCTTGACGATATCTAGTGCAATGTTTTGCTAGATTCCGCCCAGTTCATTACCTTACTAGTACTCTTGTATGCATACGTTTATATGTACCAATATCTGCCAACTGGTGGTTTATATTCTGTTATGTCTCCCGGCATTTACAAGACAACACACACCTGAACATTTGACAATGGCATGAGGACATGGTGGACAGTCTGCATGTGCGAGCAAGCGAAATGCTCAACAGTCTTGCCGTGGGAACTTCTGTAATAAATGCAGTAAGAGCGAATTATTACGATAAAATCACTGCGTTGATAGACAGAATATCGTCTCTCTTACATGCAGATGGATTGAAGATACAAAAAGCTGCACTTTGCTTTTTCAGATTATTTTTAACGAATTTATTGGAGTGAAGAAGAAGTTATGTTCACCTCTGGACAGATGGTGTAGAGCCGCTCATTAAGGATGGATATAAAAGGCAATGAAAATGTTACCAATAAAACCACTACGTTAACGGTGAAAATCTTTCATGTATTGAACACCAGCATAAACACATCAAAATCTCTGTACTTTGCTTTTTCAGCTTATTTTTAACGAATTTATTGGAGTGAAGAAGAAGTTATGTTCACTCTGGACAGATGGTGTAGAGCCGCTCATCAAGGATGGATATAAAAGGCAATGAAAAATGTTACCAATAAAACCACTACGTTAACGGTGAAAATCTTTCATTATTGAACACCAGCATAAACACATCCAAAATCTGTACTTTGCTTTTTCAGCTTATTTTTAGTGAGTTTATTGCGTAGGTGAGAGAGCATTCTTTTGTGTGAGTAGGTACGGCCACAAGCGCCGTATTTCCTTGACGCTCTCGCTTGCACGTCAACTCCAACCAAGCTCTAACCTCGACCACCTTCACCGCCTCAAGCACGCTCGATGGCTTGTTAATCCCTGTGAAGGTCTGGCGCTGTTGTGCCGTTTGGTAGTACCACTTGCTCGTCGTTATCCCTTAGTAAGTGCCACTCGACCGCCTGTGTTTATCCACCACCTCACACTGGCCGCTCTACAGGATGCATGGTACTCACAACGACTGGTGCGCCTGTGATTTCCTTTTCTCAGCATATGCTCACCGTGAATGTGCGCAGCGTGCGCGTGGGCCATCGTGCCAGAACTCGAGCCTCGCACCCGGAGTCCATCCTGAGGATGAAGAAGTGGCTCGCCCGCTGTGGAGCGTCTCGCTCGCAACGCAGATCGCCTGGACGACGCTCATCGCGTGGAAGGTCTGGCGCGTGACGGCGTGGATGTCGCCGACGGGGGGGGCGCAGGGAGCGCAAGGCGATCATATGGATGGTGGTCGGTCGGCGCGGTCCTGACGACGACGACGCGATCACCTTCATCTTGTTCTCGCGAACGAGGGTGAACACCACCGAGCTCGTCGCCCAAGCAAATGCACAGCTCTCTGTACGTTTCTCCGGGTACGGCTGCTGGGCACTCTGACTGACGAGTGTATAGTGCCTAGGTACCAGCACAAGGGTCCAGCTCGCGCGCAACCTCCTACAGGGGCACTGTCAAGCTCTTCCTCCAGGACCAGTCTGGTGAGCTGCTCGTGCGTGTTGTCACGACGCCATCTGCACGTTTGGCAGCATCGCGAGTTCGTCAACTATCCCCCACTTCCTCAAGCACGAGGACCTACTGCCAGCGAGAGCTAATCAGGGGACACAAGGAGCGACTGAAACAGTGCGTGCATTGGTTTTACATTAATCTGACCCGTACGCTTCGAAATGCGTGGCGATTTGTGAATGGTCGTCGCCCACGGCCGCAGCGAACGACTACGCCGAGCCGGGCTTGTCACCGATGCCCGGGTATGTTGCTCACCGCTAGAAAATGAGCCGCCATGCATGCAGATCATGCTCACCGTGGTAAGCCGCACTTAAATGTGTGTGCCTTTGCAAATTCTGATGGCTATGTGCGTGACAGGCCCTTGGTCCACTCAGCGGACGAATCAGGCTGGAGGACGACGGCGTGGAGGACGGGCTTGAAGTCGACGAGTGCCGAGCACGACCGGCTGAACGGTGTCATGTGACGCACGGCTTCCTCAACGGCTCGTTCCTCGGCCGGATGCTTGTACGTGTCTATCTTCATTTCTGCGTCCGATAGGCTCATCTGTCTCATAGCTCTCTAACCAAAATGAGTACTTTGAGACGGTCATTAACCGGCCCTTCCGTCCTCACGTTCCTCGCATGGTGACCATGCCGCTGTCCTTCGCCTTCGTGAACACTACTTGGTCAGCCCCGCGGCGCCGTGCGCATTTGCCCCAGAACGATGACGGCATTGTGAATGCGTGGTTCATGAGAGATACAAGGACGGCAGTCAGAACTTGCATTCCGAGGACAGGTGCATGTGCAGCAACACATGCGATTGGCTGCACCAGCGATCGTTCAGCGGCGGGGCTGCCAATGACGTCCGGTGATGTGAGTGCGTCCGGTGGACATTGATGAAATGCAGGACGGCCGCGACGCCCGTGCAAGGGATGTGCTCGGCGACAACGTTGAGGTGGAGGCTTTGCTTGATGCGAAATGCAGGACGTGGATGACAACAATGAGGCAGAGGATCGCGCAGATTACGGTGCATGTAACGGCATGCAAGATATCATCATCGGCGAGTACGCTGCCGGCCTGCATTCTGCATCCTCATCCTCACCCACTCACTTCCATCGCAGACACTGCTCGCGCGCGTGAGTGCTACCGCTACTATGGGTGTGTGCGCTAGTGGGACGGGCTCATCGCGCTTGTGCGCTTCCTCGCTGTGAACCGCCGGGACCTTGGCATCCACGTCTTATGCGGGTATCTCGTAGTAGCACATACAGACAACAATGTATTTTGTCCCAGGGAAATATACATGTAAAGATAGACATCACATGAGTGCTGGTGACATGAGTGCTGCTTGGTCCTCTTCCAGCGGCCCCTTTGCGTCCTGCAGCCTTTGTCTTCTTCAAAGCTGGCTCTTGCTCAGGCGTCCACTCATTGTCGTCTCTTCTGCGTTTGCCCCTCACAGGCTTAGACTCTTCAGGGACTGCCTTCTGCTGCTTTGCCTTCTTGCCTTTGCCCTTGCCTTTGGTAGGCTTGGGATTTTCTAATGTGGGCTTGATGAGCATAGAGATTGAAGTACCCATCGTGGATAGACATACCAAGGTGGGCGGCTTGAATGCAATGATCTTCAGAGAAGTAGCTGTGATAGCTAGGGAGGTCTGTGTGTACACAGGTGTTGACTTGGGGACTGCTGGAGAGCCTGCACTGCTCTGAGCTAGATGGATTTTGTTTATAAATCTGTATAGATAAGGTGATAATGCACATACCATCATGCCTCGCCGTCTGCCTGGTAACTCGAGTGCTCGGCGCAATCGTCTGAGGCTCAGCAAGGGCTACATCGGCAAAATGTTTCTTGAGCACAGGCTTGCTGCCTCGCTTGATAATTCTGAGCTGCTTGGCAATGGTGGGTTCCTTGCGCGGGCGACCAGCATTACCGGTTCGTTCGCGGTAATGAATATTGAATTCTCTGTATATTACATTGGAGGCAACTCACAATCTTGCGAGGTCCAGGACGTCTTAGGATAGTGTTCCCCTTGGGATCTATTTTGTTCTTCACATGTTCATGGAATTCGCCCAAACCCAGTGTGGTCTTCAGGCCTTCTTCGGTGATATCCTCGTCCAACCAATGTCTGCTCATTGTGAAGGTGCTCAGAGAATGCTATCATGCACAATAACAATTTCCATACCTTGGTGTACGTACCAACTCGCCACTCTACAGGCGGTCGTGCCTGAATTACGAGTACGCAGTGAGGGATCCTAACTCGAACTGATACACCGGCAGGTACTTGTGGTGTGACTGGATAATTTGATAGCTACTCGTAGCCTGAGGCTCCAAATAGGGTTTCCCTACTCATGCTATGATGTAAGACGGGCGTATAAAAGGACACAGAACTCACCAATGATATGTCTTGAGTCCAACAGACCATCGTGAAGAAGCCTGATGTAGTAACCCGACCAGGACTCTGACCTCTCGGCGGCGATACACTCGGAGTACCGTAGAAATGTAATATGCACCACTCCCATAGTTATAGTCAAATGGGACCCGAGTGTTGGAAGCTACAGCGCAAGAGCGGCGGAATGATTTTGATGCCCACTTAGCAGAGTACTGCTGAATGAAGTTAAGGAATAGGGTGAAAGGACTCCGATCTTCACAGAGAACCCAGGTCGGCATCAAGGGAAAGACACCAAGTTCGTGCAAGATGTCGTTGGCAGTGTGCATGCCATAGCCGTTGAAAACCTGGCCCATAGTGGCAAGAACATGAACGATTGGTTGCTTCCACCTAGAGTTGTTGTCACGGTTCGAACTCTGATGTCCCAGGCCTGAATTGTAGAAACAGCAAGTTTTCAGCTCCCAGACAAGATCTGGTCCATATTGAGCGTGGTTCCAGAGAGAGAACCAGGCCTGCTGATACATGAGATATGCACAAGGACAGAGAACACGACACTCACTGCAGAGCCAGGTGTAAGATCATTCTGTGTCCACGGCTCAGCTCGCGAGATAATGTTGAATGAGAGCAAACGCGAGAAGTCGGAGACAATCCAACAGGACTTCTCTGTTACAATGGCCAGAAATATGTTAATGATTCGCTGCTTCTCTGGATTGCGGGAGAGGGAATGGTTGAACTCCAAAGGTATGAGGAAGCTTCGCATATACTCGGAGACCTCCTTGTCCTTGTTTGTGCCAGGAACATCTATGGCGGTAAGCTTCCTGAAGTCTTCAAGGGAAACCTCAGTCAGGTTCCCCTCTAGGCCAAAGCTTATGATTGCACAATGCTGAGCAAGAGTGTCAGAATAGGCACCAAAACGAGAGATATTGTGACGCACATGCCCTGCCGCAACGGCTAGCTGCTTTCCACGGCTGCATACACTAAGGTCTCCCATCTTTTGCCTCTTCAATAAGTACTCCCATTCCTTCCTCTCTGATTTCTCAATATCACGCGCAGTCGGCCATCTCGGACAAACCTGCTGCATGAACTTGGAACGCTCAGCCTTCAAGTTGTGAGGTTGACTGTAGTTGTTCTTATTAGCAGTGCAATTGGGATATGATTCAGAGAATGTCCTAGGGAAAATGAGTATCTGGCCTACAGAGCAAGTATCAGAGTTGAAACGACAATGAACTGAAGGCTTGAGCGGACCTTGCACAGGGCGCTTGAGCTTATTGCCTTGAAAGGCTAGGCGCTTGCCCAAAACAGTATGCCAGCCTTTGATGCATGGCTCCTCGGGCATGTTGGCTGCAGAGGTGAGCAACGGGGGTTCAAAGGTCGAGATGAGGGCAGGAGAAATGGACTGCAGAGGCGCAAAACCCTCCAGCTGCGGTGACAAAGCCTGTGGTGCGCCCAAGTGTTTCACAATATGCCAATATCAGAGCGGAGTAACTATCCCTCTTCAAGAAATTCAACACACAACAACACTCCGAGTGAATTATACATGTATTTCCGCATTTTATCACTGTACTGAACACTACTAAGTACCAATAATTGGCCCTGTAGGCGTACTATACGCCAGAGAGGCTGGAAGGAGTGGCCGACGAGGCGGTCGATTAGACGCCCAAACCTCGGGCCTAAGTCACAGGCGCTCATGTCAGTCGCGCGCGCTAAACGTCAGTCGCGCGTGCATTCGTCGGTCGCGCGTGCATTATTTTATTTGTACATTCTGGACAGCATAGGGGAAGGTGTCCGTGCGGGAGTGCGCACTTTCTCGACCCACGGCATGAGCCACACGTACTCCTCCGCGTCCGTCTGCTCGAGCTCGTCTCGGCGGGTGTCGAGGTACCAATACGTGCCCCGCTCCCAGACACCTTCCGTCCCGTCCTTCTCCTGCCACTTCATTGGCGGAGGGACCAACGGCACTTTCCCGCTCCCTGCGTCAGCAACGTCTCGCTGGTGTATCCGGAAGAAATGGGTGTGAAAACCCGCCAGCCACCGCAGCACACATAATGTCGCGTCCTTGTCCAAGCTCCCTGAGGCATCAAACGGAAACTCCACGGAGAGGTCCTCGAGCAGCAGGCTGTGCTCCGCATCGCTCTCCAGCGGGTAGCTCTTGGCGAGCTTCACGGACTCGGGCAGCGCGCCCGCGAGCTGGCGGTAGAACCACCGCTCGACGGCGTACGAGAGCAGCTTGCGGACGTGCGACTCGTCCGGGTGCGCGCGCGCCGGCGGGTGGACGGATTTCAGGACGAGCGTCGCAGGCGTGCCGGCGAGGTACAGGCGGTGGATGTAGCCGTATGCCGACCAGAGCGAGGCGATCTTCTGCGTGGAGGTGACATGGAGGTCGGGAGGAAGGAGGGGCAGGGCGGATGGCGGCATGATCGAGGAGGCGAAGCGCACTGAAGCGCGCAAGCGGTCGGGCTTGCCCATAGCGCACATCATGATCATAGGAAAACAAAATACATAGACATGTACATGGCGAGACACTCCGTACTGGCGGAGTGTGTGCGCATCGTAATAGATACATAGCAATTTGGTATACCCACATAGCCGTACATTACAGATAATCCCAATACTGGGAGTAGAAAAGTAAAGAAGAGAGCGGCGGGAGATGATAGTGGAAGGCGGACAGGCGTGAAGGCCACAACGGTTTTCACGGCTCCTTTATGCCTTGGAGTGGGAGAACGCAGTAGTAGCCAGGTTGCTGAACGGCGCATCTCCGTCGGCCTGGTCCGGGATGTACACCGGCTTAACGGGCTCGATGCTTTCCGTCTCAGCGTCGTTGACGGATCCAGCGTCCGTGACGCAATGCACAGTCTTCTCGACGTGTACATGAAGCTAAGGAGCCGTCTTCAATCAACGTCAGCATGGGGGACATGAAAGGTACGCACCGTGCTCGCCGGATTCAGCTCGCTCGCGTTCTGTCGTCCGAACGAGACTGGTTGAACGGACGCCCCGGACTTGGTAGAGTACTTCGTACTCACTGTCTGGCTGCGTTGGACGCCGTTGGACGACTTGAAGAGCGTCGGAAGGCGGAAGCTTTGGTTTCGTTCTGGAGCGAAGTGGCCTGACTGCTCCTTGAGGTGTGTCCGTGCGTTCAGTCTGGTGGGTAATAACTCCATCAATATGGAGGACAATCTGATTGAACTGCGTTACTAACGTTGCCAGGAATGAATTGGCGTAGGCTATAGACACCGAAACTCAGTCAGTGGGGTGTAGAGAAATTGAAGAAAATGGCGGCTTGCTCTTGCTGATGCAGAAGTGGAGAGCCAAGAAGATGAAGTTCCCTGGCATCGTTAGCCACTGGAGTGCATGCGACATTAGTCAACGGGAACGTGTATAGAAAGTGCTAGGGTACGTACGCAAATGAGCGATGCTGTGGTCAGGAAGGATGTCAAGAGGCCATTCTCGATGGTGTAGACAATGATGGAGCCAATAATCTGGTCCATGCTGACATAATTCGTGAGTGCGCGAAGCGAGGTTAGGTAACAGAGACGCAGCTTACTTCGAAAACCCTGTTCGGCTCTTCCTCAGGTAGTGCAGCAGCGACGTGGCGATCAAGAAGTCGACGATCGCAGAGATCGCCAAACCCGTGGTGAACGACCACTATCCCTTATGTCAACCTCCTAGTCTGTCACTGGCAGCACTGGCGACTTACCGCAGCGCCGTGATGAAACCCCACCCAAGTGCGGAACCGGTGCATCTGTATGACCGTACCTAACGACGTCGACGAGCGGTTGAGCGGCAGCAATACGCAGCACGATAACAGCACATACCGAATGCGCTCACTGCAATGCGGGGTAAATCATTAGTGCGGGGGATCGGCAAGGGACACACAGGGACCTACACATGCGGAGGAATGCGAGTGTGGCCTAGGTTGATCCGACAGGTCAGCGAGATCAGTAGCCGGGCAGAGGTTCGGGCACGCACGATGGTGCCGGTGAGCCATTTGTTACCCTTGCTTACTATTAGGATGTAGGATTAGTGGATGTGGCATGTGGATGCAATACACAAAGTACGTACGTGTCCAAACTCGATGCGTGAAGAAGCTGAGAAGCGCTTGGGATCAGTGTCGACGATGAGGGTGCTATTGACGGATATGCTACTCACAGATGGATAATGAATGTGAGGAAGCCGGTGATTGATATTGTCACCTGCAGGACAAAGAGTCAGACAGAGACAAGAAGATATAGGCAGTGAACAAACACTTACACTGACTGGCCTGCAATAAAGCCGGTAAATCAGCTGTGTGCAACAGGTTGAGATGCATGCGTGACCCACCAACTTATGTGCAGTATAGCAGTCGGATCGCTGTACCCACCAACCAAGTAATGAAAGACGGACGCAATAACGAAGGAGGAGTGGATGAGATCCAGTAGCCTGATAGACTGTCAACCAAGGTCAAGGCGGTCAAGGCGGCCGAGCTTACCACACTAAGCCAACCTATTTTACTTGGTCAATATGCATGCCAAGTAGAAAATGGGCAGGTGCTTACCATCGCCTTGTTTCGTGACCTATCGCTGGGATAGGTTCGGCGGTAAAGGAAGACCTGAGTCGAAACAATCCCCGACAGGCTGGTCATATCATGTATCAGTTATAGATGTCGGCTGGCAAATGAGTCTAGGAGGGCTTACAACAATGATATGAGCCCTCCAACGAGGAGAGCCCCGTACGTCTGGCTGTTGAGGCTCATGCGTGCGATCGGGGACCATACACGGGAGTGCAGCGGACAGGGCAAGGTATGTTCGGAAGAAGGTTTCGTAATCCGCCCAACGCTTTTATGAGCAGCTCAGGGCGGCTTGCGCTAACCACGGCTAGAAGGGCAATGCTGTCACGGCGCGGGCTTGGGCAAGCGGAGCCAATCACGGCTGAGTACACCTGACTGGCCGCTCAGGAGCCGGCTGGCTTGAAACCACAGCGCGATCGGCATCCTCCTCGCACAGACGGAAGTCTATTCGCCACAGGAGGGTCCATCAGAGGGCGCTGCACCGCTATGCCCGCTCCCGAGTTGAGACTGGACGGACGCCAAGCGTGCGGACATTGGGGTTTGAGAACATTTGCCTGTCGATCCACCCACGGCTGTTGAGACGGTGAATTATGAGATGTCCAGTTTAATAACTGGAAGACATCCAGAAATTCCTGCCAGGGATGAGAGGAATCGAAGCCCGTCCAAAGCCCTCGAGCTCAGGGTCCGTGGCGCTAGCATTTCTATAGAGCCGTACCGCCCGTGTCTCGACGCTCAACACGGCACCCCGGAACAGACTAACAGGTCAGTGGAAAGCTTGCGCGGAGATTTATTTCATAGTCTCTCTCACGTCTCCAATGTGGCGATGATAACTTGCATGATTGAAACAGTGGGGAACGCAAGGGTTGATGGCGAGGAGCTTCACCGAAATGCACGCATCGGCATTTCGTGACTTGCGCTGGGGATAGTCCCCATAATACTACGTCGCGTCCCCTTGGCTCAAAAGCTCGTTGTACGCCAGTCAGGTATTTTAGCCGCCATTTACAGCCATAATGTGCCCACCTCAGAGCATACAGCCGGTGACAGTCATAATGACACTACCGACCATCTCACGCGCTGTCAGCTTTAAGACCACTCCTTTCGGGTCATTGCTCTAGGCAAGCGCGATATGGAGGCGTATCTCCTGTCTCAGAGAGTTCAGCCTCTACAGCAGCTCGAGAGAGCAAAAGCAACAGAACTTACCATAGTCGCAGCTGAGCACTTAGATGTTTCACACAAGATGTCCACAAACTTAACCATGATACCCTAGGGATTAAACGGCGGACATCTTGTGGAGGCCACGAGCCTCCCCAGGATGATCGCCTGTGGGATGAGACTGATCATATCCTGTCGCCACTGATTATCTTCGCAGTAGGCTGAGAAGCAGGTCCAATAGACTCGTGTCGCAGAGCCTGTAGGTGGCATTGGATTTGATCGGAACGCCTGCATAGTCCAGCTTGCTGCCGGTAAGGAAGGTGAGCTGCGCCTGTAATGTAGAGTTGAGATCATCGACGGGCGTCCACGGGTTATAGGGTCGTCTGACCTTGTCGAACTCAAGCTGAGACTCGGAGAAAGACGCTGCAGGACCTGTTGAAGACGGGAGATAAAGCACTCCGAAGTCTCGGATCTCGTTCAAGGGTAGTGGAGTGGGTATATGCGCCTTAAAGTAGTGTCATGAGCATCGCAGACAGCATTCGTTGGATATAGAACATACCTGGATATCTGTACTCGGCATCTTGTAGTCCGATGGTGGCGGAGTTGTTGAGGAAATGCTACGCTGGCTGAGTAGCTCCTACATGACCACTCCTGCCCCAATACAGCCTTCGCGAGTTGGGATGCGGTAAACATATGGCAACCGGAGTCAGTTGTGAGCATAACTTGTTTGGGAAGTGGGAAGGGAAGATTAGGCTTTCGTCATTCATGGTAACTGGAGATGCCCCAGTAGCACGCTAAAAAGGAGCCCGCGACGAGACAGTCATAAACATATCAGAGCGCAACTGAGTACCTGTGGAAAACTTCAGTAGCTTTTACACACTGCTGAGTGCTCAGTGGCGTTTGTCTTCAGCGGCGGGGTCCGCTGCAACTCACGGCAGGGTTTTCCGGCGCGGTGGGTGTCGGTATGGGAGTTCTGGCTGCCAATGCGCTGTACTTTTTCTGCTCAGCATTTGCTCTGTGTATTGTATAACTGCAAGTCTCACCACAAAATGTAGGTTGTGCGTAGCTGAGCGCACATGTCATGGGCACCCGTTATCCGGGTTGAAATGACTGGCCAAGAGTTCAACGTTCAAACGTAGGTAGGTTGGCTAGTATATTGTATGAGCTTCCGACGGTATTCAGGTCGAGGCTGTGTGAGTGCTGTGACATGCGTAGGAGGGAAGATCCATGTTGAGCACGCCTCGAGGACTCTATGATTATTGCATGCGCATGAGGGCAAAGGACAAGAAACAAAGTCATCGTACTGTATAACAAGCGCCTCACAACCCGACGCTTTGCCTAATGGGGAAAGTCCCGACAACTAGCCGAGCCGAAAGCGACTGGAGCCGACTTGTTCCTGGCTTCGACGACTCCTACCGTCACAATCGACGTCGACTTTCGCATAGATCGACCCTTCTTGTTCTGGACATGGCTCGATATTGACCAAGCTACCTACTCCTGTCTCCAAATTTTTCGCCAGCTGCGCGTATTTTCTTGGCACTACCTCGGTGCCATTTTGGACATGTGGTATTAATCCGGCATGCTTGGCTCGTGCGGTACCCCTCTGCCACGGCGAATTCAAGAGGGCCGACTTTGAGCTAGTCAGTTTGCCTGCTGGGACGAGCCCGTAGTGTGACGTTAACCCCTCGCTGGCACAAACGAGCCCAAAATCTGTAAGCCCGGTTCACGGTACGATCAACCCCGCATTTTTGGGCCATTCCGCCTGGCGGACTCTGATGCCTAGGCCTGCACAGCCTCTTCCATAATCCAAAGGCGAACATTGCCCGTGTGTGTAACGTGCACTTGCACTCCCCGTCATCCTCGTCTTCGTTCACCCAGGCCACTGGTCATGTCTCAATGCCAGACTTCGCCTACGGCGACTCAGTTCGCCACGATAACGACAAGCAGTCTTTCAACAACCTCTTCGGATACTACCACAACTATCCCGGCTTCGATCACGACCAGCGAGCTGGTTGTGTGCGTTACGCCGACAGGAGCTTCTGTGAGCAGTTGTAGCACGTCGGATGTAGTGAGCACTCTTACTCCAGGTATGGTTTCCGGAGGATCCGAGATCGGTCCATCTAACTATGTCATTCAGAACAAGTTGTCACCACCCCGGTACAGGTCGTGCTCACTGTACCGCTCACAACTACCTCAGCTACCGCAACCCTTTTCACCACTTCCTGCTCCAGCGTTGGAAACGGCGGTGGCGGTGGAGGCAGCAATGGCAATAACAGTTCCTCATCCTCATCCTCATCATCGACTTCAAGCCAAACATCTTCCTCTTCTCTGACGACTTTACCACCTTCGACATCCCTCTCCGTTATTCAATCCTCCTCCACTCTGCCTGGTGGCTCTGTGATCATAGTTTCAAGCACTGTTACCACAGTCGTCACCCCGACTGCACTGGTCCCAGTAACTGATACACAAAGCAAGTCGAAATCGAACGTTGGCCCTATCGTTGGAGGTGTCGTGGGAGGTGTTGGCGGATTGGCTGCATTGATTATTGTGATATGGTTATTAATGTACGTTACAACCATATCTTTTTCTGGCGGGCCCGCTGACTCTGTTTTCAGACGACGGCATAACCACAAGCACCGTGACGATGATTTCGATAATATCAAGTGGCCGCCTCTGGCAGTGAAGCACGACAAGCGGGGCGGCGGCGTGCCTCTCGATGACGATACCGCACCCACTCCCTTCAACGCCTATGCACACAGTGCCGTCGGCGGAGGGGCCTCCGCAGGCCTGACGTCCGGAGCTCCCGCAGCGGCACCACTTGCGACTGCGCTTGGGCGCAGCGCTACCGTTGCTTCAGGCGGTCTGGCGAGCAACGCGCACGGTATACCGGGCCACACTCCACCTGTGACTACGTCAGATCCCAGCGTATATAGCGGTACCGTCCCTGGTACCGCCGACAACTCGCACCTATCGCGCCAGCTACACGTGCAAAACCCGAATCCGATGCCCGTTTCCGAGCAGGGTGCGGGCGCCCAGAGCAGTTCTGCTGCAGGGGGGAAGTGGTGAAGCGGCTGGCACTTCAAGCGCTCCGTTTGTCCACCGAGATGCTGGTACTGTTCCCGGAACTGGACCGAGGCGGCGAAACAAGGCGGCGGAAGCGAGGGAGGACAACGAGGAACCCGGTGATGCCCCTCCTCCAGCGTATGAGGCTTAGGGCGACTACGTGAATTGTCAAAACCTGGACGGTTGCTCAGTGCGCGGTTGTGCATACAGCGCATGTATGAGGATATTTTCTTGTGCCGGGGTTGTAGATTATGTTCGTATAATTAATGCCAGCTGGAACGTATCTCGTTATTCAAGAGTGCACTCGTCATTAGTTCAAGCCTACGAGATAATAGCTGCGTGGAGGTGTCTGCAAGCGTACCGTCTGATACTGGCCATGAAATTTACGTTACTGAGTGTCAACGCTTCGAAAACGCTTTGTTCTTGCCGACGGGCGTCCACGCTTGGTTGCCGACGCAACGCCACAAAGCCGGCCAAAAAGGGCGGGTCACGCTCATTGTGACCTGTTTGTGACTCCAGGACGCCCGGCATCGCCTATTTTGGCGAGCATTGTCGTAGACGCCGTCAAAGTCCTTATTGTCTGCAACAATGGCCATCGGAAACACAATAATAACGGAGACCATAGGAACATTGAACCATGCGATACGGAAATACCACACGTAATATAAAGGCTGGAGCTGGCTTGCAGGAGCCTTTATTAGCGTTGGTAACGTCCCCCACTCGAGGTCTCTCACTCTCACTTCACTCTCTTTCCTTCAGTTCTCCGGTGCTGGGCCACCTCCCATTGCAGCAAGAATCTGCTTAATTTTACGCTTGTCAACACACAATCTACCTCGCCGAAGACATACCACGGCCATCATGCTTCCTCCACGCGCATGTAAGTCTTAGATGACGTGTCTGACTCGGCCTGGTACTTACAAAACCGTAGACATCTTCATTGGCCTCAACGGCATCCGCATCCTCAGCATTATTTCCATGCTACTGGTGTTTGCGAGCAGCATATTTGTGCTTGTAAATGATGTCGAAGCCGTCAATCGCTTCATGAAAGACTCAAGTAATGTCGACATGACTGACTGTGAATACATCGAGTATGTTTCCGTGTTGCCTGTTCAGATCTCATGCTAACTTTACGACCTGCTTAAAGAAACAGCACAGTCCCCAACCAACCAGCCGGCGTCTTCTGGGCCGTCGTCAACCGCCT
>JAKOGH010000137.1:0-12822 GCA_024811115.1 Terana coerulea
CTGGAAGAGGCGTTTCCTCGTACCAAAATACAATAAATAAATAAATGCATGAAACATGTCTGTGTCCTTGCTGCGGCTTGACGACCTAAACCGAGAGAAAATCATTTTGCGACCGCCCACGCCCGTCGCACCGTCTCCGCATGCCCCGCCGAGCGCGCCACGAGCTCAAACGCGAACTCGTTCGGCCGCCTGGCATCACGATCCCGGTCAGCATGCCGTCCTCGTCAACGCACCGAGCAAGGGGAGGGACGCACGAGGTCATGCCGGACGTGCACTCGTCCGGGTGCGGGACACGCAGCGGCGCGCCCGTGCGTGCGTCGCGCGCGGGCCGGACGGCGAACGCCCACACGAGGCGCGTCACCGCGAGCCAGACGGTCTTCGCGCCGAGGTACTGCCCCGGGCACTTCCGCCTGCGCGCATGCACCGTCAGTATGATTCGCAAGGGAAGAAGAGATAGAGAGGCGTAAGGGGAGGGGAGAGGAAGAGGGAGGGGAAGGAGAGGTGCGCACCGGCCGAAGCCGAAGCCGTAGTGGCCCTCGGTGAGCGCGTCCGCGCGCGCGTCGGCGGCGGCGTCTGCGTCCTTGGTGCGCAGGAAGCGTTCGGGGCGGAACTGGTCGGGGTCTGGGTATTCGTCCGCGTTGCGGTGCTACGTCGGTAGCGGTAAGTACGATACGGGTGTGTTGCAAGGAGTAAAGTAGGGAAGCGCACCATCGTCCATATACACGGTATCACCATTGTTTTCGCCTTGATCTGCACACCATTGAGTTTTGAGAATATGGCAGCGAGAGGTGGGAAAACGTACCTTGTACCCTGTGTACTCATCCTCACTATCCGAATAATGCGGAAACCCGCCCGGCGCGGCCGGCGCCCACCTAGCCCACCCGCCCATCAGCACCCTTCGCATCCGCAGACAGCGACAAGGAAGGACGCACCGGAACACCTCCTTCGTGAGCGCGACGCAGTACGGCAAGCTGTCAAAATGCTCAAAGCCAGGCATGACGCCGCCGTCCGCGCCAAGGAGCGCGTCGAGCTCCGCCTGTGCTTTGTGCATCGCGTCCGGGAAGCGCAGCAGCGCGAGCACGGCCCAGAGCAGCGTGCCCGCCGTCGTGTCCGTGCCCGCCTCGAACGCCGAGCCCGCGACTGTGTGCGCCCCCTCGTCAGCGTGTGCAAGACAGCAGAGGAAAGAAGGGGGGGGAGGGGAGGGGGAGGGACGCACCGTAGGCGAGCTCCTCGAGGTCGAGCCCGAGCTTCGCCTGCTGCTCCCACAGCCGCGCGGCGAAACACTCCAGGTTCGCGTCCGCGTCCATCTCGCGCTGCACGCGCAACGCCAGGCCCTGGTAAAACTACCACCCCCCTCCTCATCAGCCCCTCGCCCACCCTCACACACACCATCCACGTACAACGCACCTTGGTCTCAACCGCATGCCGCGCCCTTGCCCGCGCGCGCCACGGCGCCAACACATCCGGCAACCGATCCAAAATGGGAAAGGTGTCGACGAGGTGCGCGCCGGGGTACGTGTCGCGCACGAAGTTCCCCAATATCTCGGTCAGAGTTGTGAGGTCGGTGTCGTCGTCCGCGAGGCGCCGGCCGTAGGCGAGGTGGAAGACGAGCGCGGCGGCGTACCGCTGGCAGTGGCGCCCGGCGCCCGCGGGCGCGGTGAGCAGCTCGTACAGGAGCTTCGCGGACTCGGTCGCTTGGATGGATTCGTACGCGCCGACGGCTGCGGGCGGCGTCAGCGTAGGGAACAATAGAGAGGAGGGAAGGAGATGGTGGGGAGGGCGACGCACCGCGCGGCTGGAGCATCTGGTGGAACGCGGCGCGCTGCTTGCGGAGGTGCTCGCCGTAGGGGAGCAGTACCATCCGCTTGTTGTTCGACTGGTACTTGCCCGCGTACACGAGCGGCTTGCGGGACGAGTAGTTGTGCGAGCGCCGGCCGAGCTGCGTGCAGCACATAGCTGAGCGTTGGCTGTATGCGCGAAGAAAGGTGGGACGTGGCGGCGTACCAGTTCTTCCGCGTCGCGCGGGTTGCCGAGGACGAGCAGCTCGTCGCCGGCGAGGTCCAGCCGGACGAGCGGGCCTACGTGGCATACAGCCCCAGCGTCAGCGTGCAGGCTGCAAAGAAAGGACAACGCGCGACGCACCGTACGCTTTGGATAGCTTCTCAAAATACCGCCATGTGTGCACCGTTGGCACCTGGAGGATATTGCCCAGGAGCGGCACGCCGCGCGGGCCCGGCGGGACACGCGCCGCGGTGCGCAGGGCACGGCGGAGGGCGTAGAGGAGAAGGCAGCACGGCGCGAGGAACACGAGGATGAGCGTCGGAGTGGGCATAGTCGGGTCACGAGAGGGTCGGCGGACAGCGCGAGGCTCTTGGATGGTTAAACGTGAAGTAAGAGACGCATATACCCACCGTCGCGACATCCGTCTATTTGTCGCAGCCCCAGGACGGGATCTGATGCTGTTGGACGTAGCGCGGTGGAGGACGCCGCCGTGGGTGAAGCCCAGGCATCCTACCTGTGCGATCACGCCGCTCCAGGGACGCAGAGGGCGGACACGCGTACGCGAGGTTTCGCGCTACGCTCCCGCGCGCGGTCCCGGACAGACCGCAGGCGTGTCCGTGTGCCGCGGCGATGCGCCGTGCACGTCTTCCAGCGATCCAAACGTCCAGGGAGGCAGCACCGCACCGCAGCATCGGAGATCGAGGGAACTGAACAGGCCAAGGGGCCATCAGCACACGCATCGCTGCCCACCCGCAGAGCTGTGAAGAGATGGACAGGAGACAGGAGATAGCCGCCGTCTGTTGGGTGCGGGCGACTCGAGGTGGATGGGGCGCGTCCACGCCCGTCGCGTCGCGGATGATGCGCAGACATCTTCCTCCCCACAGAGAAGCAGCAAAGAGCGTGATCGCGCGAGATCGTCGTCCTGTGATCCCTCGGAGTCGCTCGCCCCGCGAGAGCGCCCGCGGCAATCGCCGATCGGCGCCGTCACTGGAGGCCGGTCGCGCCCGATAAGGCAGGCCTCGTCGTTTGCCTTCGCGCGCGTTGAGTCCCAGCCGGAGGTGAGTGTCACGAGGTGGGTGTGGGACTGCAAAGCGCGTTCCGCGACAGTAGAAATGTCGAAATCAGATTGGGTTGTGATGGATGGGCTGGGCTGCGGGCTGTGGCGGCGGCACGAGGACGGGTCCGATGCGAGTAGAGTGTCGGGCTGTCACGACGTTGGGTAAGCTCAGCACCTGCGATTTCATTCCTTTTGGGCACCGGAAGATATGACTATGAGCGCGATGTAATAGGAACAACGTGCAGGGAGTCTTTGAAGGGTATTGACAGGGGTGCCAATATCGTTCACATGTCAAGCTCGCCGTAACAGCATGTGTTGTAAGTATATGCGCAAATACAAATTGTGGAATAAATAACAAACAGCCCAGAACAACCACAATCTCTTTTGGTGCGGCGGGGTATCCCATCATCCATGCATCCCGCCCCTCGCTCACTGCGCCAACGCATAGTCCAGCACCAAGCCCGCCCAGACAAAGTACCCAAGGTCGCCGTTCGACTGTCCACGTCCCGTGAGAAACAAAATCCCTGTACATCAACGACCCGCCCACGCACCTTGAACTTCCGCCCGCAGTCCGCCGGCACCTCGACCTTCCACGTCGCGAACTGCCACACGAGGTGCGCCGCCGCGCCGCCGACGCCGAGCGCGTAGTACGCCGCGCCCTGCCCGTTGAGCACGCCGGCAGCCACGAGCGCGGCGAGGAAGAGCGTGGCGAAGACGACGAGGATGGGCCGCACGCGCGCGCCGAAGAGGAGCGCGGTGGACTTCACGCCCGCCTTCGCGTCGTCCGCGCGGTCCTGGCACGCGTACTGCGTGTCGTACACGACCGTCCAGCTGCCCACCCCACCACCCCATCATCTTCAGCATTTCGGTTAGTCATGGACTGCAGGGAGAAACGCGCACCACCAGCAGCCAAAGAACAGCACCGCGACGGTCGCGAGGTCGCGCCGCGAGTGCAAAGAAGTAGGGGAGACAGCGAGCCACGCGACTAGTCTCGTCCCCATCCCCTCCTTCCGGATTTGGGAACTCCGTCAGGAGGGTCTGGCGTCTCCCCAACGGCGGAGGGGGCATCGCCTTCGTCAGTTTCTGACGAGCGCTTATTTCAACTTGAGACTCGTAGTTCGAATCCTGCACTCGCAACATTGAGGTATACCTTAGCTGACTTAACAGGCGGGATGTATGCACATATATATGATTTTAAAGCACAAATTCACATTTTTTTACCCTTCCCTTGTTACGCAATTGTTGATGTGAGTTAGCTGGGCAGAAATGAGCTGACTGGCTACTTGGCCGGCAAAAACCAGGCTTTGATACCTTTACAGTGTTCAGGCGGGTCAAGCAATATTATTAATTTTATTTATGACCCTTTTGAATGAGCTAACCAAGCCAGAAGTGCTGAACACCGTGAAGAAGCAATAAAGTCCAGTTGATCTCAGCCAGGAGGTTGTATAGCCGCTGTGGAGCACGTATGCCGCTTGAAGTTCATTCTAAATTTACATAAAATCACGGATATATATATAAATTCCGCCTGTCAAGTCAGCCAAAGCATACCTCAATGCTGCGAGTGCAGGATTCGAACTACGAGTCTCAAGTTGAAATAAGCGCTCTTCAGAAACTGACGAAGGCGATGCCCCCTCCGCCGTTGGGGAGACGCCAGACCCTCCTGACGGAGTTCCCAAATCCGGAAGGAGGGGATGGGGACGAGACTACCACGCGACGGGCGCGCCCCAGTTCATCGCGAGCCCGAGCCACGCCTGCGGCCAGTGCGTCCAGCGCTTCATGAGCGGGTACACATCAGTAAAAGAGTGGAGCACTGACGCCCTGACAGCCCTGACGCCGTCTGACGAGTACTGATAAAGGATTAGACGCCTGGGTTCGAGCCCCATAGGAGCCATGTTCCTTTAGTATTTTTTTATTTACCATTATTCTACGTTGTCTCAGTGCCAAAACTAAAGTATGCACCATGATTCTGACATCCCTAATGCTTGTGGATTGCTTGAGGAAGCCCAAACTTGCGAGAGGTGCTGAACAGGTCTGAGAGCGCTCGACGAGCCGGCTGAGGCTGACGCCCCTGATGGCCCTGACGAGCCCTGATAAAGCTTTATCAGGGCTCGTCAGCGCCTCCACGGTTTTGCTGATGCAGCGCGTGCAGCGGAAGAGGCCCGGCAGGCCTGCCAGCGCACTACGCACGAATACACAGACGATACTGTAAGCGGGGAGGGGGAGGGAGCGAGGAGATGGGGTACGCACGCAGTCGGGTTCGCGAGCGCGAGCAGCGCGAGGCACAGCGCGGTGAGCGCGCCGAGCAGCAGCCACGCGCCGGTGAGCGAAATGACCCCCGCCGCGAGCGGCCGGTGCTTCGTGCGCGCGACCTGCCGGTCAAAGTCGACGTCGCAGATGTCGTTGAGCACGCACGCCGCGCTGTGCAGCGCCGTCCCGCCGAGCACGAACAGCGCGCTCTGCAGCGCAAGTTCGTGCGCCGGAAGGTGCGTCGCGCGCGCGGCCATCGTCAGTGCCCACACTGTACACCATTATACCTGTCAGCTCGCGTTCTGGCCAAGGGCAGCGGGGGGAGGGCACGCACGCGCGGGCCAGACCACGAGGATGTTCCCCAGCGGGAACTTGTGCAGGCGCGTGAGCTCGAAGTAGAAGTACGCGCGGCGCGCGGCGCTGTGTTCTTGCTTCGTCCCGCCCTGGGACTGGGACTCGGGCGTCGCGGGGCGCGAGGGCTTGAGGAGCGGCTGTGTCTCTGCTGGAGCGGTGGAAGACATGATTGGATGGATGTGGGCGGTGAAATATGGGCGAGGCGCGGCGGAGGCGAGTGTGGAGAAGGAGCGAGGTGAAGGAGCGAAGGAGTTATGTGCCCGACGAAGTGGAGTCCGCAGATAAGTTATGCAGTGTGCAGACGCGTACCGTCCAGGCCCTCGTGCACACGCAGTGTGGTGCCCCTGGCGAGAGCGCACCGCGCAATCCTATTCGCGCGTGTAGACCGGTGGACGTCTGAAGGCGGGGTAGATAGAGTTCGGGCCTGAAGCCAAAAGAACCATTCTTTTCCGGGAAGGACGAGGGCTGAAGGCGCACGGATGGTGAGTATTTGCGGTTGGTGCTATGATCGTACCTAGTTGTGTCCGACGGCTGCAGCTGCGATTCCTGGCTCTTGGGCGCGTCTGAAGTGTCAAGAGCATTACCGTGACGAGGTGGCGCATTCCCACCGCCACTCGCGCATCGCTGCAAGTATCTTCACGTCCGTCGCAGCCTTCCATCACTGCTCGCGCCTGATAGCCCACTTGTCGGTCGTCCCGAATTTGCTTCGCTCGTAATGCTGCAGCGGTCCGACGCCGTCCTCGGTTATTAGGTGGAATCGCCGAAAAACCTGGGACGAGCAAAGACCAGATGAGTAGATGTAGGAATGAGCTGTGACGGGCTCACGACTAGGCGGTTGAGATCAATAGTGCAGTTCGTCCGATGTAGACGGCGCGATGCGTCCCAGGGCGTGTACCTGGCGGATTGCCACAGCGCGTGAGCGGGATGTCCGAGTCGGTCACCGTGTGCGAGCCATCTTCGTGCGTTTTGCGCCGCCGAGGACGTTGCATCCGACAAATATGGTCTTTCAGTGATAGCAATGATCAGGACGGGATCAGAAATTGAGCTAGGAGTGGATGAGAAATCGTTTACTCACCGTGTCCGGCAGCCCGTCTGGAGGCAACCCACGCGTGATAGTTCGCGCAGTGCACAACGCTCACTTCGACCGAACAAGCTTTGATACTCGCCCATGGCCCGTCGCAACTTTCTTTGTTTCATCCTCCATACCGGCTCCAAAGCAGATTTCTGACGAAGGCGACTGGGAAACAAGGTGGGCGATCAGCCAGACACGCGTTGCGCATCAGAGATCCGAAGGCTGGCGGTTGACGTCCCTGGGGACGTGATCTCTCCTGACAAGCGGGGGCGGCGACGCCCCAATTATGGCGTTAAGATCAAGTGTCCGCTGAGGCAAGCCAACTCACGATGTGTCGACACGCGCAGATCGATGATTGCGCGCCCGGCGGCCTTGCACGCTGGCGCCGCCGTCCGTCCTGCAGCAATCGCTGATCGCATCTGCCAACGCCGTGCACGCACCCGCGGTCCCAGCGCACTCTGCGGCAGGCACGTCAGATCGCAGCCACGACGGCGGCCGACCCTGCGTAGATCGTGGCGGCCCTTTCTCAGCCCACTTGTGGAGATCTGAGCAAAGCGGGAGCGCGGAGACTCGGATCGATCGGGGGTGCCCGAGCGCCACAAAGATAGCAAGGGCGGAGAGCGGCTAACGGCGTGGAAAGAACGACGACGCGGACGCGGGCGAGCGGCGACGGAGGGTGCGAGCAGGACATCTGGAGGGCGCCGGGGCGTGCCTATCTGTTCTTGATGCTTCTGCGACGCGCTGTGTCAGATTTTGGTACTTTAGTGTTATTAAGGTACCGTCACTATGCTTACTGCCCCCGGACACCACTCGTAGCGTATATAAGTCACTCACATACTTGTACCTATCCTTTACGCTGTTTGCACCCTCTCGGGTGCTGCACACCATCACATCTTTACCGTCCTCGACGTTATGCGCAGTGCCCGCGCCATCCCCAAGACCTTATTTTGATACGCTGCGCACTTGGGGCTGATCACGCCAGCGAGGTCTGTGCGGAAGCTTGGACGCCGGATAGGGATTGGGTTTCCAGCTTGGCAGGCGCGGGCGACGCGCGTGCGGCCACAGCGGGAAGGCATCGAGTCAATGTGCAAGTGAGGGTTCCCATAGGGTGCTGTCACGCTCGTAGTATGGCTTGACAGAGGTTGCCTGTGCTGCTTACCTCTGTCCCCAGTGTTCTCCTGCCGCTCCTCCTCCCACTGCGTTGCATAAGGCAGCACTTTCTCCTTCCCTTCGCCACAAAGGACTTTGAGGATGTCTGCGCTCGACAGTGGGCGCGCGCTACCGTGCTGCGCGGCGCGAGCCTCACTCCGTTCACAAGCGTCAGCGTAGGCGCTGCTCTTCCTCGGCACCATCACAGTCGCTGGTATGTTAGAATTATGGATTCGAGCTCGTGCTCGCTGTGCCCCGACGCTCGGGCGCTCCGTATTTACATTTGTTTGTTATGCTAATTACGTGCCCTGGTTGTGTACCTGACCGTCGTAGTAGATAAACCTGCTGTAATGCAACGTGAACGCTTGCGCATTTGCCCCCTCACACTGACAACGTTCCCCCCGCTACGACCCCTTATTTTGACAGCGTACTACGCCCGCTACGCCTCTCTGGCCGTCAGCTCCCGGGACCCGTCGGCTGGCCCATCGTCGGTGCACCCCGTCCCTCTTCCTTTTCTTCCCGCCCTTCCGGCACTACTTACTCCCCATATGTGGGTGGCAGGCAGCACCTTCGCGGCCGAAAAACCCTTCCGCTTGACGTGGTTCGTGCTGCCGCCGCGCGTGCGATGCTCTTCGACACCTTCGTCGTCGTGGGCGATCCGTGTTAAGACCAAAGGTCGTTGCGCAATGAGCTGGACGCTCAATGCGACTCTGAGGGCTATTACAGAGGTTTCCCTCTAGCACGCAGAGACTGACCAGAGATATCAATGTTAATAAACAAGGAGATCGCAGTTAAGGCTATGAAGCCTTGACTGGTCGATCTTTATACTACTGTACAAGATGGTGGCATGAGAGCATACTACGTATCCGTACTAGTGTTGAGACTAGTAGATGAGTCTGGGCAGGGCGCAGGGGTGCATGCGCTGGCTGAGTCATAGGGCACAGGGCGAGGTGAGTCATGAGTCGCGAACTGAGCCAATATTGCTAATCGTTCGAATAAAAGAAATAATTCTGTCCGTAACATTACCCCCTATCCAGTCTGAAAGTCCCCAACTTTCTTCAACTATAGTAACGTCCCTGGTCGTAGGTTGGGTCTTTGTCGATCTCGTACTCGGGAGTAGGAACGCGCGGTCGAGTTGTGTACTGCGTGGGGCAATCTTTTGTGTAGTGGCCGGGCTTGTATTGGTGGCATTTCCAGCAACGATATTGGTTGCACCATGCGCCCCAGTGTCCCTATTCTCCACAAATCATGCATGTGTCGTTGGGTTTGGGTCGATGGGAGTAGGGGCGAGAATCGTGTGTTCGGTGGCGGTGTTGAGGGGATGGTTGGCGAGGTGGACGGCGAGCCTACCAGCATGGTTGCCGACGTGGAACCCGACCCAGTGCGGTTGACTTTGTACCACATGTTCTTGTGCCCTTAAGGGTTAGGGAGCCAGGTGCTGTCGATTGACCTTGAAACGCATGTCCTATCCTCCTCCCGGCGCATTCCCTAGTGTGTCGTGGTTGCATGACTGGGGTAGACGTGGGTTGAGAGATGAGCGAAGGATGGGCGGGTCGAGGTGCAATGGGAGGGAACATTGGTTTCTTGATTGTCCACTTGGACCCAGAGGTGTCGGTGTCGGCGGGTTTGGCGGTACAACCAGTGAGGGAACAGGTTGCCCTAGGACCTTCATGAGCTCGTCAAGGCCTTGATGACCTCGGGATGAACTTCGTAGTCTTCAAACGGTTCACATTTCATCGGCTGCTTGCCCTGTCTCTTTGCCTCCTTCTGCCGTCTCCGCTTCTCTCGCTTCGCTGTCTTTGGCCTCGCGCGCGAGGGGTCAGAGCTGCTCTTGCTCATTGGAAGTGATCCAGATGGCGTGCTTCGGCTCTGGCGTGGATAAGGATACGACGAGGAGTAAAATCGGAGAAGAGCTCATCTCCATCTGGAACAAGGACGGGTTTGCGAACGCACTGCGAGAGCCTCGATGAGTCGTTGCTTGTGTTGCTTGGCCTCGTCTCCTTGGACGTAGTCGAGCGATGACTGTCCTCGTTGAAGTCTGGAGAATATTCGTTGATATGAGTATCGTATCTATAATATTCGAGTAGAGACTGAATGAGGTTTCCTGGTTCTCGCGATTCGACAAGGACGGGTCCGGAAACTTCTGAGATAAGGGAAGGGTGAAGTCCTTGGTAGAATTGGCGGTGCCAATCCAGCGGTTGACGGTGTTAGCAATGGGTTGAAGTGTAGCATTGCGAGTGGGGGCTGATGACATGTTCAGAGTGCGGGTTGGTTTAGAGGAGTGTTGAGAGGATGAGAATGGTGGCCAAGTGCTGAGTCTTCTTATACTTGGTGAGGATCTCTGACGCCCGCCCAAGCTCATCCTTAGTCATCCATTGGTTTTCTTTGTCGGACTGCCCTTTCCATTTGACTAGGTACTGCGTGTTGTTTCTACGTCTACGATGATTCAGGATGGCTTCGACTTTGTACATCTCCTGACTGTCTACGAGATCTGGCGGTGGGATTTCGAAGTTAGGTCCGTGCTGCTCTGTCTTCCGATAAAAGGTCAGCAGGGATGCGTGGAAGGTGTCGTGGCACTTCATCCTTTTTGGTAGGGCCAGCTGATAGACCACGGGGATAGAATTTTCTTGATTTTGAATGGTCCTTCTCGTTTCGGTGATAGCTTTCGGTTGGGATACTCTGTGTTTAGGTTCCTTATATCAAGCCAGACCTTCTGACCTTGGGTAAAGGGTTTGAACTGACCCCGTGTCTTTCTTATCATGAATTGCACTGCCATGAGGGCTGCAGCTGCTTCTTCTTTGCCTTGCTGTGATCTTCCATCCAAATCTGGGTGGTAGGGACGGTTGATGATTCAAACGCTATAGGAATTGCTTTGGGATGGGATCTGTGCATGAGGAAGAAGGGGAATGTTTCGTTGCAGAATGTTCTTGATTATTGTGTGCGAATTCAGCATCAGCCAGATAGTCTACCCATTCAGTAAGGTGTGCGTGGCAGAAGATGCGAAGGTAGGTTTCGAGTTCTTGGTTAACTCGTTCTGTTTCTCTATCTGTCTGGGGGTGATAGGTAGTGGACATGCTCCTTTTGACTCTAGGAGTCTCCAAAGTTCCTCCATGACCTTCGATGCGAATTGGGGGCCTCTGTCTGATAGGAATTTGTCGGACATGCCGAATCGCTTGTAGACGTGGTCGGTGGTAGAGTTTCGCTGTTCCTATAGCATCTATTTCCTTCGTACATGGGATAACAATTACCCCTTTGTAGCATCGTGGTTGACCACAACCATTACTGAGTCTTTTCCTTCAGCTTCGGGAGTGCCGAGATGAAGTCACACGTTACAAAAGCGAATGGATGTCCTCTATGTTCTGGTTTCAATGGTGTTAATGGTGGGATCGCGGGATGTGTGTTGACTTTCATTTGTTGGCAAAGAGCGCATCCTTTTACCGAATTGTCCTACAAATGCTGCCATTCCTGGCCAGTAGTAGTCTCGACGCAAGAGTTCCAATGTTTTGTACTTTTCCCGGATGTCCTGATGACTGGGCTTCATGATATAGGTCTACAATGTCAGTTCGGAGGTCTTTGTTACTTGGTACGTAGCATTTGCTGTTGAACATGAGTAGTCTGTTTTGCATGGTCCAGTCTGTCTTGTTTGTACGCCTAGGTTTCCTGTCTTCCTTCGGCTACTTCCATGGCTTTGAGCCCGTATT
The DNA here is from genome assembly GCA_024811115.1 of Terana coerulea. Lineage (NCBI taxonomy): Eukaryota > Fungi > Basidiomycota > Agaricomycetes > Polyporales > Phanerochaetaceae > Terana > Terana coerulea. The sequence goes on from JAKOGH010000137.1 coordinate 11,582, forward strand.
CGTCGTCACCTAGTGCTATACAAATTCGATCTCCCATGACGTAGTCGGTGGTAATTGTGCTTCGGATGTTCTGGAACCACTGGATGTTGGCTAGGATAGATGATTGGGGAGTACTATCGCGTCTGCAAACAGTTCTGCCCTGGGAGGAGTGTTTCGTCCTCATTATCGTGATCTGAGTCGTCGAGATGTCCTAGGCGTGATATCGTGTCGGATTGCACCAGGGTGGGACCTTTGCAATATTCGAGTTTCATGTTAAAGTCCGACAAAAACAGTTTCCATCGTGCTTGTCTTCGGTTTAATTGTCGGGCGGACTGGAAATACGTGAGATTCTTGTGGTCTGTGAGTACTGCATCGGATGGAGAGATCCGTGAATGTAGTGTCTCCATTCCTCGAGAGCTCATACTATTCCGAATAGTTCACAGTCGTAGATTTCGTAGTTCCGTTCTGGTTGACTAAAACTTTTTGACAGGTATGCCACTGGATGCCAATCTCCGTTTTCGTCTAGTTGTCGCAGTACCCCTCCCGTCACAAATTTAGATGCGTCTGATTCGATGAGGAAGGGTTTAGACATGTCGGTAATATGAGGACTGGCTGACGAGGCGAACCGTTGTTTCAAAGTTTCAACGGCTTCCTGGCATTCTGTTGACCAATTCCAAGCTATTCCTTTTCTAGTGAGCTTGTTTAAGGGTCGCGCGAGGTTGGAAAAAGTGACTGATGAAGCGTCTGTAGAAATTGCCAAATCCGAGAAAGGCTCGTACTTGCTTTACCGCAGGTGCCAGCCAGTCAATTATTCCCTGAATTTTCGCTTGGTCCATAAGGACTTTATTATACCGGATGATTACCCCTAAGAAGTCTACTTCTTCGACGTCGAATGCGCATTTCTCGAGTTTGCAATAAAGATCGCTATCGTCCAGTTTCTTCAGTACTCGTTTGGTTCGCTCTGCGTGTTGTTCTGCATCTTTGGAATGAAGCATCATGTCATCCATGTAGATAGTTAACCATCCTTCATCAACTTCATCACGGAATATGTGGTCCATCATCGCCTTGGAAAGTTGCCGGGAGTTGCACATGCCGAAAAAACATAACCATTGGTTCGAATAACCCTTGATTAGTTTTAAACGCTCTCCTTCCATTGGATCACCATCCTTATCTCGATGTTGTTGTACCCAGCCCTGAGATTGAGCTTGGTAAAAATCGTTGGATCCAGAGTTTGTCGATGAGTTCGCCAATGAGAGGTAGCG
>JAKOGH010000138.1:0-287702 GCA_024811115.1 Terana coerulea
ATGGTGCCGAACTTGCCGAGTATCACTTCCTACTTCAGCACAAACCCGGCAACCAATCGAAAGGCGATGACTCACGCACAAATGGAGCATGCAGAATTGAAAGGACGATAACGAAGACATTGTAGTATTAAACCGAACACTTTCGCGAATTATCTCTACGTAGTATGATCAGCACATGCTTGACGGACCAGCTACTTGGTGGCTCGTAGATATTAAGAAGCACAAAGCTAATAAGGACAAAGTAGTTACGATAGCGCTAGCAAAAGAAGGAAACGGACTGGAAGGAAGATGAAGAGGGATTGATTACTTGGAAAGATCGGATCTACGTCCCGTACACCGGAAACTTCGAACAAATCATCAAGCATCACCACGACTCGTACCTCATCTGGACATCCGGGCCAACACAAGACCCACGAGTTAATCACGCGTAACTACTGCGGGCCACGCATTCGCGGAGACATTAGGAAGTACGTCAGAGGGATGTGTCGACTGCCGAAGACCAAGGTTCACACCGGATCCAAACTCGGCCCGCTTCACCCGAACGAGATCGCTTCTCGACTCCAGATCATCTCTGTCGACAAAATGGCCCACTCCCTCCATCGCTAGGATTCGATGCCATCATTGTGATTGTCTGTATGTTCTCCAAACAGATAATCTGCATCCCTCCACCATCGAACTCAACGCGCAAGGATGGAGCAAAATCCTACGCGACCATGTTGTCGCCCATCACGGCATTCCGCGGAAAATCGTTAGCGATCGAGGAGCAGAGTTCCAGAACGAGTACATATCTGAACTCTATAAGTCTCTGGAATCGAAGCCAACGCATCCACGGCCTATCATCCGCAGACCGACGGTCGACAGAACGGATTAACGCTGAAGTTGAACAGTACCTTCGACTTTTCATCAACTATCGACAATCCGATTGGGCCGAATGGCTACCCTCGCATCATTCTCGTACAACAACAAGGTCAACAGCTCCACCGAACAAACTCCGTTCTTCGTCAACAAAGGCTATCACCCTAACTCCGGAAACGAACTCCCACGGGAGTAAAAGGAAACCGTGAGACTTTTGTAGATCGGATGAAATTAGTACGAGAAGAAACGCAGGCAGCCATCGGGTTAGCACAGGGAGACGATGAAGCGCTTCCATGATCGACGGAAGGGAAGACACGTGAATACAAGCCGGAGACCTTGCATGGCTTGAAGGGACCAACATCACAACCGATCGACCGATGAAGAAGCTCGACAACAAGCGCTACGGCCCGTTTAAAGTTAAACAAAAACACGGCGCCTCCGCTTATGAGCTCGAACTTCCCAAAGCGTGGAGAAGGATCTATCCCACGGTCAATGAGATGTGGCTCTCACCGTTCCGAGAACCCGCCTTCGAATCCCGTGCACGCGAACCCGAAATACCCGATCTGATTGATGGACAAGAAGAACATGAGGTCGAAGAAATCCTGGACGCCAAACTAGACAAAGGAATTCTCAAATACAAGGTTCTATGGAAGCACGAAACCGGCCCGCGTAAGTACACCTGGGAACCAGCGATCCAACCTCACCCATTGTCAAGAGCTCATCGATGCCTTCTACAAGCGCGTACGGGGCGCCCCCCTCGTCCGTTGACTATTCGAATTCCCCCCATCGCGTTCCGCCTAACGCTAATCAATTCATCGGACATATCGGTTCCAGACTCTACAATTGGGAAATAGGTCGTACAGATAGAGACGCCGAGTTCTATAGATCACGCGGACGTGATCCTTAGAGAGGGGTTATGTCATGAACTTCTGGGCGTCTCTAGGGTATTCTTTTCATTTCCATTGTCTTCTACCCCTATCTATTGTTCTTTCATCGATACTCGTGGTTTCCGTATGTTTCTCTATTGTTCTGGACCGCTCTAGTACATACACGAGGATACCGGGTGGTACAGTTTAGGACTACACATGTATAAGTAGCTACAGTCTGCAACAGAGAAAGCCAGTCTCGAGCTGGTCTGTTCCCCAGCTAGTTACTCGGAGACTGCACCATTACTTCCGTCCCAGTTGAGAGCGTCGCACCTGGTACAGTTGTACTAGTTGTTGTTGACAAGACCCCTCGACGACTTTTGAGCTGGGATGAAAGAACGGCTGAGCCGGTTTGCTTCGGACAAGTTGGGCATGGCTTGTATGATGTTTCCGCAGGTGCAAGCACTCTTAAACCGGCCCCGGTCGGATGTGGTGTTCTCATACAGTTGCGCTCTCACGGGCGCTTAGCCCGTGCACCCTTGTCAGTGGGACCATGAGGACATAACATCCGACCGAGATCAATCTAAGAGTACTGGCACCTGGGAAAACATAACAAAAAGCACTTCCAGCCTTCTCAAGGCGAAACGCTCAAGTCATTCTTTTATCCCAGCTCAAAAGTCGTCAAGGGGGTCCAGGACACCCAGCTCACTCAAAAATTGACCAGTTTCTGTCGTTCTTGTTGCGAGCACTTTAGGATTGAGAGATGGGTCACTTAGCATGTCTAAAGCTAGTGGCTACGGTGTGTATTGGGAGAGCTACGATACGAAAGTGACCCGTGCTACCAAAACGTCCAAATTTGGCCGAAAAGGCGCTTGTCTCAGGTGCTTTGCAAACGACAGTAATACTTATTACGACAGAAGGGGAGTTTTCCCCGGCGACAGAGTGCTTTTGTGACCATGACTATCACATGAGATGGTTTGAGGACCAAAGGGGCAGTCCGAGGTTCAGGAGGTCGCCACAATGGAAGGTAAGCAGGAGAGTACGAGGACAAGTCACGTCCGAGAGCATGCCTACCCGGGCCGTCGCTTCGACGGATCACTTCATGGGCGCTCCGATTTGCCGCTAGCTTCTGGTAACTAAGTAAGAAAGTTCAACAAAGCAGCATAAGTAACTTCGAAGCACCCATTACTTACCCGTTACTTACCCGCTATTTACCCTTCTTTCAACTAACTCTGATGCGTATGACGCCTCCACGCAAACCACCGTGACCCTGGCTCACCACAACGCCATCCCAGGAGCCTCGCTATGCTAAAGACACGATACCGTCCACTGCTAGCCGTCCACATATGGCCGCTACACATATGTCATATTTGTCGCTCTGTGTGACTATACAGGCTGGAGGCATGGATAGTTCAAGTGTTGACTGAGGTCACTCTCGTCATGGCTTAGTGCCGTAGTGGGCCAGTACTAGTGAGTATCAGATCATCCTCGCACTTGCACGTTCTACTAGCCGGCTGTGTCAGGCCGTTATGCACGAGTCTGATGACCTCACCATGCAGGGCTCCCTCACCTGGGAATTTAGGAGCGTCAAGAACGTACGGTGACGACGCGTGCATCACTCCGCACGCTCTTGTAGCAGTCCCTGTCCTCCACGACCTCCGAGTTGGCACGGACGTAACCTCCATAGGAGCTTTGAGCATCAAAAAGTAGAGGCTTCAACAGCCTCGGACTGCATGCACTGGTCAGATGGAGCTGCGTAGTGGCTGCGGGTACTACGCCATCAAACGGCATCACGGTTGGCGGAGCGCAATACATCGGTTCCACCGTCGGCACACAGCCTCTGGTCCTTCAGGTCGCTCGTCACAGGCGTATATATAACGCACAGATGTATTTACTTACAACTCATCCCATCTCACGCCAGACCCAAGTCCAATATGCCAACCTTCACGCTCTCAGACCGTTCTCCTAGAAACACCACAATCTCGGACGAGGGCGGGTACGCCCGTTATACGATCAGCACGCCGCTTGGCCTGACTGGGCGGACCACGACCATCCATCGACACTTCACGCCGGAAGGTGTTGGGCTGGTGCCTGCCACCCAAGAGCTCGCGCAAATCGAGTGGCATAGTTGGCAGAGCACGAAGTTGCTGTACAATGGACAGCAAATAGATTTTGAGGCGTTTATGCCGAAAAAGCGGACCCTAGGAACGTAAGTGCTATCGTGACAGTGGATGGCGAATATATGCTTAGTTCTCTGTGTGGAATATAGCTCCCGCCGCTTTACAGGGCCAGACAATAAGTCGTATATATGGAGCACAAATTGGCGGTCATGCGAGGTAGCTATCGCTCTTTTCTGTGTTGTGTACACTTGCTGACGCCCCGATGCGCAGCTCAAACTTGAGGGTCCCTCTTCGCGCAGTGTTGCGAAGATGCAGCGGGGAATCGGCGCGACCTGGGGCCTTAAGAAGGCGACCCTGCATGTGGACGATGCTGTAATGGACATGCTCGACTTGATCGTCATCACATGGATATACATCGAACGCAAGAGGCAGCAGAGAGAGCAAGCCTCAGCCGCCACCGCCGCATCAGCTTGAACATCCTCAGTCGCGATGTCGGCATAAGCAAGTCTCACTTGAAGGAAGATGAACTGTATGACTAACACTCTTAATGCGTGGTATAATATGTATATTAATACCGCTGGTGTGTGTACGAAGAGTCGGTACAGCGCAACACATGCATTCCAATTGAAGGTCGCGACTCGCGACAAAGCAACGCGATTCATTAATTTAGCGCCGGTTTGGACTTGTTTCTTGCGTCCATCTCCTCGCTCCTGTTTTTGTGGTCACGCCTTTAGGTGCAAAAAGCGCCGCCAAATCTTGCAACGGAGACGATGGCGGACCACCAGGAAGTGAAGACATCGCCGGACCAAGCGGCTCAAGCACGGAACCCTTCCGTACACGCTGCGCGTCGAAGTCCGGGCGAGGTACGCGTTACGCGCATATGGCTACGAGCTCACGGCGCATACATCGAACATATAGCCATTCCGTGCCGCAGATCTGGAGAAACTGCGTATGGAAGAAGCTCTGCTGGCTCGGGACCACGCCATCTACCAAATGCAAAGCGTCTGCGCGTCGAACCGCGCGAAGGACTCGACGATCGCCCGTCTGCGGGAAGACAAGGAGAATGTCGAGACGCAGCTCGCGAGTGCTCGGACCCACCCTTCCGCCCCGGAAGTGAAGGGATGTCAGGGCTGCAAGGACGCGAAAACGCTACGTCATTCCTATGCAGAGCTGTCTGCGAAGCTCGAAGCCATGGCGGTGAACGACAAGGAAGACGCACTGCAGTACGCTGTTACCACGGTGCGTTCTGTCTGTGCAATGAACTTACTAGTGGCTGAAAGTAATCATCACTGACTTGCCCTCACTTTTGATCATCAGGACACTCTGCTAAGCCCCACAGTGGACACCCCCAGACCGCTACATGACGTGAGCCAACAGCTCTAGCACTGATTGTCGTGGTTATAATCAGACTCTACAGGCTAGCGAAGAGCCTGCAGAATCTGTCACCCAAACACGCTATGCCGTTCTGGCCGACCTTCCTATCCCGGCGGGCATGCCCAACGACATGCTCGTACCGATGCTCATCCCACCACCATTCAGTCTTCAAGACTTCCTCAGCACTGTCTCTCCCGTGAGTGAAAATTTTGGATTATATGCTACTAAAGACTTGACTGGGTATAACAGTCGCTACGCTCACAGTGAGTTTCTCATTTACAGCGGTGTGGGCTTACTCTAGCGTCGCACGATAGCATCACCGATTACCGCATCTTCCAAGAGAGCACGACGTGCTGGTGCCCAGACCGCGAAGAACATGGCTACTACCTCACGCCCGTGTATCAGTGCCACACCAACCCACGTGTAACAACCGCCCACCGCTGGAACGTTGCTGACCTCGAGGGCGAACTGAACAAATCCACAGGTGCCCAGAGTACATGTGCACGGCGATGTCTCAGCTCACGCCCTAGGCAGAGTGCTTCTTCAACAAAGACGGAAAGTGGTACTACGCCGGCGTGTACAAGACCTTCCGGCTCCGGGATCTCGTCCCGCAGGAATGGGTAAAGCTCCCGAACGAGGTGCGTCTCCGGCCCTCTAACCCTGGAAGGAACGTACACCTTGACAGACACACCTCCCGCCCGGCGACTTCTCCTTCTCCTTGCTCGCCACCAATTACACCTCCAGACGACGCAAGCCCTGGTGAAAGAGACGCTGCTGGACCGCAAGAACACCTCGCCGCAGAACGTGTACGAGACGGGCCAGCTGTACGCTGTCGGCGCGCTCAAGGTCGCGTGCGTCGCGCTGCAGTGCGTCGGCTTCAGCGCCGCGCTGTACGACGGGCTGCTGCGCCAGGCGGAGGTGTGCGCAGCGACGGGGCGGTGGAGGGGACCTGGGGCCGGGACGCCGATGGGGGCTGGCGTGGCGTGGAACGCGAACGCAAACGCAAACGCAAACGTGCCGACGAACGTCTCGCCTACGCTCGCGCTTGGAGAGGCAAGAGGATATGCAAGTGCTGTCGCGCCCGCTGAGAACTCCAAGACGTGAAAATGTGAAGACTGGATCCGCGTGCAAGTGCCTCTCATTCAAGAAAAGGAATGCCAATGAAGATACCCTGGATGGAACCCACGGACTACTGCATGTTGCATATGTGAAACAACCCAACTTGTATCGATAAACTCGCATTCGTCTGACTGCGTAAAGACTCAGCAATGTTATGTATTCGTTATTATTATACAACGTCGAATTGTCCGAGAGTGAACCGAGCGGAAGATATATGCGCGAGTGTGGTGGGCATGTCGGAGTTGTGTAAGGCACACCTCGGTGTAGTACCCGTTCGTTATAATGTCACGGGTCCAAACTTCACCTTGTTAAGCTTGTCAATATCTTCGATGGCAGGTCGCGTAAAACCTGGCCCACTCGCCTACACGACACTATAGCTCATCCACCCCGCGCTTCGCACGCACCGCAGGCGGGCCCTGGACCTCGACCCTACGCACGCCATCAATCGCCTTAAGGGCGCCGAGCACGCCGTCCTGGAGGGTGTCCCAGCTCGCGCGCGGGACGCCGAGCAGTTGGACGTCGTGCAGTGCGCCGACCTGCCCGAGCTGCGTGACGGCTGGGTGCACGACCAGCGCGCGGGGGTCGGCGGAGGGCGCGAGGGTGACGGTGAGGTAAACGTTGTTCGCGTGGTCCAGCACAGGGTGAGAGGCCATGCTGAATGGAAGGAGGGCAGTTGCGAGTGTGAGTGCTAGAGCTACGGGTGTGGAGAAGAGGTTGTAAGCGACGGTGAAGACCCTACTTCACTGTGAGTATGACATAGGGTGCTGTATACGAACTTTGTGATAAGACTTCAAAGCGCATTAGAGCAGGTTCAAAATGAGAGTAAGTAATGGGCCCTTCAAAATTACTTATGCGGCGAATGATCTGCTGACTCAGCGGTGAGTGCCGACTCAAGGTATTGATCCGGAGCTCGAGTGCGTCTCTCTTCCTTTGACTTACAGCTGTTTCGGGTTATAATAAGAAGCGCCGTTTTTTCTCGCGCGCGAGGACCTTCCCAAAAAGGAATCTTCCGACTCTTGCCTTCCGACTGGACTGCGCGCATCTCGGGAACAGTGCTTGTAGCGAGTGCCAAAATGCTGGGAAGGTTCTCGGGCATATGTACGCGTCATCCTTGTATAGCCAGAACTGGCAAAGCGTCAATCTGACGCGGCCAGAACCTGAGTTGTGTACAAGTAGGGCAAAATGTGCAATTGACTGGATTTGCAGCGAGCACGAGACTCATGTGCAGGGAAAATAAAATAAAATACATAACACATGCTCATAGAAGTCATATTTGTAGTATCAGCATGTTCCGGGCAATATTGAAGGGACGATGCGTGCAGCAGGCTGCGGCAGGGAGTCGGAAGTTACCATTTTGGGAAAGTCCTCGCGCGCGAGAAAAAACGGCGCTTCTCATTAGGGCATTTTGGCACCGGGATATATCCATGCCCTTTTAGGAAGGCTTCCTAAAGAGGTTGCCATCACCGCAGCATCTGAGGGTGCGCTCCTATTGGTCTGTGGGGTGAGGCAGGGCGCCCAGGGAGTCTGCCTCGGGTTCCGCCGTGATAGCGTCTCTTTTAGGCAGCCTTCCTGATATGGGCATGGATATATCCCGGCTGCCAAAATGCCCTATTATAACCCGAAACAGCTGTAAGACTTCGACAGGCAACTGTGTATGGACGGTGGTTCATGCACACGAGCTTTAGATGGTATGTTTACATTCGGTGATTTTCTAATGCTCATATGTTTAATGATATATATGTAGATATCCTTCAAGCGCTTTTTGTTAGTGGTACTGAGTGCCGCCCATTGGCACCTTGCGCTGTGACTTGTCATTTCCTCCGCGAACAACATTACTCAAATCCAACATATTTAGTGCGTAGTATCTGATACTTAGGACCACTTTCTTGAGCCCGCAGGGCACACTCGCGGGCCATTTTATCTTCACAACAAGTGGAGACCTCTCCGAGCCATCGTCAAGCTGCACCTTTGAGGTGTGATCACCTCCGCTTTCCCGTCGGATACTTCGACGCCGGAAGAGGGGTAATCAGAAAACAATCAAGGCATGTGCACTATTCCTACGACTCCGAGCTGCCATCGTGCGCAGTGAAGGCGCGGACGCTGCAGCATGCATTCGCTCTTTCTCGGGTGACGAGGTGGCAAATGCTGCATCGTCTGCGGCGATAGGCTGTGCCGGTCGGAGGTATGGCCGGTATCTCGCAGCCTTTCGTTTGCAACACGAACAGCCAAGCTCTCGTTAACCTCGGTACTGATGCAGACACCCGTCATCGTGGTGTGCGCCGCCATCTCCGGTGGTCGGACTGTTACCGACGGCGCAAGCCTCAAACTATTGCTTTCTCCAGTGCGATGACTAGGTGCTGTGGTGGGTGCCAAACCATAAAACTAGTAACCGTGACTGACGGATCATCGAAAGTATTCCATGCAAGGCTCACGTCATCATTGAGCGGCTGCACGGTGAAATACATCCAAGCTCTCGTACCTGCCGTCACCCATTTCAACGTATCGTTTGAGAGCAGGTATTCAAGCATGCTTACGAGCCTGGTCAAGACCAGAAGACCTTATAGCATATGAAATTCGTTAGTATCTCAAGTGAATTTCAGAAACAAATGCGAAGAGGCGATATCTGGTTTCGTTACTGCCGGAATTTACCCACATAGTGTTGGCTGAGGCCATATGCGATACTGGAGCCCTTGAGAGTCTCGGTAAGTGGTTCCGACACCACGTAAACAATGCTGGACAAGCACTAAATTAATCACGCAGCTAGCGTTCTCCGCCACAGATGAGAAATGACATGTCCGAGCGCTGCTGCCGCCTTATCTTACGGCAAAGTTGGTCTTTGTTGACGCAGACCACAGGCATCCGAGTCGTATCACGGGCGCAACTCAAGCTACGCAACCGCCACGCAGCGCAAATGTCATGGTGTCATTGCTCACCCAGCGAGCCGCTGCCAGTGTTACAGACCCCTTTCGAAAACACATGGACGTGGTGCAAATTGTCACTATGGTGGAACTCGGGATTTGGTGCCCCAGTTGAAATCTAACCCCATTCTCCGCCTCACGTCCACACTTAGAAGACAATGTCGCCGTTGAACGCCGCTAAAAATTGGCCGCTAAACCCCTTATGCTAGTTCTCATCTGCACTTTCGTGCCATGGCTTCTTCCCAGTGATCAGTCTAGACGGACGCATAGGCTCGCAACTCGGAGGCAGTCCGCGTTACACGCGCAAATGACGCCGTACCGGGCCTCCATTTGGACATAAGGGCTTCGCTCCGCAGCACCGCAATATCTTTGGTTACCGACGGTGGGAGATTTCTGACTCTAGCCCTCACTCATCCTCTCCATTGTAGAGGGCCGGCGCGGACAACGCAGACTTTGGTTGTGTTTGCGGGTTGTTGTATGGTGTTCGAACATCACAGGCACCTCAACTACCTCCGAATGAAGGATCAAGTTGTGAGTCGCCTCAGCCGTGTCATTTTCAATGCCTCACCCATTTTTCGTGCAGACTGAATGTCGCCAATCAGGAGCCGTGACCGTCCGAGGTTACAGCTTGCAACTCTACTAAGCTCGACGCCCGAGGTTGAAACATCAGCGCCTAAGCGGAACTCAACCTTATTTCCCGACCCGCCTCCAGATATCGTCGCTAGAGCATTGTATCAAGGTCCAAAAATGGCCCAGCGACTACTGATTTACTCAGTGCAGGAGCTGTTGCTTGTGGTGGGTGCCTGCCCTTTGGGACGGTTATTGTGACTGATGAAGGATATCATCTAAAGCCGAAAAGTCTTTCCGTACAGGGCTTAAGTACCAGTCAAGCCGCTGCACGAGAAAAATCGTCTAGGCTCACTGTTTGGACCTTTTGCGGATGACCTCACCTTGTTCGGCATGGCCAATAAACGCAGATGTTCAAGCTTACATGCGAGGGGAACCAGGACTTGCAGGACCCTCGCTGATATGAAATCCATCGGTACTAGGTCAAGTAGACGTTCGGAAGCAGACTAGAAGAGGTAATCCTTGGCTAACGCCGTCCTCGGTGGCGGCACTCACTACCCAGGGTCCGTTGCAGTGCTAGCTAACGCCTTATGCGATCTCGAAGCTCCCAGGATTCTCAGCGAAGAACAGCTCCGACATTATGTACGTGAAAATGTTGGGAACGAAACTAAACAGGTCTTACAGTTAGCATTCTCTACCACGGATATGCACTGGCAACCACGATATCAAGCGCTGTTACCGTCATGCCAGTGGTATAAAAGGCTTGAAGGAGGGACACGGGCTATCAACAACTCGAGCTACATTGTTGTAAACAACCCTCTAGCTCTCTATGTCTTCCTTCACGCTACCTGACCTCCTGGCCCTCTGCCCCATGAAGGTCTCTACGAACCCCAACAATGCGGCCGCTGCTCGCGAATCCTCTGCCTGGACCAACAGCTTTAACATGTTCACGGATAGGAAACGTGCTTTTTTCATACAGGGTATCCACGAGCTCCTCGTCTCCTACACCTATCCATATGCCGGTCACGATCAATGCAGGACACTTTGCGATTTCGTTAATCTTCTCTTTGTCGTTGACGAAGTGAGCGACGAACAGAACGCTGCGGATGCTCGCTCGACCGGCAACGTCTTCTTGGAAGCACTGCGCGATCCCGAATGGGATGACGGTTCCGCATTGGCGAAGATGACGAAAGAGTAGGCTTTGCTAGTATTTTCTTTACTTCGAGCACCCACTGACGGAGCCGCGTAGGTTCAGAGCTCGTCTCTCGACATCCGCCGGCCCGAAATCTTTTGAGCGATTTCTTGGCCACTGCGAAGATTATGTTGTGGCCGTCGCACACGAAGCCGAGCTACGCGAGCGAGGGGAGGTTCTTGACCTGGCCGCGTACGAGGTTCTTCGCCGGGAGAACAGCGGCATCCGCCCATGCTTCAGCCTCATTGAGCTCGCTCTGGGCCTCGACCTCCCGGAAGACGTCTTCCAGAACTCAACCTTCATGGAAGTGTACCTGGCGGCGGCGGACATGGTCTTTTGGGCTAATGTATGTTATCCAGACTGTCTGGAACGAAGTGCGAGATTTTCTTAAATCACGTTCGCAGGATGTGTATTCCTACAACAGGGAGCAAGCCCAAGGCCTCACAGGCAACAACGTCGTCACGGTACTGATGAACGAGAAGGGCGTCGACCTGCAGACCGCCGCCGACCTCGTCGGAGAGCACTTCAAGAGTCTCATCGACAGGTTTATGGAGTCTCAAGAAGACGCTTCCATCTTGGGCACTTGATGTCGACACGGCAGTAGCGAGTTACATCACTGGCCTGGAACATTGGGTGATTGGTAACCTGGAATGGAGCTTCGAGACCCAGAGGTACTTTGGTCCAACTCATCTGGAGGTCAAGCGCACACGCGTGGTCATGCTGCGCCCTGCCGAAGTTGTGCTTGAGGAAGATGAATGATTTCACGCTGCGGTACGTCAGCGGGCGTACGTTCATGTGGTTTACATTTGCTAATGCCTATGCCGGCAGATGCGAAAATCAAGGTGTCAATAACATATACGAAAAAATACATAGAAGCGCAACCTGCTCATGCTAACTCGAGTTCGTAGGGTCCTAGAGGTCATACTGAGGCACAGAGGGCAAGATAGATAGAACCACACGTCGTCTGAGGTCACCGTAGAAGTCATGAACCTTAGATGTTATTCAAATATTACGGTTAAAGCGAAGTTGAAAGGCGAAGTTCAGTTATAGGTTCTCCTCCGTAAGCTGCTACAATATCGAGTCAAGCTCAAGCTCTGCGAAGTGCCTTCGCAAGCCTTCGTACGGCTGGTACTTGTAGCCCGTAGTGAAATGCATTTCTAACGCCGTCTCAACTTATGTAAGGCGCATCAGAATACGCTTCAAGGAAGTCTAGCGGGATCAAAGTGGGATGTTCAAACTTTACTTACCACTACTGACTGGATTTGTTATCCGATTGTTAGTGGATGTAAGTAGTGTATATGTTCTCTTGCCGGCACACCTTCATCGCTTTCACGATTACGGACAGACAGTCCATCGCATTAGCCACGGGATATGAGCCGCGTGTAGACGACGGTACTTTCTGGACCTTTGCATGTGCGTGCGTAATCGATTATATCTCAGCATCATAGGCCAAGCAAACCCTGGACAGCATGCCGGCTGTGATGTACTTGCACGCACTGCGGGGCGGTCTTAACGCTTACCCGACGCTCTCGAATCCTTGATCCTGACCACCATGACTACCCTGAAGGTTGAGCGCACCGTGTCTCTTGCGTCGCAAGTCGGCGGGCACGCGGGGGTGGAGACGAACGAGGACGGTTCGCTGCTCATCAAACCCGCTCTGCCGCTCGAGGTGGAATTTTACAAACACGTAGCCACGAACCCGGCATTCGAGCCGCTTAGGCCGTACATTCCGGCGTTTTATGGCACGCTGAGCTTGCAAGGAGAACTTGACGAAGAGCAAAGCAAGGACGGAGCCATCGCGGTGAAACAGGAGAGCGCTGTAGCAGCTGAGCCTGCTGAGAAAGATGAGTAACACACTGTGGTCTGTCTATGCTCATTGGACTCACGATATGCTGCTGTGCACATTCCATTGTTTTAGAGAATCTCTCGCACACGTTCCTCAAGCCGAACATTTTGGATATCAAGCTGGGGACCGTGTTGTACGATGTCGATGCATCCGAAGACAAACGCGCACGGATGGAGAAGACTGCTCGCGAAACGACGTCTGCCGAGACAGGCATCCGGTTAACTGGCTTCCAGGTCAGTTCGCCAACGTCGCACTTCTGTTGAAATCTAACGCGCTTCATTCGACTTAGGTTTATGACATAAACAAGAATATCCCCATCAACACACCCAAGTCCTACGGCAAATCGATCAAGCCCTCTGACCTCCCAGACGGCATTGCACGTTTCTTCCCTGTCGCATCCTCAGCTACCGAAATAGGCCCTGCGACTGGCACGGGTCTCCCGGTGGAACTTCTCTTACCAATTCTGCAGAGTCTGCGAGAAGACATTGCTGATATTAGCCAAGCTCTCAGCGAAGTGGAAATGAGGATGGTGGGCGGAAGCTTGTTGATTGTGTACGAGGCCGACTGGAATCGGGCGCGAGAAGGGATACAGAGGTTCTTTGTTGCTGAAAGTGACGAGGAGGACAGCGAGGAGGAAGAGGACGAGGAGAACAAGAAGCCAGGACCGCCTTACGCCGTCAAATTGATAGATTTTGCGCATGCCCGGATAGTTGAAGGACAAGGGCCGGATGAAGGAGTCTTGAAAGGCGTTGATACCGTTTTGAAGTTACTTGATGGTCGGATAGAGCAAGTGCGGGCTTCAGAGAAGTCGGCTTGAGATAATTATATGTCAACCCGTGGTGGTTTCCCTGTAGAAAGGATGATATAGCAACAAAAGTGAGATGCTATGGTACAGATACGTGAGGGAATATGAGCGATCATGACTTGATGATCCATGGCTTGTTAGCCATGGTCCACGCGTCCAAGGTTTTCCAAAACTGCGCGACTACTGATTTGTCGACGTGACGCCGAATTGGATCAATCTGAATATTGCAGTAAGCTACCGCGAACACATTCGAAGTGTCATTGCCGAACGGAACTCACCTTCAGCTCTGTGACGTTCCAATCCTTAATCTTGGGATTTGGTGGGTCACTCGTTAGCGAAACGTAGAAGCCTTTTACTAAACCAAGTTTAGTCATAGGAAGTCGGAGTAGAGTTAAGAACGTACCATGATGGAACAGCACCTTAGGGTCATTCCATTTGTACGGCTTGAATTGCCAAGCCTGGCCTGTGGTCATGACGCACACAACACGATCCCATGCATCCTGACCAAACTTCGACAAGGCCTCGGCGGAGTCAACTACAGCGTATCTGCCAGACGACATAAGTACAACACGACAAGGGGAAGCCGCACCGACGACCACTCGCGACTCACCTTCCTTGAGTCTCAATCTCGCGTCCCGAGCTGTCCATCGCCGTGCGCTTGCGGTAAAGTGGTATCATGTCTTCAGCGCGCGGGTTTCCTTCTGCCGCAGCTCTGTCGCGAGCTTCCTTAGGATGCTCAAAGAACGAATCCTGCAGAAAGCGCTTGACGTTGTGCATTGTGACGAGTGAAGTGGGCGAGGACGATATGATAATAATGGGATGGAGATTCCCTGCCGAAGGATCATATGTGAGCTCTTTTGCCGGTCCAAGGCAGCAAAAGAAACTACACGCACGAGCCTTCTTTGCTTGGAGTTTTGGGTCTGCCCACGAAAGACACTGTCAGCGACGACTAAGCATATAAGTGAATGCCCGTACCGGATGTAGCTGGTGCGGCAACTGGACCACCCTTGCCCGCCTCTTTGAGCCTCTTGAGTTTATCTGCGAAGGAAAGCTTCACATTATCAAACCTCTGTATAACCATATTTCAGTCGATTCAAAGCACATGTAGTATTTGTGGCCATCACATACGGCTGGCTTCACGCCACGCAGAACAGTGTTCCTGTCTTGAAGTTCGACTTCGTTAAGCTTGATTCGCTTGACTACTTCAGCATCTGCAAGGTCGGCCACGTATCTTCGCTTGCTTGGGGAAGCAGTGGAAGTGTCGGTGGGGCGAAGTGCACGTGAAGTTGCAGGTAATGTTGATACTGAACTGCGAGGAGGTGAGCCCGGCGGCGTTGTGGATTCTGCTGTTACAGTGTGAGTCCAGCATACACGACCAGTCAAGGCCGATACGTACATGCAATAGGCACAATGCTCGACAGCTCCTCAACACGGCTCTCCAGCCAATCCACCACACTCTTGCGTTCGGTGATGCTAACGAACCCAACCGCAAGCCCATTCTCCCTCGCCTGCTTCATGTACTCCGCTCCTGAAGCATCTCGCAAGAGCCATGCCAGATATACTGCATCGAGCGTGAAGAAATCCTTGGAGTTTGAGGAAGGGTCTGTTGACTGTACGCCCGGTTTCCGTAGACGGGTTGGTGTTGACTTTGGGAGGGACGTTGTAGGTGAAAGTACGAGATGTGTGGCGGTTTGGAGAGATTCGGCAGGCGCTGAAGCATTTGAGTATGTGATTGGGGTCTTGGATTTTACTGCCTGGCGCAAGGACAACAAAGGGTCCGTCGAGCTCATGGTAATATTCAATGAGAAGGTAGGTGGCAGCAGCTCTCGTTATGCGCGCCGAACAGTAAAGCATTGAGCGCGTGGCGATTGCCTTTTGAGGGATACATCACGTGTCGTACCCTGGGAAAGCATAAAATCTCAAGTTTTGGGTTGTTCACCTGCGTTCGTTCCCCTCCACCCTCTCTCAAAAATGCTCCTCGTCGACAGTCGCTTGCAAAAGTCGAATGGCGACACTGCTAATGTCGACAATCGCTACGTAGCGTAGATTTCATTGTAGGTGTAAGCCTCAATCGAGTCTCTTCTCGCCATCTCTGGAGAGTTGTTGTCTGCAATGGTGAGCACACTGTACCTTTTTCATCCTGTGATGATATCGCTGCCGCCCCAGTCGTAGCACTATAAATGCTGTGATGACAGGCAGAGCAACAGCCAAACATTTGCATCTCTGACTCACATTTGTTGATTGTTGTCTTTAATCACAACGCTAACCATGTCTCCAGTTTTCAGGTCATCTAGCAAGTTCGACTGTGTGCGACAAGCCTGCGTGCATAGCCCGAAAGCCTCAAACACCACATAACGTGAGTGCCTGCTCCTTTGATCACGGTCGTGCATGGTGTGAGATGATTCTCCAACCGAAAGCAATTAGGAAGTGCCGTCTGATAGCACTCTTTCGGGAGTCGCGTGTGTCGAGACCCGGTTCCCTGACCATCATGCAGCATGATCTACGTATTGCATGCACCTTACTGACGTTATTTGGTATAGAGCTTTTCCGTTGTGTCTCAAGTTTCAACTTTGTTGTGCTGCCCAAGCGTAAGACGTGCCTTTCTCTTCGTGGTCTACTACGCACTACATAGTCTTCCTGTAAATTAACCAGTAATGCTTCAATGCATCGATTTCCTTACTGTCGTTCTGCGAAAATTCCGCTGCATCCTGAAATAGTGTTCTGTAAAGAGTAAAATATGAGTCCGGCCAACATCCGGTAGTTACCGCATCGGGGCGTCTAATTATGACCCTACGCGCGGACGCCGGACAGCGAGGTGACTTCACCTCTCACTTTCATCTCCAGCTTGTCGTTGTCGTCGATCCCGTTGAGCTCAGCCATGGCACAATGGGGTCAAGGCTTCCAATATCCTCAGCAAACGGGGTTTAATCCCCAGCAGCAGCAACAATTTCAGCCTGGATTCCAGCCTGGATTTCAGCAGCCAGGGCTCGCGCCGCAGCCTACAGGTTTCCCTGGTCAGCGACCTGCTGGGTTTCAGCAATCACAGCCAACTGGTTATCCAGGAGGTCAGCAACCCCAGCAGACTGGCTTTGGTGCGCAACCCACTGGGTTTCAACCGCAACAGGGTGGGTTCCAACCTCAGCAGACCGGGTTCCAACCGCTTCAGGCACAACCCACTGGATTTCAGCCAAACAACTTTCAGCGGCGAGCTCCCCCGCCGCCGCCTCCCGTTCCGCCGATTCCATCACAATTCCAGCAGCTGCAGACTCAGCCGACCGGATTTCTCGGCGCGCAGAATAATACACGCTTCCTGAGCCCCTCCCCCGGTCCATTAGCGGCTCAGCCTACGGGATTCGGCGGCGGGCTGCAACCATTGGTACCTCAGGTCACAGGCTTCGTTGACCCACGGCTCTCTATGATGTCAAACACCTTCCTTCCTGCCAACCCATCCGCGCCATACAACCCCGCTGGTGCGCCGCAGCTTCAGCAGCCGCAGGAATATCCCTTCAGCAATCCTTCCAACAGCACAATCAAGCGCAGCGTGGCACAGCTACCCCGAGGGTTCCCTGGGCATTATCTAAGGCGGAGAAGAAGAGCTACGACCAGATCTTCCGCGCTTGGGATACGCGTGGAGAGGGATTCATCTCTGGGCAGACCGCGCTGGAGGTGTTTGGTCAGAGTGGTCTCGACAAGAATGATTTGGCGAAAGTTTGGTACGTGTTGTTTGATATCTGTGCATCGTTGTCTCATCATGTTTCCATAGGGCGTTGGCGGATGTGGATAATCGGGGCAAGCTCAATCTTGCCGAGTTCCATGTAGCCATGGGCTTGATCTATCGGCGTACGTCCAGGACACTTGGTATTATGACGGAAGTGTATTGACGACATCAATAGGGCTCAACGGTAACGAAATGCCTGACGAGCTCCCCGAAGAGCTAGTGCCGCCCTCTCATCGCGATTTGGACACCTCTGTCAATTTCCTCAAAGACATTCTCAAGAACGATACGCGCGCGCTCCCCCGCGGTGGATAACGGCCCCATTTCTAAGCTCAAGGAACGGTCTTTCAACAGTCCAGGCGCAGCAGGTGCTGGCGGCCGACAAGACGCCACTGTCTACAAATACAAAGACGAGGCGCCCTCGGGCGGATTCTACCAGCCTCGTTCTCGTCATGTCGACCGCAGTGCAATTCGCACCGCAAGCGAGAATGCAAGCCCGTCGTCGGATCTGTCAGACATAAAGCGGCAACTCGAGAACACAGCAAAGGCGCTCGACCGCAACGCTGAGGATCAAGCATCTAAGACAGCTGAAGACGAGGCACTGGAGAGGGAGATGGATGACATGAGGTATCGCGTCAAGCGACTTCAGGAGGATTTGGACTACGTCTCGAAGGGTCCCAGATCTGCGCGGAAGGACGAGGAGCGTCGTAATCTTGAGCGTGAATTGCTGCAGATCATGCATGAGCGCATCCCAGATCTTGAACGCCGGATCGAGGATAGGGAAGAACGCAAGAAACGGGAGCAACGGGAATGGAATCGCGAACGTGACAAACGCAATGAACGATTCGGACGCTACAACGACAGAGACGACGACCGCTACTCTTCCCGTTACGATGACCGTGATCGCGACCGTGACTATCGTTCATACGACCGCGACCGTGAAGACCGCGATAAAGATCGCTCTCGCGACGACCGCGACAGGTATCGCGACTATGACAGGGATAGGCCCTACTCTCGCAACCGAGATAAGGACTACGACCGCCCCAGAAGCCCGCCTGCTGCCCGCAGCCCCCCGCCTCCGCCACCTCCTGCGCCTTCTAGTTCTATCAGCAGGCCACCGCCTGCCCCGGCACCTACAGCTTCGCCTGCGCCTGCTCTGAAGCAGATGACACCCGAAGAACGCAAAGCTCATGCCAGAGCGGAGGCCCAGAAGCGTATACAAGAGCGTATGGCCGCTCTCGGAATTTCCGCGCCCGCGTCATCCGGCCCCAAGGTAGACACGAGTGTCGAAGAACGACTAGCCAAGGAGAAGCAGGAAGCTGAAGAAAAGTCGAAAGCTGCCGAGCGTGAAGCCGAAGAGAGAGAGCGGCTCCGCCAGGTGCGTCTGCAGGGAGAGAAGACTGCGAAGGATGGGCCATCCACTCCCTCCACCCCCATTGCTACTGCACCTCCCGCTACTTCCTTACTCACACCAGAGCCTACTCCCGCCCCTCCGAAGGCTGCTGCGCCGCCTGCGCCGAAGAGTAGGGCACCCGCCCCACCACCACCTCGTGGCAAGGCTCCTGGCATTCGCCCCCTGTAACTCCTCGTGCGCCGCCTGTGCGTACACCTGCGGTAGCCCCCACCCCGCCTCCAGCTCCTGTGGTGCCGGAAGTTGATCCTGAAGAAGAGGCCCTGCGTGCCCGAGAGGCTGCCCTGCGCAAGGCACGAGAAGAGCGCCTCGAACGACTACGTCGCTTGGAGGAGGAGGAGGCTGAAGCTGCCAAGCGTTTGGAAGATGAGTATCAAGCCAGGCGCAACCAGTTCGCCTCGCCTCCTCCTGCACCGGTTGCACCTCCGGTTATGGCGCCTCCTGCTCCTGAGCCCGTGGTTGCTTCACCCCCACCTCCGCCACCTCCACCTCCAGTACCTGCGGTGGCGAGTCCACCGGCACAAACATCACCTCCCTTGGGTAAAGCAAAGACAAACCCGTTTAGTCGCATGATGCAAGAGGGATCGACCCCTACAGCCACTCCTTCGCCTTCAGCCAACAGTGGAACAAACCCCTTCTTTAAGCCTCAGCAAACGTCTGCGCCTACACCTGCCCCGCCTGTCGCACCTGTGCGTCCGCCGTCGGCTCCAGCGCCGTCCAAGAGCCCTGCTCCACCCGCAGTCAAGACTACGTACCACACTGCACCAGAAAGCGATGATGACTGGGACGACGTGCAGGAGAAAGAAGAGGACGATAGTAGCGAAGATGAGCTTGACTCCTCCCGCGACAAGCGTGACAACCTGGCACGGCAATTATTTGGCAACATTCTACCGCCTTCGCGTCCCCAGTCTGCCGCTCCTGCGCAGTCGGCGCCATCCCAACCCAGTACACCCGTCGCATACGCTCCCGCCGCCGCCTCCGCCGCCGCCTCCGTCTGCACCTCCGGCTGTTGACAATGCAGCATTCTCTGCTCCACCGCCACCGCCTCCGCCGCCTCCTGGCGCTCCTGCTCCTCCGTCTGCACCTTTGGCACCCGCGGCACTCCGTTGCTGCCCCCGCTCCCACTGGGGACCGCGGTGCTCTGTTGGGTGCCATCAAGGGAGGAGCCAGACTACGCAAGGCGCAGACAAATGATCGTAGCGGCGCTGGATTGTCAGGCAAGGTGCTGGGTGACACTGCGCCGCCTCTTCACATCAATGCCGCACCCAGGCCTCCGTCTCCTCCGACAGCCCCATCACCCCCTGCGCCCGCCATGGAGCTTCCAGAGCCTCCAGTGATGGAACGGTCAAACAGGGAGTCGGTCGGATGGTTCGGTAACCTCGCGGCGGACGAACCTTCTGCGCAACAGCAGCCCCATCTCCCGACCATGGCGGAGGAGGAGGAGCCTCAGCCCGCTCCTGTCCCCGAGATCCATTTTGACCATGCCCAAGAGCAAGCTGAGGAGTCCAATGATGGCATGGCTGATATTGACCTGTCTACTGGTAAGATTCCGTTTATTTCAGGTTTGGCCTGCCGCTAACGCATAGCAACAGAATACCGCGTTCGCTCGTTGTATGCATACGAGGGCCAGCGAACCGAGGATCTGTGTAAGTGTGTATCTACGTCTATTATCCCTCGAGCTCATCCTTTTCTCAGCTTTCGGAGAAAACCTGATTTTGACCGCGCATCCGTCGAAATCTGGTGCTGAATGGTGGTACGGGACTCTTCTTCGTGACGGAAAATCCGGGTTCTTCCCGAAGACCTATGTGGACAGAATTGAGACAGGTATGGGCACTCCTCCCTTGCGGTGGTTATCCCACTGACTGTATTCACAGCCACGGCCAAGGCCTTGTACTCTTACGAGGGGTCCAACGCGGATGAACTGCCATTTGCAGAAGGCGACGAACTAACGATTGTCGACCGCGCCGATCCTGACTGGTGGAAAGCCGAGCAAAGTGGAGTTGTCTTCATCGTACCAGCCGCATATCTCGAAGTCGTAGATGGTTAGTCAAGTCATTCCACATTCCCTGAGTGCTTCAGTTTACACCGCATGGATACAGGCTGAAGTTGTTTTGTATCTCTTTTTTACATGTATGGACTCTCTTAAACACGGGCTCTGAATTCGCCCCAAATCGCTGGAATAGCCTCTTCACCCATCACACCTCGTCCGCGCGAGCAAAGCTTTGATGCGTCCAAGACTGAGCAAGGTTCCCAGGACCCGAACCGTCTTTCGGTCTACTCCGAAGCTGACGCAGACGACGATAGTGGAAGCTATGATTCTGAAGACAGCGATGCTGACTCTTTCGTTACTGCTGAATCTTCTGACGGCGAGCAGGAGCAGGAACTAACCGAGGAGGAGCGCAAAGTTGAGCGGGAAGCCCGTGCTCTCGAAAGACAGCGTGTTCTCGAGGCTGCTGGCCTTATCATCAAGACAACTGACCGTAAGCCTCCACCGCGACCTGCGCGCAAGAAGAGCCAACGGAAGCGGCGGCCTGCGCCTGCCGCGCCCCTGCGCCACAGCAGAGAGTCCTCCACGGCGTCCAAGGAGCTGCCGGCGACCCCGACCTCGCCCAACAAAGACGACTCTCTGCGTCTGGATGATGCGTTCGAACGTTATGAACAGTACAAGCAGACGAACAGCAACCTGAATCGCCTTTCAATAGTCTCGACGGACTCCGCCAATTCCGTGCCGAGCCCGTCAACGTCGGTTGTGATGCCCAGGAGCCCCTCCTCCGCGTCTACTGAGCAGGAAGGCCGCTACTCACACTTCCGCCACTTCTTTGGCAGGAAGACGCCTGGAAACGAGG
This sequence comes from Terana coerulea, assembly GCA_024811115.1. NCBI lineage: Eukaryota > Fungi > Basidiomycota > Agaricomycetes > Polyporales > Phanerochaetaceae > Terana > Terana coerulea. The sequence goes on from JAKOGH010000138.1 coordinate 21,635, forward strand.
GCGAAGTCCGGGAGCGGCCTGTCATATCTGGCCCGATTCTGCAGGAGAAAGATCTTGGCAGCCCTTCACTTTCGGACAGTGGGTTCGGGACGGTAAGTGCGCTTGCGTTGTCCGGAGTTTTTGGCTGACGGGTAGGCCTAGTCTTGGAGCAGCTTGGTAGACAAATCTGCGCTGGTAGAGATCCCTCCTCAGGAGCGCAAGCGGCAGGAAGCCATCTTCGAGTTCATCGCTACGGAGGGCGCCTACGTTAGAGACCTACAGTTAATAGTCGAGGTGACGTGCCGTTGAATCTTCGATTATGCTGTATCATCCTCATATCTTCATGTAGGTCTTCTACACCAACCTGATGCCTGTACTGGACCAGAAGGCGACGACCGTGATTTTCGCTAATGTCGAGGACATCCTCTTGACAAATACGGTGAGTTCGAAACCGAATGTTCAGCCCAGCATCTGACCGTGATTTGCAGACCTTCTTCAGTTCACTAGAGGAGCGGCAAAAGGAATGCCGGCTATACATCGACCGCATTGGAGATATCTTGAGGGCGAATATTTCCAACATGGGTGTCTACATGGTGGGTTTCGGTTATCTGCTTTGATACGCGAAACTTCAACTGCATCTTTGATAGGAATACTGTGTCAACCAAGGATACGCTATCAAAGTCTTGCAGTCATTGCGCGAGTCCAACCCAGAGCTTGCTAGTACTTTACAGGTTTGTTTCATTATGTGCCACCGTCCTCTCCGACTGACCAAGTTACACAGCGTTTGCGCGACGACCCAGCTGCGAGAAACTTGGACTTGTCCAGCTACCTCTTGGTCCCCAGTACGTAGAGACCTTGTTATTTATTACCTTATTCTCACTGACCCTCCCAAGTGCAACGTATCACACGATACCCTCTACTTATCAAACAGGTAGGTTTCGTGGCCTAAATAGAGCGCATGTGCTTTCAAACTAAGAGCATTCTAGGTTCTGCATTATTCCGAGGTTGCGGAGGAACGTAAACAGGTTGAAGCCGCTCTCGAGCTGGCCGAGAAAATCCTCAGTCACATCAACGAGACCATCCGTGAACAGGAGGGTCGCGAACGTCTACGGACGATATCAAACGACCTCTGGATCGGCGAAGGGTAAGTGTCGGGATTAATAGCAGACTAAGGTTGTACTGACTTCTTGCAGACGTCTGGATTTAACGGCCCCAACGAGAACTATGGGCCCTAGGAAGCTGTTGCGCGAAGGTGTTCTGATGAAGGCCAAGAGCGGAAGACGCCTTCGCGGATTCCTGTGCAGTGATATCTTGGTCCTCACGGACGACAACGTCAAATCGCTATACCGGATGGTATGCGTTGATCATCTGGAGCGTAAGGACCTGTGTGCTGATTTTACACCGTAGCCAATCCCTCTATCCGAAGTCCAGGTTCGAGAAGCGCCAGGCAGCAGAGGTACCACTCCTGTCAAGTACCTTCGTTGAACTCCATCTAACGTACCTTTCCCACTCAGATGACCTTGCGTTCCAGCTCGCTCTAGCGTACCCTCGCGGCGGGGACAAAATTAACCTCAAGGCGACCTCTGCTCGAGACTGCCAGCTGTGGATGCAAGCCATCGAACGGGCAAGTCATGATTGCCGCAAAGCAGAAATGCGAGCCGCGCAACGCAGAAAGTAAACACTCTTTATATGTCTCCATCATCTTGAAATAATCTCGAGGACTACTCAATATCTAGTAATTCGTACACGTACCTACACACATTCCTTCCGCTCTTGTTTTACATGTGTCCCGGTTCTACTGGTACTAACAATACACAATGCATGGTTCACCGTATAGGAGGGTTTCTGACTTGCTCTCTCCTAATCATACATGCTCGTTCGTCTCGCTCCGTATCTATCTGCTGGGCTGGTGGCGAGGATATGACGAATTCATGATCATATGAACTGCAGCTCTTGCCTAACTTGGAGGGAAGTCCCGCTGGTATGTTGCCGGCCGCACGCGTCTGTGCCGAGCCGCGACTTGACCCCGGCTCCGAGTCTGCACAAAGTCTGTACTCACCATCTACAATACCTACCACTACATCCCTGACGACTTTTCAACCTTCTACATCTCTAGGCTCTTCCTAGTAGCTCTTGCTCAACCTACTTCCCGTCATCCACTCTTTTACCACAACATGGCTTCTGCGAAATTGGCAACTCTGGTCATCCGAGTGAGTCTCCACCGTGCCAGCGGGAAGTTTAGGATCTCAGGCTCAGCAAGACACTAGCGAAACCAATCAGTAACCAGATAAAGAACCAAGCGAAGCAGTGAGCTTGACGTATCGCTTCTCACAATAGCACATCTAACACTGTACGTTCCAGGCATGAAACGTTCCGCGGCCTCTGTGTTGGCCTCGCTCAGCAGATGCATCAAGGAGAGGTCTCGTTGCGTACCCGCCTTCTAGGCGAGCCAGCGAAAGCTGTGCGCCCTCTCTCAGAGACGAGGTGAGTAGAGGCTTGTGTCTGCTTAGTTGCTCGCTGTCTCATCTTAACGTGAAGGGCCATTGAGAACGGGGCCAACGCGTTGGCAGAAGGGTTTCTGTTCGGCGTGGCGGCGTTGCTCATCATAGGAGAAACATGGCGCTCGTCGCGCAGCTCAAGCAAACGAAGAGAAGATGTGGACGACCGAATAGAAGAGCTGCAGGGCCAGGTCGGGGAAATCACGCAGAAGGTGGATAGTCTGGCGAGGGACTTCAACGAGCGATGGGAAGAGGAGAAAGCGAGGTGCGCTTTCTCGCTACATATAGTATTAACACAGCTGACAGTGCGTAGGAACGACGAGCTGACTCGAATATTGGAACGAGTCGTGGAGATCGGTCTCAGAGGCGGTTGGGCGGAATTCGAGCATACGCCGCTCGCATTGCCTCGCATTCAGCTGAACCCGCATAGAGAAGGCTCGCCGTCGCCTACTACACCCTCGGCTGAACATCCAAGCTCACCACCGGATGTAGAGAGCAAACAGTAGCGACAATGGACGCTATGGATCCCAGTACCCCACCTATAATATTTCATGCTCAAAGAGTTGAAGAGGAGGCAGATTTCATTTGCCTGAAGACACTACGAAGCTTGCCTGAAATGGAGAGCACGTAACTGGACCCTACGGGCCCCTACTCCCTGCACCTAATATCCTAATATCAATGTGTTGTCTCATGCTTAAGAACCTCTACGTCTGCAGGTGCCATTTGATGATCTTGTCTGTTCCTTGCGAGACAGCGCATGGGGCTTCTGTTCCGTTGATACTTAACACCAGTACGTCAGCGGACGGTGCGTTATGCGACCCAAGGCCCGGGGCGATGTACATCATCCGCATGCATATAACGTAAGACCGGATGCGGGATAAACCAAAGTCAAATTACCGGCGCGTACATACTACTTGTAAAAATACAGCAGAGTAGTCCGAGAGGAGTTGTATAAATTTAGCAGAGATCGATACTGTCAAAGAGCAAAACAAGGAAAGGAAGATAAGCAATACCTGTCAGAACATGTACATATCACACAGGCCGAGAGAACGCTTTGGGACTACTGGAGTGGGAAGTGCTGGCCTCCAGTTCTGCCTTCCAGAACTCCTTACCCATTAGGTCCCACCCGACAACGGCCACCGTTCCATTTTGTACGTTATGGATGAGCCAGGCACGGAAGAAGAGCTCAGCAGTGTACCCCAGGCCGTGTAGCAGGTCCTCAGGCCTTTTGTTGAAGTGCTTGTATGGCAATGCCGAAAAGAATATTCTCCCGTATTCTCTGAATGGTCACAATTAGCATCAGCAGCGGTGCTAAACCGTATGAGTAGAGAATGGCCCTGGACTTACCGCGTACTCGTATGGTAACTGGTGACCCTGAGCCAAACGGTGGGGGACCCTTTGAACAGTGCCACCGATTGACTCTCAATAAGATCTCGCGCTTGCTGGTTAAGAGTGTGAAGGTTAGGATAAGTAGAATGCGTCGTCACAACGTAACCCAGCCAAGGCCTCACAGATGCATCAAGTATTTCCTGGTGTTGGGGCAGCTTGAGGCGGTCCCTGTCCGGCTATGACCGCCTGAGAACGTGCCTACCGCAGAATGCGAAGTGACTGTCAACGAAAACGACGATGTGCCGCAAATACACGTGAAACTCGCCTGCGGGTTGCTCATGTCCTGCGAACGTTGGCTAGGGTTTGTGGTGTGTTGGAGAGGTCGTGTGTCACAAAGGGTGTGAGAGATGAGGCGAGAGGTGAGAGTCGAGAGGCGAAGTAGAGAAGAGCTGGTTGCTGGAGAAACTTGCAGAAAGTCCGAGGCTTCTGTACCCACTACCCAAGGAAACGGGCATCCTTGAGCCACATTGTGCACCGAGGGCTTGCAACCCCGCGCGATGCGAATCCTCAGAATGCGGGGTTCGCCAGCGGAAGTGTCTGAATTTGGTGGTCCTGTACCAGCACGAGCATGAGCGGCCGAGTATCAAAGGCTTCATCCTGGCTCCGCAGCGCAGCATCCAGCATGAGGCAAATGGCTGTTTGCGGCACCGGCAGGACAGAGCAAGGAAAACCATGCCCTCGGAGAGTAAATCTCCCAACGGGGGATGTCATCTTGATCTTGCGAAATGCGAAGATTTGCACTGCCCCTGTTCTGCTAGTGGTCGAAGAGTCGAGCACGAGTAAGGTTAGGCCCGTCATCGCCGTTTGTTTCTGGCCCCTCGCAAGTCGTACGCCCTCCTTATTTGCTGTGCAAAGACCGGTGACGGACTGCTTCTCCACTCCGTCCGTAAGCCTAGAAGTGCTGCGCTATATCGTGGTCCACACAGGATGCCATCTAGATATTCAGCAGTCACTGAGAACAATGGCAATCCTGGTCCGAGTCAAGCTGCACGCAGGACCATGCGTGTATCAGCCCGAGCGGCAGCAGGGACGGGCGGAGTGCTCACTTTGTTTTCAGCGTCTTGCGCCACATTCAACAGCACAGCACAGGCAGCTAATACGAGGCAGCGCTCCCGTTTGCACCCAGAACTGCTGTTCCGGGATACAGGTACCTGCCTCCAAGACCATATGTGGATCAGCACAGGTTACGCCTGCAAAATGCGCTCAACAGGGAGTCATGTCGAGAGGGTAGCGCCGAGAGAGCGTGTCCAAGACAAATATCTCCGAGTGCTGAGATCTGCCGCATCTGCGGCTCGTAGCATGTCTATCTAGATTCGACAGCGCATTTAGTGAACGGCAGCGTGACGACGAGACAGTGCTACGTGACTGACCACAATATCTGTCACTTGCCTTTGTTTATTTGCCTGCAGCTGCTTGATGAGCCTTAACAGACCTCTTGCGCACCGCCGTGATACATGGGGCTGTGGAGTCACCACCAAGGTCGCCACATTCACCGTAGTGCAGACTGCTTGGCTCAGAACTGCAGCACTTAGATTTTCGCTGTTGCCAGTACCACCGGCGTTTCCTGTCTAAATGTCTTTCCCCAAGCCAGGATATGAATAGGATGTGATTGTAGTAGACGAATGCAGTTGTCCCGAGCGTCGTTGTTGCAGTGTCGTTGTTCATGGTAGCGAGTTCGAAGGGGCAGTGACCAACCACACTTGCCATATGCGGGCATTGGGAATTCCCGAGTTTGTCGGACTTTCAGCGCTTACACGTTGATCTGCCGGACCGCCAGGTAAACAGCACATCGCCGGAGTCGGAGGCTGTCTTCGTTGGAAGCAGACGTCAGACAAGACAGAGTCACAGATGACTGTCCGCCACATATGAGTCTGTCTACTCTGCTCAGGGAGACTACTCTCAAGGCCTGCTTTTGCTAGCTATGTACTAGTACAAAATCGAGTACCGGACAGTCTTTTCGGCGTCCGCTGGAAAGTATGGTCCCTCGAAGGTCGTTGGAGATAGTCCGAACGCTCGTTTTGCAATGCGATCTCGGGTGAGTTAAGGCTGCTATAGTATCTCGATCGAGACACAGGGATTTTAAGAATACCAGTGGGCCATTAAAACATAATTACAACATATTTACGAATTGTACCGTATTCCGCTATTGTACATGTGCAAAGCGATTCGTGTCCGCGCAACCGAAACACACACACCAGTCGCTCCGTTTCATTTCGGACGGGAGAGGACCGCGCTGCAGCCCAAGCCTCCGCGGGGCATGCCCCTGAGCCAGCGCGCCCAGCACTAGGTTCACACCCGCCCATGGTGTCGAACCCGGATTCTCCAGCCCTCCCAGCCCTCGCGTGCGCCAACGCACTTCCCCTCACGATCTCCACCATCCTTACCCCTTCTCTCCCTCCTCCCACATCTTTTCCAAGTCTCCTTCCGCCTGCAACACACCACACGCCGCCCCGACGAGCACGCCCGCCGCGACCGGCGCCCACGCGCTCGCGACGCACTGCAGCCTGCCCGCGCCGAAGCCCATCAGCGCGTCCTTCTGCGCCGGCGTGAGCGTGGCGGGATGGTGTCGCATGGGGTCGTATGCCGCGGCGGCGGGCCCCCAGATGGCCGGGTCACGGTGTAGGGCAGCGATGTCGGCGGCGACAACAAAAGGCGCGTAGGGGCGCGGAGTGCTGCGACAGGCGAAGAGCCGGGACACGGCGTCGGCGAGGGACGAGGATAGGGAGGTGGTGGGAGATGTTGTGTTGGGTAGTCTGGCACGCGAGATCCGGCGCGTCGGCGGGTGCAGGCGCAGCGTCTCCGCGACCAGAGCCTCCACGCTCGGTGCGACCGCTCCGTCCTCGCCGTCTCCGAACCGCACAAACTGCGCCCGCGTCGGACACGCTATGAATGCGTCCAACGCACCCCGTGCGTGTGCGTCCTGGTGGGCGTACGCGACCGTCGTCGCGACGACGCGCCACATCGTCTCGAACGCGGGCACGATGAGGTCGATCGGGTTCGCGTGCCGGGCGGCGGGGATCCAGCGGTGCAGACGGGCGTTGACGTCGTGCAGGAGGTGCCGCGGGAGGGCCGCGGGAGTCTTGGAGAGCCGCCAGAGGTCGTTGATGCCGCGCGCGACGAGCACGAGATCGTCCATGGCGACGTCTTCAGGCGGGACAGCGAAGAGGGTCGTGAGAAGGACGCGCAGGGCAAGGGTCTGCATGAACGTGTCATACGGGACCTCACTCTGCGCGCCGCTGTCGAGACACGCGGGCAGACAGAAGCCAACGGCGTCGGTCGCGTGCGCGGCAAAGGCCGCGACGCCGTCCGCACCGTCGAACGGGCGCAGCAGCGTGCGCGCCGTCTTGACGAAGGCGGCGTGTACGTCCGGCGCGGGCGAGACGAACGTGTTCGTGAGCCCGAAAGCGCGCACGAGGCGCGCGTTCGGGGCCGCGCGCTGCGCGAGGAGCGTAGGGAGGGAAACCGTGGGGGGAGGCGCGAGGAGCGCGCGGATGTCACGCTCGGCCGTCAGACGAGCGGCGGGCTCGGCTGGTGGCGGTGCGGGACGCAGGCGGCCGGCGTACCGGCGTGCGAGGAGGGCGGCGAAGGCGGCGGCGAGCAGCACTGACGCGAGGGCGTAGTGGCTAGTAATCATCTTTTGTGTGGCCAATGTTTGGAATGGGAAAAGCAACTTGCAGGGGTTCGTTGGGGTGCGCTATCCGTACAGCAGAAATATATAGAGCTCACGGAATAAGCTCAAGGTTCGGCGGCCTGCGGAAACCTGATACGAGCAGGTATATGGGCGGCGAGGACGACTGTACTTGGGCGGCGTCGTGGGAGTAGATGCTTGCACAGTTGCACGGGCGCAGCAAAACATGCTCCATACTGAGGTTACTCGGGTCGTGGCATGGGACGCTAGGCATCGATGGAGGCTCACTAGGACACAAGTGGTCGAAAAGGGCCATTGATACATGCCACGAAGAGCAGTGAGATGACAGTCCGCAGTTCGTCCTACCTTCCGAGTGATATATACATGCTGCGGGTGACTTTGATAGCAGCCACACAAGCATGCATGAGGGCAGGATCTACTAGAACAAGTTACTAGATGGCAGTGGGGACTTCGAAGGAAAGATTACAGTGAAAGAGCGCGGCGGAAGCAGCTGATGGACGCCATTTATTCAAAAGGCAATATGCTTGGCCATGCTCTACGGGCACAGGCATTGGATGCCAGATAAATCGATAAATGAGTAGTCGACGGACTAAGTGCTCGGTGGAGGTTGGAATCAAGTTGGAATCGTCGCGTTGCAGGATGCGGGACAAGCTTGAGCTTATGTAAGGTCATTGCATCCAAGCGTCTGGATGACGTCACCGGGCGCCCCGCGCCCACGTCCCGCCCACAGAGAGCGACATTCAACACAACACCAACCCAGGACGCCGACAACGATAATACAAGTATAAGTTAACACCCTACTTAGGCAATTTACAAAATTCTGTACATACACGAATTCGCAAGACATTACCAAAGACAAAGTCGACCCTGAACGTTTGAACATCTTTGTCACGACCCCTCTGCATCCCTCCGCCTCCGTTCCATGAAAATCCAGGTGAGCACGACGAGGTCGAGCATGTGCAACACGCTCTCGTCGACCTCCAGCGTCGCCGGCGTCCGACCCCACTGCACGCCCGCGCCCTGCGCCTGCCGCGCGACGACCGTCGCCGGCTTCGCGCCGTCGTCCACCTCCAGCTGGCGACACTCGCACATCAGTCCAACAGTTATCCAACGCGGAAAAGGCGCACCTGGCACGCGGGCTTCACGCAGATCCGCCACTTGTACGCCCGCCCGTCCGGCCCTGTGAACGTCGGCGTCCTGCACCGACGCGCAGCGGCACCCCGCGTCAGCATACCCCGTCCTCGTCCACGACGACTCTGTGTGTCGGAGAACAGAGGACTCACGAGCCGAAGACGCCCTTGGACTGCATGAAGCGGCTGAAGTCCAGGATCTGGCCGGCGTACACGAGCCGCGAGCTGCGCATGAAGTGCCACCGGATGCGCGCGATCTCCTCGGGCTTGCCGCCCGCCGCCTGCCCCGCCGAGTCGGGCTCGCCTGCGTCGGCGGACGTACTGGCGGAGCCTTCGAGGCGGGCGTTGCGCGCGATGGTCGTCGTGCGCCGGGGGAACTTCCACGGCGTCGTGATGGTGTAGAGCGCGCGGCCGTCCGGGGCGGCGAGCACGGTGTTGAGAGGCGAGTTTTTGGAGAGCGTGAGCTCGAGCATGGTGGTGGTGAGTAGGTACTGGCAGTCAATGAGCTCAAAGCATCACTGCAGAGCGTGGCCACAGAGTGGGCTTTATATTCAAGGGGGTTCGTGCAAGCATCTGCGCGGGAAACGGAGCCATCAGTTCAATGAGTTCGTTCCAGCCTGCTGTTCAGCGCAGTGACTGCGCAGCATGCGCATGTAAGGCATACACTTGCCACCATCTCCCGAGTAGATCCGACTCAATGTACGCATGTTTGAATTCTCAATATTAAGGTGTAGCACCACAATAGATATCAAATAGAGCATCGCAAAGCTTTACATTGTTGTCGAACCCTCTAGCGCAGGCACGGTCTAAGTACCGCCTCCTTCCGCTTTCGTACACCCACCTACCTTATACGGCAACTTTACACTTTGGGATTGCGGAGCTGACGGTGACCCGAAGCGGATGACTGCGTCCGAGAGCGCTCGGCACGATTTCCCGCCGCTGGCCGTCGAGGACTGGGTCGTCAGCCTCCTGGTGTATGTATACTACAGCTCGTTGAATCGTCTGGGCATCTTGCAACTTTCCCCACCACCGCCGCGGCCGACCGCCACCAGGATCCCCTTGGCCATTGGAATGCCTGAGGCTATGGTAGGCCTCATCGCATGCCGCCATAGTCAAACGCACGCGAGACCGACGTCCATTGCGACAGGGGCGCACCACGAACGGGAGGTGTCCACACCACACAGCCAGACGCGTACGTTTTCCGACATGGTTTCCGGCAGGCCCATGTACGCCGACGTGCTGCTACTGCCTGAGGGCAGGGCCCTCCGTTGTCGTTCCGCGTGGAACGTTGCCGCCATCGTCTTTTGCGTCGTGCAACCAAGCAGCGCTCCGTAAGACATCCAGCGGTCGAACCACCCTCGATCGCTTGAACGCGAGTAGAGCACCCGTCCTTGGCCATCTGCAGGTCCGAATAGGCATTTCTCCCGCCAGATATGTGCTGCCCGCTAAATCTGAGAACGAGCCGGTGAGTTCGTTCGTTGTATGACGAGTAGACACTCAATCCCTATGCCCCTCTACTGTGCACGAGGCCGTGCCGTTGTGTAGAAGTCGACACCACCGCATTTGTGAGACAAGTAGTCGAGGCGAGTTGACACTAATCGTAGAGGTTGATTATAAAAGCATAAAGCTTTCAAGTATGGTAGCTTTACTAGACCATCAGATGTTCACCTACAGGAGTCTTCTAGAATCTACGCAATTTGCTGCAGAGGTGTTCTTGAAGGCTCCAAATTCCCAATTAAAGCAATCCTACACTACCGTCAACGCCACATTCCAACATGCACAACTGAGACCAAACACTCACCGAGCAGTCCTTCTCTTCATAGAAGCCGGGCACGCCACTGACGCTTGTAGTATTGTCCCCAGAATCCTCCCAAGGAGTGGAGAGCACCTTCTCAATGACGGCGGCGATGCCGTGTGTGCGAATGTCGACCGCCCAGCCCAACTTAGAGACGGTGTCGTATCGAATGACGCTACCTAAGTGGCATCTGAAGAGGTATCATTATAGCCAACGAAAGCGCAGCACGCACAGCGGACGTACTGGGTCTCCATGGCGTAGCCTGCAATCGCGCAAGATGACGCTACGCCGTTGCATGTGCCCATAGCAATGGGATCCGCGGTGTGATATACATGCGTTATGTGCTGGATCGACGGCTGGGAGTTGCTGGTCAGCACCACGGGCGAAGGAAACTTTGCGGTGGGAAGCCTACTGGCGAGGGGAGATGCAGGCGGGAGGCAGCGAGTTTTTCGCCTGGAGCCTCGAAGGCAACGACTGGTATCCCGAACGTCGTGCCCATCAAAGACGCGAGCGAGCCTCCCAGAGAGTGACCTGGGGAGAGACGTTAGCAATTGGCTTATCCCGGACGCAGAGTGCACGTACCAATTAACCAGATGTTCGCATTAGGATACATATATGTTACGTTGTTATACAAGTTCTGTCATCAATGAGCATGTCTGTGCAGATCCACAAGCAGCATGGCACTCACAATGCCCACGTTGTAGAACAGGCTCTCCTCGACGAGACTCCGCTCCAGACAGTCCTGGTCGCACTTGTAGCTGCCGGAGTAGCACGGGCACACGGTGCTCCACGTCGGGCCGACGCGCGCACAGCAGCAGCTGAACAGCAGGTTATCGTTCAGCTTGTCCTTGCGCGACGTCGGGCCACTGCCGCCGACGAGCCAGCCGGCTGAGGTGCCCTTGACGGAGACGACGACGGTGCTATTGTCCGCGTTCGCGAAGACGTGGCCGCGGAAGCCGTCCTGGTCGGGCTCCCAGCCGAACGGGTAGCTCTGCAGGCGGCATCGCAGGCGTCAGGACGGGGGACACAGCGTGAGTGCATGCGCGGGACGGGAGGGGACGTACGCTGTTCCACTCGTGCGCGAGATCGTACCAGTCCTTCTCGCCCGGCTGCGTGTACGCGTTGTTCGTCATCTTCGCGAGCAGCAGCAACGTCTCGCGGTCGCGCACGTCTGGCCCCTCCACCTCGTCCACGTCCCACTCGAGCTCCCCGCCCAGGTGCCGCGCGCGAGCACTCCGGAAGAAGTCGGCCTGCACGCGCGGTTTCGAGACCGTGGTTGGCCGAGTGCGCACCTCCCAGCCGTCGGAGCGCGAAAAGAAGACGAGCGGGGCACATCGGCGAAGACGACGCGGGAGGTGTTCGAGACGAGGCCGTGGGCGTGCCGCAGCTCGAACGTCATCCTCTCTGGACGTGGGCGGGCCTCAGGGCCAGCATGCCATAGATACGACGCCAGTAAGTATTGGAGGGCAGTGGGAAGCACCTTGTAGAGCATGCCTAGGTATCGGGTGTACCCCAGTGAAGTTGGGAGTTGAGAAGGAGGTTGTGCTGGGCGGAGAGAGGCATGCGGAAGTGGTTCAAGTGTGCGGATCAAATACCGCCATCATTTTGATGCGCCCTTCCTCCTTCAGATCTCTACAACTTGGCGCTCAGTCTCACAGACGCCAACTCTCCCCTGGACCACCACTTGCACCCTCTTACACCGGGGCTTCAACGGAAGCTGACAATTAAAAGTGGATTACTGTACATGTTGGCTTCGTCTAAAGCGATGCTGATTCCCGAACCCATTAAGTAGAATTGCTCGGGCCGCATCTACACGCTGACCTTACAAGCTCTGCGTAAAAGCCGTCGAGCACACGCAATGCTCAGGCTGCATGAGAAGTGGAAACCAGATCGTAACATGCCGCCAGCTGCCGTAGAAGCAAGTTGATTGCGCTACGACCAATGAAACATCTCCCGATGTCGGTAAATAGACCACTATACACAGGGGAAGGTCGCCGGCCTGTTATATGCACTTCAACCTCGTTATTTCTGTGTTATCAATACCGAAGATGACTTTCGACAACACTCGCGTGTGGCTCAGTGCGTTCACATGGTGACTATACGGTGCAACTGGCGGCTTACCCGCTGATTTGCACAGTTACCGGCTCCTCGCAGGGCCTCGGTCGCGCGCTCGTCGACGCAGTCCTCGCCACCGGAGAACGTGTCGCCGCCACCCTCCGCAAGCCCGAGGCGCTAGCCTCCTACGCATCCAAATACCCGTCTGGTCAACTGCTCGTCCTGCCCTGGACGTCACCTCCCAGGCCCAGATCGACCAAGTGTTCGCGGAAGTCAAGTCGCACTTCGGCCGGCTCGACGTCGTGGTGAACAACGCGGGTTATGGACTGGTGGCAGAGATTGAGGGCACACCGGAGGACGAGGCGCGGCTCTGCTTCGAGACGCTGTTCTGGGGGCCGTTCCACATCATCCAGAGGGTGCGTTTTCCCCGCACCGTCCTCATACGCTTTACTGAGACAAGCAATGCAGGCGGTGCCATTCATGAGAGACCTCAACCCGCCTGGCGTCGGCGGCCGCTTTCTCAACATCAGCTCGTGCGGGGGCTACTGCGCCCAGCCGACCATATCCATCTACAACGCAGCCAAATTCGGTAAGTCGCCGCTCTGATGTATGCTCGTCGCTCCTACCGCTGACCTCGTTCTACCTAGCGTTGGAGGGCCTCACGGAGTCGCTCGCGAAGGAGATGGACCCGTCGTGGAATATCACCGCCAGCATCATTGAGCCCGGCGGCTTCCGCACGGAGTGGGGCGGGAGCTCGCTCAGGACCTTCCCGCCGCCACCGCCGTATGCGTCCGACGGGCACCCATGCACCGTCTTCCGCAAGGTCGCCTTCTCAGGCGACGGCAACGGGGACCCCGCGAAGGCGGGCAAGGCCCTGATCGCTGTGGCGGACATGCCAAAACCCCCGCTGCGGGTGCAGCTCGGGACGGAGAGCCTGGCCATCGTGAAGGGCATGGCGCAGAAGGTGTTGGATGATGCAGAGCGGCACGCGGATCTGGCTCATTCGACGAACGCGGATGGCGTGGACAAGGATGCGGTTTTGAAGATGTATGCGTCGCTCTTCCCCAAGTCGGAAGCGTAGATGTATGATACATGGGCATTGGGGACCCACCTCTCTTCATATAAGCTTGCTAGTAGCAGGAACAGTCACGCAAGTCTGTAACTGAATGATCAAATTCCAAATACCGAGTAAACTACTAAAGTATTGACAAAATGCTACACAAAACGATCCATAATATATACACGACGAGCATAGTTCATAGCAAGTGAGATAAGACAAATAACAAGTCCTGAGCATCCATACAAAGACAATTACATGAGCGAGCAACAGCTGCTAAGCAGATCCCAGAGGTTGCACGACCTCTCTTTCTGCGCAATCTTGATCGCGCCTCCTGTGCGCGAAATGGTGATGGTATACTCCGCCTCTGCCTCGCCCGCAGACGGTACGGGGTACCACCACTTGAGCACCTGGCCGTCTACGGCCCAGCGCCCCGCTGACACGTCCACCGCAAGTGCGAGGGGTGCGCCTTCGGCCGTGGCGGACGACTTCCACGCCGCTGAGAGGTCCGACAGCGACGGTCTTCGCGAGCCAAGGGGCGCGGCGACGGGCGTCGAGGCCCGCGAGTCGTTGTACGCGGACTCGTCCTCGCTCGCCTGGTCGCCGCATGCCTTCGCCACAACCTTGTCGCTCGCGTAGTGCACGAGCGGGACGTATATCTCCGTCGCCAGACCCTCGTCCCGCTCCTGCTCCGTGAGCGTCGCGGACGAGCTGCCCGAGGAAGACGAGGACGGCGGCGGGGCAGCGAGCGCGCCGGGCCGCGGCGCGTCCTCCGCGCGGACGCGCACCTTGAGTGTGAACACGGCCTTGTTCACGTCGAACTGGATGTCCGCGGGGAGCCCGACGACCGCACGCGGATATGGTCTACAGAACGCCTTGACGGCGCGCGCGCCGTCCGTAAGGAAAGTCGTACGCATTGTCCCAACGGTCCAGTGAGCTCATGGCCCGCTCCTTGGGCTCTGGCTGTCCACCAAATGTGGCCAACGTGAGTGTCGAGGCGTCAGAAGGGTTGGACAAGGAAATGGGGGCGGGGGCTCTGAGTAAGCCCGCAGACGAGGAGTCCGCTGCTGGCATTTGGTACTCGGTCTTGCCCCGCACATCGTCTGGGCTCCAGAGGCTGAGATCTTCCAGATTCCAACCGTCGCCCCACATGTGAGAGCTATCTGGGCAGTACGTCCAGATGGTGTAATTCAAGCAGTTAGGACCGTCCGTGGCATTTAGACTCGCATCCAGGGCTTTCTGCTGGTTCGAGTAGTCCCCTCGATACTTCCCACTGTCGGTGTAGCCATACGATTTCTTGTCATCCATATCGTACGGTATGCCTATCTCGCCGATAATAGTCGGATATGCACCGAGGATCTTGGCGTCGTCCTTGAGAACGCCTAACTGCTCCTGAAGGGACTTGCGAATGGCACGCTCGCCAAACTTGACAGCCTGCATCGGGGATTTGTATTTGCCTCTCAGCACCCCAAGTGCGTCCGCGTTGAACCAGTGCCAATGGCGCGTGATGAGCGTAAGACCGTCATAGTAATGCGTCGAATATGAGCACCGTCCCTTCAAGTCCAGCTCGGTGATAGGCGGCGGCGGCGCAAAGACGGGGGGAGCAACGAAAAGGATCGCTTCCGGATGCGACTTGCGCATCCGGGCTGCAAAAGCTTGCCAATGTGTCCGCCAGTAGTCCTCGAGGAATACGACATCGCGGTCCGAGTCATTGGGCGACGCCTTGAAGTACTCTGGCTCAATCACGTAACCAGATTGTACGTCCCAGATACCATGCAGAGCCCATATGCAAGTACCCAACTTCCATCCTGGATCTCTCCTCCACTTCCACTTCGGGTGTACGCCGTCAGGTTCAGTTTCAGGTTCCGCCCACAGTTTGTAGCCCTGCGGGTCGATGGTGACGGTCCCTGTCTTTCGCGGGCCAAACGTGCCAAACGTCCAGTTGTCTACGGTCTGCTTCTGACCCATACCGAGGCGCATCGACTGGGCCGGAGTGGGGAAGGTACCCTTCTTGAGCGTCGAGGTTTGTTCTGAAGGGTACTCGTTGAGGTCGGGGTAGCCGCAGAACCCTTCGTATGGCTCGTTCATGCTGTCCCATCCAATGACACACTCGTCCAGGAGGTCGCCCGCATCTCGTATTCGATCCGCGAGCTCGCCGAACGCGTCGATGAAGTGCGACTGCAGGTAGTCTTGGATGTTAACGCCGTCGATGACGCATTTTGGCGCGAAGTCTCGGCCGGCAAAGAAGAGGGTGAAGAGCGTTTGGGAGGCAAGTCGGCCGTAGTTCGTGCTCCAAATCATCGCTGGGAACTTCGCTGGATCCGCCTCGGCGGGATTCGGGTACTCGCAGTGCACAATGGCTGCCTGTGTCGCAGTGAAGTGCTGCGGGTCTATACCACATGCGGGTAGTGTCCAGTACGGGGCTCCCAGATCCTCCGGAGAAGCGTGACCACTGAAGTATGACATGAGCAGTGGTCGGGCTACTGGAAGAAGAGAACACACAATATCTTGGTGGGGATCCATGTATATTCTAAATCCATATTCTTTGCACTTGCGCAGCACGCGCACGGTATATTCCATAAACTCGTAGTCATACTGCCCGCTAGCCTGTTGTCAGCGTTCGTGTAGCAGTATTGACATACACACTCACGGCCCAGCATGCTCCAAGGCTTCCCACACAACTACATAGCGCAACATATTGAACCCCCATCCCTTCAAGCGAGCCAGGTGTACATCCGCTGAGCCATCGTCGAGATTGAGCGGTCTGTTGACGAAGCTCTCTGTAGGGTCCTCTCCTGACTCCCAGAACCCTTTCAAAGTCTGAGACTGTCGTCCATTTGGTGCCTTCGACGAGCCCGAGAGATTAACTCCGCGCAGCAGCAATGAACGGCCAGCGTTGTCGACAAAGTGTGCGTCAGTGGTATGGATGAAGTACGGAGGCGTGGGTCGTCCTGTTGCTGGTGAGACAGACGGTACTTTTGGCATATTGGATTGAAGTACACGTCAACTTCGTCGGCTGAGAGGTGTGCGAGGTCGTCACCGACGTGTGTGGTAAGGAGAGCAAGCCGGAAGTGAGGGACAAGAGGTGGGACGACCCCGCAGCCGGATAAATATAGGATAAACCCGTGCGCAGGCCTAATGAGGCAGGTATTATGGTTCGCAAAGTCGAGCCTAGCGCGGAATCTGTCGTCGAGGTCTCCCTCTACGAGCACCACTGGGGCTGTGAGCATACTCGAAGGTTGGCAGGTGCGGGAGAGCGTCGGATTTGGGAAGGGGGTGTGGGCGCGTCGGGCAAATGGGGAGGAGACAGCCTCAGACCAGTAGAGGAGGGAAGCTAGACAAGAGTTGGTAGGGGACTTGGAGCTCGCAAGGTGCGGCATATATACTGCTGGAGGAGGCTGACTGGTGCTGACCCATGTCAAGGCGAACTGTGAGGCTGGCCGGAGCCACGGGAGCGGCGAACCACGCGCGCGGCTGACTTGTTTATTCTGCATAAACGAGAAAGTCACGCTCGTTGTCCGCCTCCGCCCGTATATAAACCCCACCGTTCTCGTTCCTTCCTCCCTCATCCGAGATTGCAGTTGACCAGTCTCTCTCACTTTGCTTGACTAGTCTTCCCCGTCTTCGCATCACCACCGTCCAGATGGCTGAAGGATGTCTGCGGGACACTGAGCAGCAACACTCCCGCAGGCGAAGACCACCAACATCCCGCTCTCCGCGGCAGCTGAAGATCCCCTTCATGTACTGTGATACGCGCACGCTGGCGTATGCGTTGGTTCTGCCCTGGATCCGACAACTGACTTTATATAAATGTTATATAATATTCTCTACTGGGGCAGGGCTACGCAAGGGCTCAGGTGCGCGGGCAGGGTGTACGCTCTGATTACTTGGTCCACAGATCTTCATGTCACCACCGGCACCAGATGACCACCACCAAGACTTGCAACCCACACCCGCCGCAAGCAAGGGCGAGAGTACAAGACGCCGAACCTGGTGCTGGTGGTTCCCCAAGAGAGCAGAGGAGCTCGAGGACGAGGTGCGTTCCCGAGGGAGGGTGGGCGTCGTGGAGACGTCTGTCCTGGTGTGGCCTCTACGTGGTTCTCGGGACTAGTACCTTCCGGGTCTGTCAGGTGACCGGGAGAGAAACCAACCAGCACCTGAATTTTCTTGTCTCTTCCACTCTACGCTGATCTCTAACGCTGTTAGCCTTGGTAAATCAAGTACAGATATGCTCAGCGTCTTATGCATGTTTGTACCCACCGGGATTGGAATCGGAGGATAGTGAATAAATCATTTCGCAAATAAGAGCACAGCCATGCGTTGAAATTATGCGTATATTACAGTGCGTGATGATCCACCTTCGCTGAGTACTTAAATTGGGCTCTTGGATGCACATTGAGTACTCATATTTTGGAATTCTCCAAAATCCCAATTATAGCACTCCTGCTTGGAAGGTTGAATACATAGAGTAAAGGGGAAATTGAAAGAGCTCACCATGCAATCAACCTCTTCGAAGAACCCGGGAACACCGCCGTCGCTGACATCGTCGCCTTCCCAATCCTTCGACAGCAGCTCGTCAATGATGTACGCAATTCCATGTGTGCGGATGTCCACTGCCCAGCCAAGGTTCGAGACAGTGTCATACCGAATCACATTGCCCAGGTGGCACCTGAGTATTCGAGGTCAGCTCCCCGTGTTAGATGGCGCCGAGACACCAATGCTTACCTCGTCTCGAAGGCAAAACCTCCTATTGCGCATAGAGAAGTAACACCATTACACACACCCATGGGTATTGGATCGGCGGTATGATAAATATTCGTGATATGTTGCAAGGAAGGCTACCAAAATATTCAGGCTAGGTTACTTCACCTGGCTGGTACTGACTTACAGGGGAGGGTAGGTGAAGTCGAGACGCAGCGAGTCTCTCCGCCGGAGCCTCGAATGACACAACTGGAACGCCGAATGTGGCCCCAATCATGGAAGCCAAAGCGCCTCCAAGGGAATGCCCTGATAAGTTAATGAGATCTTCTTCACAACACGATAGTGCCGTTGCGTACCAATCAGCCAGATGTTCGCATTGGGATACATGTACGTCACGTTGTTATATAAATTCTGAGGCAGTTAGATCCTACCCCTTCGTTACCTATCAATGCAGCTCACCATTCCGATGGAATAGAACAGACTCTCCTCTGCCAAGCTCTTCTCCAAGCAATTCTGGTCGCACTTGTAACTGCCCGAGTAGCAAGGGCATACTGTCGACCATGTTGGGCCAACGCGTGCACAGCAGCACGAGAAGAGCAGATTGTCGTTGAGCTTGTCTTTCTTGCTAGTCGGCCCTCCACCTCCCACCATCCACCCGGCAGAGGTTCCTTTGACAGATATCACGACTGTCGAGTTGTCTTCATTGGAAAACACGTGTCCGCGGAATCCATCCTGGTCGGGCTCCCACCCGAACGGATAGCTCTACAATCGTGGCGGTCAACAGTCCTGATGCAACTCACTAGAAGACGAAACGCAGACGCACCGAGTTCCATTCTGGAGATAAATCATACCAATCCTTCGCTCCTGGATGGGTATATGCATTGTTGGTCATTTTCGCAAGCAACTGCAATGTCTCCCGATCACGTATGTCCGGCCCCTCAACTTCCTCCTCATCCCATGGCAGGTCAAAGCTTCCTTGCTGAGACCTTGCACGGAAGAACTCTGGCTGAGATTGGGCCTTGTAAGATGATATACGCCTCGTTTTTACCTCGTATGAGTCCGAGAGCAGCAACGACTGCGGTGGATCCGCGAACACCACGCGAGAGGAACTGGGGGCTAAGCCATGGACGTGACGGAGTTCAAATCTCAGCGATTTCGAACTGGGTGGCTCAGTGGGTCCAGAGAGCCAGAAGTAGGATGCAAGCAGGTACTGAATAGATGTAGGAAATAAGTTAAAGGTCAACATAACTTGGCCGTCGTGGTTAGAGAGAGAGCAGCACGAATCAAGACGCTGCGCTGATTACCCCCGAGCCGGAGTGGGGCGTAAGTTGATCCGCCAGCGGATCAAACATTCATAACCTTGCTCCGTCGTGTGCTGTAGTCCCGACAGCATATTGCAATCTTCACCATGCTTACGACGAGAGGACAAACAATGTTCCCGTACAAATTCCTGCGAGGGCTCCGAGATTATAATGGATACAGCAGACCGAAAGCTAGCCGTAGGTCAGAGCGCGAGAGCGGTAACTTCCATGATAACACGACTGAAAAGAAGAAGCTGTCTAGGGCTACAGCTGAGTGGTGGTGAAATACCCGACGAGCTCCAGTCAAGAGCCCTAGGATGAGCCCTCGAGACCCGACAACTCTTTCCGAATCTCCGCCTCGGTCTCGATCTTTTTCAGTTGGGTCGCTTCCAGCCGCTCGCCCTTCTTCGACTTTTCTTTGAGCTCCTCGATGGCCTTGAGCTGTGAGAGATAACGTGAATCGGTGTTCGCTATGGAGCACCTCTATGATGTAACATACCTTCTTGTTTAGGTTGCGAACCTTCTTCGCAATAGGGTCCAAAGAGCTTGCGTCGACACCCGGTGTGGGAGGCACAGAGCCATTGGCAGGCGTCTCTATACCACTACCGTTGATCGTAATCAGCTCAATGGAAGGAAGCACCTGCTCCTCCGTGCCCTCCTTTTTGCCGTCCTTCGGCCCCTTGCGCTTGCGGCCGCGCTTATCCTGGTCCCCGCCGTTACGCACAGGGGGATGGCGAGGTCGGCGCACCTGGGATGTGCCGCCGGCCAGGGTGCACACGACCGGGCGCGGGGCTACGGCTGTATCGCCCATTGGGTGTCCCTGCAGGACTCGGGGTGTCGTCGCCGCGCAGGTACGCAGTCGACGCCTCCAGACCACGGGCACCAGGTGGTCGGTAGGCGCCTGCGGATTTAGGGGCGGCGGGCTTGTTGGACGTAAGGTGCTCAGCGACAGTGGAGGTTGGCGCGGGTGCCGCTGGAATGGTTGCCGGGAATGGCGGTGCAGCATCCACCAACATTGGCCGCCACGACGCCTGGTAAAGCTCATCTACGTTCTGGACGTGAACTAATGGGCCTGAGCAATGCCAGATCTTGATGCCGTTGTCGACGCGCAGACGGGGGGACAGAGTGGCAGTGAGAAGGAAGCGTCCGTCGGGAGACCACTCGCAATGTGAGGAGTTGGACGCGTCGAGGGTCGTGATGCGGTTCAGGGAACGCCTGTCGTAGATGTCGGCCTTGCCTGCCAAGTTACCAAACCCAGCGAGAGCGATGAGACGACCCTGAGGGTTAAACGAGATGAAGTTGAAGAATGCCGTGCCGAAGTCGTGCAGAGTCTTCGCGCGTTGATCAAAGAGCGTACTTTTGGCGGGCATGTCTAAAACCATTGAGCGAAGTGACGACAAGCGCAGGGGGCAGGACTCACATCCGTAGACAACACAGAACTCCTTCGAGTTGGGGCTCCAAGCCAGATCGTGAACAGGGCCCTCTTTGTCCAGTGTAACTCGGCAGTCAAAGGTTCCAGAGGCACTAAGCAGATATAGTCCTCCAGTCTCTCCGTAGTAACTCTTGTTGGCTTGGTCGACATCAGTCTGGGTCAACACAAGGACGTGTGTTCCGAGGGTGTTCCATTTGATAGTCGACCGGTCGGCCTTGAAGAAGGTCTTCTGACTCAACGGAGAACCAGACAAGGTGGTCAAATTGTATATTTTGACGCTAGCAGGAGCACCCTGTGCCCACGTCAATGAAAAGGGTAACCTGGTATCGAATGCTCTACGCACTTTCTTTTCAGGGACAAAGACGGCGACGGAGGGATTCAACCCTGGGCTAGGGTAATACCCGTCGCACCCTCGACCTTCAGCTTATCCACAATCCCCTTCGACCACTCGGCAGGGCGGAACACCTGTATCTCTTGAGAGACGAGCCGGACGGCGTGCGACTCGGAGATGGTGTACTGCAGATCCCACCCTTCTTGCGACTTCTGCGTGAAAGCGATGAGCTCCTCGCCTGTGGAGACGGAAAACACCCTCAGGTTCTTGTGTTGAGCCCCTTCCTCCAGCTTGACCGGCCGCTCCCAAGTGGATATGTAGGTCCCTCGAGGTGAAAACTTGAACTCGAGGACATTCGGGATAGGGAGCTCCTGAAGAAGCTGTGCGCTTTCGGCTTGGTAGATCCGCACGCCTGAGGGCACGTTGTACGCAAACAACCGTCCATCTGCACTGTACTGGTAGGTTCTTGCAGGCACGTCGGGACCTTGGAAACTCTCTACAGGCTCGTAGTTCGGTGTGCCCCCGACAAGACCAAGGGCTTTTTGAGCACGAACTGTGGGGCGGATTTAGAGATTTGGGTCATGCAGGATGATACGAGGACTTACAAGCATACTGCTGAGACGGGTGGGCCATGGCGAGGGTGTGAGGGGGAAGAGGGGAAGAGAGGGGACGAAGCAACTTAATGCCTCTCGGGCAGCCTGGTGGAGGAGGACGTGGAAGGTCTTGCCCGTATATTGAGAATAAAATCAAGATTATCTTCGGCGGTAACCATTACGTAAGCAAACTTCACGCGCCCAAATTCAGCGGGCGCTCGCGGTCACCGGCCGGATGATGGCCAAATTGAGCACCGGCGCCGGAGGCCGCTTTACGAGCCCCTGCAGCGTATGTACCTTGCAAGTCGGGCTCACAAGTACAATATAACTCCGTAGTAGCTCGATTAGAAGCTATATCTTGTTACCACTATTTTGCCGTATATTTGAGTGTAAACAGCCAATAGGTACAGTCAAGCAAAGTTGGTGGAGTACTCAACCACCTGGGAGTGATGTACCAGAAGTTTATCTTCACAAAAGAAAGCAATTATTTGAGCTCTATTGAATGCTCATATTGCTACACCGTGAATATTTATTTCACGCTCGGATATGCCCAGCGCTATCATGCATGGGTTCGGGAGACGGGAGGTTGGCGCATCAGAGCGCCACAAACATTCCCATTGCCCATTTCGGACACCGACGTGCGCTAACCCCCGCCAACTTGGCGCATACAATGTCACGCCCAATTATCAGCGGTCCCTGCTTTCCCGAGTTATGTCGGTAACAGTTACTGCTTCACCCTATGCATACTCAATTTGCCGTATCTTTGCCAACAGATAACACCGCTGTGCGCCGAGTACATGCTGTACGGACTGGACTTTCTCGCTGCTCGCCGTTCCAGTTCCAACCAAGTTCCAACCCACAGAAATCAGAAAGCAGCGGTGAGTATCGTGGCGGGCGCAGCACAAGTTGTTCGCCATGAAACATGCACTCGGTGCACCGCATGCGCTCCGTAAATGCGAGCAATTGAGAAGGCGGTACGGGCTGGGAGCAGGAGGGCGGAGGGCGGGCCGACACAATATAAACATACGCAGCGGAACGTCATACTTCGCCTCAGTTGGCGGGCATTAGAAGCATAAAGTACGGACTTAGTCTAGTCGCACGCCCGCCGCCGAACGTTCTGTTGCGCGGGGGCGGGTGCCATCACGCGCTGGATGCACAGCAACCATTATAGGCTGATGTGTACATCCGGACCTCTCAGTAAATAGCAAAGAGCGCAGAAATCTTACAAAATTGCTGAACATACCTGCAATATATCTGGATGTGCTTCATCATTTTTACATTTACTTTTGAGGTGATCGGCGGAGGATATGTCGCACAACGGCAAACACATCATTTCGGCGTCTATGGCGGGAGAGCGTCAATCAGGCGGAGGAGCGCACGATTGCGGTGCGAAGTGAACCGCCTCCGTCCTTCCCACCTCTTCCATCTCGCCCTCTACTGCCACATATGGAGAGCGAGGCTGCTGATGGCGCACGCGCGAGGCGTAAGGCTGCGCAAGTGTACGTGAGTGCGCCCCGCTTTCCTGCGACATAATCCCTTTTTGTACGCATCGACGGTTTGGCTGTGTCTTTAGTACACTTCCCGCCCGCTACCTCACGCCAGCGTCGTGGCTTGCGCACGCCCGACACTTCCAACTGAGAATTCTAGGAATGTAGAGGTCTGTGTTCAGGTCGTCCGACTCTTACTCAGTGAGAATCTATGACGGTGAGTGATGTGTTCACTGCCTTTCGTGCGCTGTCCAAACTGACCTCAGGCAGGTATATAACGATGACATCGATACCATGAACGCCTAACCTACCACCGCCGCGCCACAATACTGGGCATGTCCAACATCTACTACCAACACAATGACGAGCTGACCTTCGACGGTCACCATACCAATGCCAACTACTACTCCTTCCCCGCTTCGATGACTGATTTCGGCAATGCCCCCATACCGTATTCAGTAAGCATAGCAGTCTCTCCTTCCAATGCCTCGAGCTCACATCTGGACGCTCATAGTACTCTGCCATCGGCTTCGAGGACTCGATGGATGTATACAATTCCCTAGGACCTGATGTGGCGCTTGCGCCAGAGCCGCAGATTTATCACCATCCGGACCCGATGGCGTCCATGTTACCGACCTTTACACTCACAGAAGCGGTCGATCCTCACAGCCACAGTCTCAATACGGGTACTTCGATGGCACCGCAGTGTCCCTCGATGAGCCCACACGCGCCTACCTTCGGGGCCTCGAGGACATCTCCAGTGCTCATTGGGCGCTCGCCGTCCGTCCGTGCCCACCCTTATAGACCGCGAGTTTCTTCGTATGCTGGACATTCAACTCGCCCCCAGTATCCTCCCGTCTCGCGACACCTCTCTGCCAGTGCTTCCTATCCGACAATGCCTCGCGCACCCACGCCTCACATGAACCGCGCTTCCCCGTACCCTATGCCGACTCCGATGCATTACCCTATTCCCACCGCTCCATCTTCGCCTTCTGATATGTCCGGCATGTCTAGTGCATCTACAACATCCAATGGCTCTGGCATGCAAGCCGGAGCTGGATCTACGGTTCCTAATGCCATTAATATCATACCTAATCCCATACCTACCATCGCCATCACACCCGCCAGAATCCGTACAACCTACTGGGCCCCGACGGGTTCGCGTTAAGCAGCCCATCCGCGAAAAGAAGCCGCAAGACCGCGCCCGCACTATTCACTTTAGTGTTGGCGGGGTCCCTGGCTTCCGGCTTGGAGATGCATACGAGCAGGGCCAGAACCTACAAATAGACCACGGTGACGACATGGTTCTTGAAGATTTTTCCGACAGGATCATACGCCTAACCGTTGAGGTAGGCATACCTGCTCATCCTCGACTATGATAGTGTCGCTAATGCTTGACGCTCTTCCCAGCTGCCGGGCGTCGATGCACCCACGGGCCTTTATGTCGCCCTGTCCACGGAGGACGCGGAAAAGCAAAAGCAGAAAATTCACTACACGCGCAAGTCTTTTGCCTTGGCTCTCGCGAAGGCTATTAGCGATGCAGAAATGAAGATCTCTAATGTGAGTGCGACCCGAACGCTCTTAATGCATTCTGATATCTAATATGCCACAAGAAGGGCCGGATCTTACCAAAGCGGACCACCCTACCTAAAATCGACATTGATAATTTATGGATATCTTATATGACTCTATCCTCTGCCAGCGGCAACATATACATGCTCTACCTCGAATGCCTCAAAAGCCAGTGACGGGCTGTTGAACCAGCCAACAGGCAATTCGAAGTTCTCCCTGGCATAGATTCCCCCGCTGTCCTAAAGCTCTCCACTTCGTCGCCTTATTCCACATTGTTTACCAACGCTTTCGTCTCCCTCGCGCTGTCGTACAGCCTAGTTTCGTTCGGCCATGATATTTGTTCCTTAATGTTGGCTCTTGGCTCCTTCCTATGCTCTCCTCTTATCTTGCTTTACCCCGGTTCGCTTCGCCTCCTATTTTTTCGAAACTTTCAAGAAGACCGTAATGTACGACTACCACTGTAATCACAACTCAAAGCCCGATACGTAGGGACAGAAAATGTACTAGAAGAAAATGTTTGCCGTAGGAATATTTGACATATAAATGACAATGACGACTCAACGGGGCAGTACGACATCCCGAACAATGCTCGGCGTCGTCTTTGTTCATCATATTGCTCAATAATAAGATACACGCGCCAATCACTAGCTCCGAACCTAGTACATCCTGACGCCGTAGAAGCTACCTGACGACAGGCACAAATATTCCACAAAGAATACAAAAACACTTAAAATATTGCTATTGGTGTCGGACATCATGGCTACCGGACACGAGTAACTTCTGGGGGCAGTCATGTGAAACGGCCTCATGCAAGCATCTTCGGCGTGCCGTTTGGCGTTCACGAACATATATGAAGGGATGTTCGTGCGGCTGAAGAACAGAGCGTTGACGAACCTGACATCATCACTGCAGGTGAGAAAAATGAACTAGCTCGTTCGGCAATTGAAGCTGACTGTAGGTTGAATGGCTCGCAGGCTGTAGCTCAATGCAGTGCCAGTGCACGCACATTCGAGAGCATATTTTGGATCGGGTCGTAACGGCGGTAAAGGCTAAGTTTAACCACCACTCGTGAGCATTCACGTATAAACGAGCAACGGCAGGGCCACTCACTCCTGAGTCCCATAGCCTTAAAGATGTAAACTCGAACGAGGTGTTGGATGCGTTCGACAAGGAGCTCGAGACGAACGCACGAGCGAAGCCGGGCGCCTTGTCCGCCCAGGAACTCCGCGAAATTCTCTATAAACGCAACGCCTACGCCCGAATCAGCCGCCTACCTCTCGAGATTCTCCAACACATTTTCCGTATGGTCGGCCAGGGTGTCGAAGGACTTGGCAGCCAAACGCGAGAGGTTCTCGTCGTGTCCTGGATATGCACTCATTGGCGCACAGCCGCCCTCGGCGACGCCTACCTATGGCGCCACATCGACCTCCGCTCCGTAGACCTTGCCAGACTATTCGTCGAGAGAAGCGGGCCCTATAGTATTCACGTCGGCGGGCGAGACGAATCGTACGGTTTCCACCCCTCGGAGGCGATGAAAGCACGAGAGGCCCTGCTCGAGGCAAATATGGCACGCATCGCGGTGCTGCATTACCACCCGTTCGCTTCCGTTCTCCCGGACTGGATATTGGATGGGCCAGCGCCGTGCCTGCGACAGCTATCACTAGCAACCTGCTATCGGTACCAAAACATTTACACCACCATCTTCGGCGGCCAGGCACCGCGCCTGGAGCGTCTGGAGTTGAAAGGCTGTCGTCTTGCCTGGCGGGCAGGGTCGTATCGTAACTTGACGTCGCTCAAGCTGAATTTCTACGGTATTCATCCGGACAATGCGAAGGACCGCGATCTGCTCGCTGTCTTCCGTGACTCGCCTCACCTGGAGAGCCTGGAGTTGAAGGTCTTGGATGACAAGCAAGGGCAGTGGGATCCGGAATCAAACATCTTGCTGCCTACCACCTTGCGCGAGAACGCGCCACGGGAGCGTATCACCATGCCAGCTTTGCGGTGTCTGCTTCTCGACCTTCCATCCCAATATGCGCTACACATCCTTCAGTCCATATCCCTTCCCGAAGGCGTGTTGTGCCTAGAAGTAACAGCACACGCGGATACGGATCAGCTCAGTGGATTGCTGGCGAGTCAACGATGTATACCGACGCACCTCTTCCGCGACCTTCGACATGTGTCGTTCTTACACCAGTTCCAGCAAGAGTCTGTGACTTTCGGGATCCGCGGGCGTGGACAGCGAGAAGACGGAGAGGGGTACGAGCTGGGATTGACGTTCGCGCCATTGCGGGACGAACACGCCATTTACAGCTGGAACCCATCGTGACCACGATAAAATCGGAACATCCCATGCCCAATGTTCAAAGCCTACATATTACGCAAAGCAACAAAATTAGTACGAACGTTCGCAACACGGCGGGTGTCGCTATAGCCTCCTTCCTGGTGCATTGCTCAACGACCAAGAGCTTGTCTCTGTATGAAAGCGGTGGTTCGTTTCTGCAGGTAGTACATGATCAGTCAAGGCAAACCACGAACGACGCACCTCCACCTCTGCCGCTGCACAACATCACCAGTTTGTCGTTGACCGCTATGCCACTTACGGCGAGAGACTTCATTCACGTCATTGCAGTACGTCGACTCCATTCGGCGCGTTTGCGCAGAATCCGGCTGGAAAAGATAT
Source organism: Terana coerulea (assembly GCA_024811115.1). Classification (NCBI taxonomy): domain Eukaryota; kingdom Fungi; phylum Basidiomycota; class Agaricomycetes; order Polyporales; family Phanerochaetaceae; genus Terana; species Terana coerulea. The sequence continues at coordinate 49,284 of JAKOGH010000138.1, forward strand.
CTCTCGTCTTCAAGTCGCTCGACCAAGCCGAAAAGTTGCTACGGGACTTTCAACACCTGGACCCTTCGGAGGTATGCTGGTCAGACTCGGATGTTTGGTGCGAAAGGGAGGAGCAGAGATATGACGTACTCAAAATTATATCAGAGAAATTGTCCAGGGATATTAGTAGGCTGTGCAATGCACCTGGCATGTAGGGGCATAATCAAGCATTTCGTGTAACATCTGGCAGCCAACTCTTCAAATCACAGGTTTTCTTACTCGCTTGCCGTATGAGTCGACTGGAAAGCGAGCAAACACAAGCCTCTCAGAACAATTCCGGTCCTTAGCACTTGAAGTTACTTCTCGATGCACTGCATGCGCCCTTTGATTTCTAGCGAGGCGTTTATCTGTATCTAAACAGCCCCCGCTGAATGACTGATTTGCGAGATTTATTGGCTTTTGCGTACCTGGGAGGGAAAGAATGTCACCCTGTACATGCGACAATCTAAATGCTAGGGAGTACCGATGCAAAACGAAACGAAATAATTACCACTCTCCATGCAACCGTTTGTGTCCGAATAATCTGGGTTGAGTTGGTACGATAGGTAGGAGTGAGGACGTTCCAAGAGCTTTAGCACCTGCGAGTCGCAGGTACACTTTGTGCAGCGGTACACGTCTTCATGATGATGGCATACACCGCCGCACAAACTGTGCCCTCGTCTGCAAGCCAACACGTGCCCGGTGCCGTGTGTTGATCACTTCGTTGGAAGCATCTTCGGCCACGTTCACAAGTATAGCGAGGCGCACGTCATGACCGAACCCGGTCGCGCGAGCACACCGCCCGCTTCGTCGAACTTGCCCTGCAGCTCTGCGCTGCCGATCACTTACGCGGCGGCGCTCATCTGGCGGAGGAGCTCTTGCAGACGCCGGAGCGCCCGGACGAGGCTGCCTTCGAATTGGGCAGTGAGCTGTGGAGGTGCCTTAGTGCGCACTCAGGACTCCAACTCAGAAAAAAACCCACAACGCACCTTGCACGTCTCTGCGAACGACGCCCCGCGGCACCAGTGCACAACGGCGTCCATCAGCTCGACGCTGAAGCCCCGGACGTACTCTTCCTCGACTCCAGTGATACCCGGGCAATACGCTTCGCATACTCCTACATCGCTTGGAGCGGCGTAGCCATTTCTTCTTGTATGCTCGAGACACGCTTTCCCTGTCCGTCCGCCTTCGAGGGGCTTTTCCCGTCCGTTTCCACGAAACAGCTCAGTAGCGCCGCACACTGCGCGGGCTCCAGAGCACTGAACACACCGCCGAAGAGCAGCTCGATCAGCAGCAACGCGTCACCGCTACTGATCTCGCACGCGACGCGGCCCTTGAGGGTCACGACGCCGTCCGACGTGACGAACCCGAGCCGCCGGAGTACGCGCATGCGGCTCCGGAGCTCGTCCATCTCCAGGATGCCCTACGTGGCGTGGATTTGGCGTTGTATGTTCTCAATTTTGCGTTGAAATTCTTGTTTGCGGGCGTATTGGACGTAGACGGAGGGAAGGCATGGGTCAGTGTGCAGCGAGTGGGCGTGCATTTTGCGTTCCATCGCTTTCACTTTCTGTACACGTTTGAAATCACATTTAGGAATGGCTTGTTCGACAAATAGCACGCATATACTCACCTTTACAAGCTCTTTGAATCTGTCGTCTGAGATACCTATATCCTGCACTGGGTCAAGGAGCGGTATGCCGTCCGGAAAACGGCGTTGTACCTCCAGCGCGCTCTTCCAAACAGTCTCGCGGCTGCCTCGCGCGCAAATATCGCTCGGCAGGAAGATACACAGGTGGCTGATGGCGTTAACAGCAGATAGCAACACGGGGACCACCACAGATTCGCCAGGTTGTCCCGAAGTGCGAGGTCGAACGTTGCCTATTGTCTCTACGATTGCATCGCGGGTTTTAGGAAGGATCGACTTGGAGGTACAGTGCAGCAGCACGTCCAAAACACACTGCCCTTGCAAAGACGCGTCCTTCGTTTTCTTCCTGATCTGGTAGTGATCGTTGGCGCGCTTCTGAACACCCCATCCAAAGTCTAAGTCTTGGTATTTTATCTTGACAAGCCGGCCAGGCTGCATGAACGGAATGATGTGTCGCGGGTGCGTGATGATAGCCGTGAACTCCACGGCCATACGGTCTGGGCATTGGCGATATTCATAGCATTCTGCCACCTGTAGTTCATCGTGGATAATAATGGAAGCCTTCCGTCCCTCTTCTCTGTGTAATTCTAGACAGCTGGGAGGCACGCATTAGAACGAGAGAATACGAATGAAGCCTTGAAGGCGAAAATCACTGACCATTTTCCAGCCGGGGTAGGTCGTCGTTGCTCTGGAACTGGCGAAAACACCGCGATAGCATGTACTCAGGATTGACGCCTTCCACACGCATGAGATTCAGCACCATGTTGTAGCTGAGGTAAAACGCAGAATCCAGGCGGTCCGCCTGTCCAAGCATCATCGCTCGTGCCGGGGCCGCCTCCATCTTCTCGTCCGCCATTACGACGACCACGGTCAATTCCGCCGCGCCCGGACATCTGAGTGTACTCGCCTGATGAGAGCGCGCGGAACGCGCTGCCGTCGAATTTGCGCACAGAGGCGAAGCCAACGGTCCGGGCGGGCATGTTCAAACCAATGGAGAATGTTTCCGTGGCAAAGAGAACCTTGACGAGGCCTTCTTGGAAGAGAATCTCTACGACTTCCTTGAGGATAGGGAGCAGTCCGCTGTGGTGCACCCCGATGCCACGATGCAGAAGTGGGAGGAGGTGTGTGACTTGCGGGAGCTGGCGGTCGGCCAGCGTGAGTGGGGCGAGCGCATTTGTCAAGATTTGCGCGACGTGGTCTAGCTCGGTTAAGGAGTTCAAGTTAAGCAAAGCGAGAGATAGGGCGAAGGTCTCACATTCACGCTTGCTGAATGCGAAGAAGATGGCGGAGTCGAGATTCTCTTTGATGAGGGTGCGTACGACGTGTCGAATGTTGGGTAAATCTACAGTTGCAGTGGTCAGTCTATCAAGCCACTGCAAGTCGCACATCTACGCACTGTTTTCACTTGTACTTTTCCTGCATTTTCCTTCCTTTTCCTCCCTACTACGCCCGCCGGCGGCAGAAGGAGTCTCGCGACTCCGACCAGGCTCCATGTCATGCATCGCTCTCTCAAACGAGTCTTGCCGCCACTTGCCCTTTTCATTAAGCACGAGGTACATCCTAGAGGCACCAGTGGGTAACAAATAGTGCTGCAACGGCGTCGGACGGACATCGGTATACACGACATGGCACGGCTGCCCATGCAAGTTGCAGATCTATTCGGCGAACTGCATCGCATTAGGAATGGTGGCGGACAGGAAGACATACCGCACGGCATGCGGCAGGAGGATAATCGTCTCTTCCCATACCACGCCGCGCTCCTTGTCCCGCATATAGTGAACTTCGTCAAAGATGACCCACGCGACTTCCCGCATAATTTCTGAACCGCGGTAGAGCATTGACCGTAAAATCTGTGGAGGTATTTTCAGTGTATTTTTGCTTTGTTGCGAAGATGTTCACGGGCCTCAGTGGTCATAACGAGGCAAGATGCAGTTGGATTGCTGTGATGGTGGTGTCTCCTGTCATCAGACCAACGTCGCCGAACTCGGCAAGCATGTCTCGGTATTTTTGGTTGCTTAGAGCCTGGTTAAACACTTCAGCTTTGGACACTACATGATTTGTGCTTCTACTGACCTTGATAGGGCTGGTGCACACGACTCGTTGTTTGCTCTGGAGACAGTGTCCGATGGCATATTCTGCGACGACTGTCTTTCCGGCGCTCGTGTGTGCGGACACCAGTACGCTCTCGTTCCTCTGGATGGCGTAGACCGCGATCTGCTGGAACGGGTCCAGGGTAAACTTGTATCCACGCGCTAGTATAGTAAGAAGAACATGGTTGGCGATGGGACTGTACGCGTAACCTGGTGGGATGGCAACTTGGTGGTGAACCTGGCCGAGGGTGCATGTCAGCTGCTGAGTGAAGGGTAAGTGAAGGAGGATGCCATTCGCACATTGGGGCTGACTTCTTCTGCAGCGGCGGGAGCTGTTTGGTTTAGAACCGAATGCATGCTAGCCTCTCGTTTGGACTCAATCTGTGAATCGACTACACGAGTCGGGGCAGGTAGAAAAGACTTTTCATGTCCCCGTACCCAGGAATCCGCATGATTCAGCGGTCCTTGATAGGATGAGATGAGAGACTCAGCTATGGAGGTTTTGGCTACTACCACTTCTAATTCGTCGACATCCATCGGCGTAGTTGCATCTTCAGCTTCTTCGTCTTCGCGCTTCTCATGTAAAAAAGAGAAAAGATCCATGATGGAGAGGGAAACAGTAGGCAATGGGCGATATATGTGACGGGATTTCCACTCGAGTTGACTGTTGAACGTTGAGGGTTCGAGGTAAGCGCAGGATGTGGCGTAGCGCCCAAGCCCAAAGTCTTTGAATTTGGCCGATTGATCCCATAAGGAGTGCTCGAGGTAAGCTTGTGGTAAGCTGCATAAGCGAAGATTTAACGTCGAGCACATGGTCAGTGTCGATACTGATCTCGATAACAAAAATTTGTTATCGGCATCACCCCTTCGACTTACCGGACTTTGAAATAAGACCCTTCGGAGTCCGGACGAGCCCTCAGGGCGCCAGAAGGGCTCTGGCACGATTCAGAGACTAGCGCCCTCCGCGTCTTCAAACGCGCCTTCATGTTCGCGACACCTAACCTCCATTTTTTCCCCCAAACAATTCTCGGCAGTAGCTATGTCAGGTGAGATAGCGGGCTCGCAAGATGATGAGTATGTTAATTCTTGAACATCTTGCTCAACTCATTCAAGGTATTGTCTAGCAAGCTCGTGAGGAAAGACATAGCCTATCTCGCATCCTTCCTCGCAAAATACGACCCTGACGCCGACCAACGCCGGAGACTCGACATATACAAGATCCTAGTCAAAAATGACACGACTGAGTTTGTCAAGCGAGGTCTCACAAAGCCCTTGACGAAGCCATGGCCATTCGCACGTACAAGAAGCTCTGGCCAGTGGCTTGACTTCTATCGCGAGCACCAGGAGCAGATCGACAAGAGGGCAGATCGAATCATTGCGAAGGCCCGCAGAGAGGCGGAGACCGACTCAGAAGAGGAAGAGGAAAGAAGAGCAGGGCCGCCGCGAAGGGTGGTCAAACCATCGAGCTCATTGAAGAACAAGCGACAGCGCAGACCATACACGGCAGACGATGACTACCACCTTGCACAGTATATTGCGATTGAAAACCCCGGTATGGCTAATCGACAAGGCCACGCCCTGTACCAAAGGCTCGAGAACAATGTGAGCGTGACTCTTCATTATGACCATTAACATCATTCTCAGTCTTCATATTTTCTAGCCTGACAAATGGCCTTGGGCGGAAGAACATACTTGGCAAAGCTGGAGGAATCGCTACAAGCAGGACGACTGCAGGTTCGACCGCATGATTGCAACCTACCAGCGAAGATTCAACATCAACCCTGACGCAGGAGCGGACGAGGACCTTTGGGATACTTTGCCTCAGTTACGGCTTAAGCACTTTTCGAGGGCTGGATATGAAGAGGAACAGGAACGGGAGCCTCCGCCTTCCAAACCCGAGCGCAATACCCGCGTGGACTTCACCCTCCGGGACCAGCACCACCTCGCGCAATTCCTTGCAATCGAGAAGCCCAGTCTGAATGGACGGAAAGCTCCGAGCACGTACAAAATGCTCATGAGCGATGTGAGTCCAGTTCATATACGTTCTGCCTTCATCTCATACGATTGAAATTCTTCAGCCCGAGAAATGGCCTTGGGCTCATCGCCACACCGATCAAAGCTGGCAAGAGCACTACAAGAAGAACGAATCGGTGTTCAACCTCATGATTGCAAACTACCAGGAGCGGTTCGATATCGACTCTGACGAGGCCGTGCGCCCGGAGCTGTGGGATACGCTGCCCAAGCTGCACAGTTCTCACTTTGCGAGTCCCGCGAAGAAGGTGAAGACGACTGCGGAACACTCGGACGACGACGCTGCGCCTCAAAGAAAGGCGAAAGCTAAGCAACCAGAGAGGAGAGTGCAGAAGCCAGAACCTCAGAAGGCGAAGGTAGTCGCAGGCTCGAGCAAGCAGAACGTCCAGCGGCGGCGCAGAGACGAGGATGCGAATACCGGCAAGGACGTGCCCGTTCCGAACGCCAAGACGAAAGGCAAGCAACGTGCCATTCCGGCGGAGACAGCAGGACGCTTTGATCTCAGCCCGCCCGGCTTCGAACAACCCGCGGACGACCTTCCGCAGACGGCTCCGGAATCCTCGCAAACCGTATTCGGGAGTCAAGAACCGGGTCCATCCCAAGTGCAGGTACGCCAGGAAGATGAGGCTATCGCAGCCAGTCAGCCAGAAGACTGGGACCAGCCGGAGTCAATGCAGCAGAACGACATGTGGCCTGAAGACGCCGAGCTGCAGCCTGAACAGCTCTACAATGAGCAAACCACACACCAACCAGGGCCAAGCGGGTCTGGCGGCCGCGCAGATTCTCAGGAATCGGAGACGCAGGACATTGAGGAAGCAGAAGCGGCCCTCGGTAGCCCTGCAGACGTGGAGTTGCAGGTGCAGTCCGCCACTCGGCCGGGAGGCAAGGGCCAGGGCGTGGTGGACCCAGAGACACAGGAGGAGATGGAAGCGGAGAAGATCCTTATGCCACCCATTGCAGCACTCAAGGAGCCCGAACCGTCCTTCGAGGTGGAGGATGGAACTTCTGAGATGGAAGTCGACGAGCTGGAGAGCGATACTGACGCGCAAGTGTGAGTGCACTTTCCCTATGTTTCGAGGAAGTACTGATGTCTTCCTACGGCCGTCAACAGACAACCGCCACCACCACGACGAACAACAGTACCGGTGCTAGCCGGTGCGTTGCAAGGCATCATTTCGCCGGCTCGAGCAGCCGCGCACCCTGCGCCGCAGAAGCTGTCTTCACGAACGGTTGCAACCAAAACTCAGGCGACTGACGCTGGAAAGAGCTCCAAGACTCTGACGCAGGAACCGACACCGCCGACAAGTGAGGGCGTGGGTTCGCCCGTGCTCTCTTCCTCTCGCCTGCCCAAAGCGAATTCCATGCCTGCCATCGCCGCGGCGGACATCTCCGTTCCCGCCGTCTCCTCTTCCTTCAGGATTCCGTCCATTTCCCCGTTTAAGTCCCGGGACAAGGCGGGCTCTACGTCCAGAGCAGAGCCGTACACGCTTTCGTCGCCTCCCAGACCCTCATCGTCCCACATCGAACGCACATCGTCCATCAGCCAGCCCGACTCTCCGGCCCGTCGCAACACGTCGAACAAGGCCGGTGCGCGCGGCAAGCCGACGTTGAAGCCGAGCCTCAAACGAAAGCGTAAGGAGTCCGAAGATCCCTTTGCCAGCTCCCCGGCCCGGGCCTCTGGCATATTCTTCGAGGACGAAGATGGCGCGTTCGCACGCGGTGTCGCCGACGCGTCGAGCAGCACGCCCGCGCGGCCGCCGCTCCGCAAGAAAGCGAGGCGCGTCTCACATAGCCCACCTCCGCCAGCGCGCGGCTTGCTTGTGCGGGAAGAGAGCGGCTTCATGACGAGTGGCTTGGGCAAGGCGAGGAGGCCGGGCACGGTGTTCAAAGGCAAGAGGCGCGTGAGCGGGGTGGGCGAGGAGGACATGCGCAGTCCGAAGAGGGGGCTGGTTGCGGAGAAGAGTTATATGCGCGAGGAAGAGGAGAGCGAGCAAGAGGCGGAGGAGCCATCCTGGCCGCCGAAGAGGAACAAGGGCAAAGGCGTGGAGAAGGAGGCTCGAGCGAATGCCCGAGTGGGGAGACCGAAGGCTACCGCTTCTGTACGGGAGGATAATTACTCTGCGCGAGCTGTGTCACCTGTGGAGGCATACAACGCTTTCAGTGCGCCGAGCCAGGACATTGCGCGCTTGGAAGGGAAGCAGCCTGTGGCATCGAGCTCGAAAGCCAGAGTTTTCCCTGACGAACGGCGGATACAGTCTGTCGCACCTACTGTCAAGGAATTCGACAGTGAAAACGAGGAACATAAAATGCAAGCCAACGAGCCTCCGCGTCCTGCGCCAAAGGCTTCGGGCTCCAAGGCGCAGAAGACGCCTCGCAACGCCGGCGAGTCTTCCTTCCTCCGCATCGAGCGTTGGAAGGGCAAGGGCCGCATGGACGACTCACCCTTACCAGATCCCTCGCCCGTACTTCGGCGGCACACTTTGAATGTAGACCAGACACCCGGCGCGGGGCCATCGGTCCCGAAAGTATCAGCCATCCCGCGCCGCCTCGCAGGCATGCCTATACGCTCGCGGCACTCCATGCCCCTGCTCAGGCACCCGCACCGCGCTTCCTTCCTACCCGCCCCGCCGCCGCCTGCGCCCTCACCGTCGTCTTCGTCGGCTGCAACGCACTCCGTGCCCAGCCTGAGCGTCGACGGCGTGCAGCTCACGCCAGACGACCTGCCGCGCGTGGTCGCGGCGGGCGTGCGCACGCTGCTGCAGGAGTTCGCGAACGGCGCGGGCTTCACGGTCGACGTCGCGCGCAAGGTGTGGCGCAAGACGCGCAGCCTGGGCGCGGTGGAGACGTACCTGGACATGCTGGCGGACCAGACGCTGCAGGGTGTCCAGGAGTTGGACGCGGTGTGGGAGGCAGAGAGGAGCGGACAGAGCCGGGTGCTGCGGGCTATGAAGGCAGACGATGAAGAGACATATAATGAGTATTACCCCCGGAGGACTCGAGGGCAGCGGAGGCGCTGAGGGTTGAGATGGAGCGATCGAGAGTGCTGGAGGAAACTACGCTGCTAGACCGACCGCAAAGACATGATGACCCGGAGTCAGAAGAGTCGGAGTCGGAAGGAGACGACTCGGATGTGGACGACGTCGAGGACTTGATGGACGTGGAGACAGATGCAGAGGATGTAGAGGATGCTGCAGAGAAGAAGCAGAACGAAGACGAGGATGATGAGGATGATGGCGAATTGAGCTCGAGTGAACACGAAGGGCCAGGCGAGAGGGACCCGTCGCCCCCGCCGCCGCCTCCTGCGGCGCCACAGCCGGAGCCGGAGCCTCCCGTAAATATACGGTTGGAGACAGCAAGGAAAATTCTCAACATGCGTAGACGACGGCCGTGAGTACAATATCTGTGGGTAAATGTATGTTCGTCATTTTCGCGAAAGTTGGATTGGATACACATGTCACACACCAGGATGCTGCTTGTGCTTGTTCTGTTTAGTGTAACTCCCACAGCTTATATCCCACCACAAATTTAATCTCATTGCTACATTCTGGCGGTTTCTTGAAAACTGAGGCTTGAGCATTAGTATGAACACCTCGCTTGAGATGGAGAGGTAACAGGATTGAACGGAGTTTCATTTTAAAGGCTTTGCGAAGTCACAAGGGCTGCCATTGCGGTCGTACAAAAAGTACAGTAGAGCGTTAGACAAAAGGACAGAGTGGGGCGATGAGATCTCGAAACAAACAGCGTTTAAGGAAAAACATCGGCAGCGGTGGGGAAGATGTTAGCATGGTACCCGTGCTTCTTCAAGCAGTCGAGGAGGAAGCCGATGGGGGTTACATATGTGCAGTCGAATGCGTTACTGGATCCGCAACCGCCGGTGAGCATGCCAGCAACAGCACCCTTGCCATTGACCACAGCCGCGCCAGAGTCTCCACTGCCAGAGAATGCACCTGATTGAGAAGTACGCGGGAATACGGCAACCTCCATCGAGTATTCACCGGCCAAGTCCTTGAAGGGCTTGCGAAGGATCGAACGGATGTTGTTGATACATCCAATTGTGAGCCCGGTGGTGGCGCCACGCTTGACAATCATGACGGACGGTTCGTCCCTGCTGTTGACGTTCTCCGGGTCGGGGCTATGCATCTCGGGGATGGAAAGGGTGCCGTGGAAGCGGAGAAGACGATCGCCGGGAAACTTGAAAGAAGGTTGGTTGGCGACGTGAGGGCGCATCCAAGCAGTGAGAGTTTTGACGGAGTACTCCGTCCCAAGGTTGATAGCGTTGCCGATGAAGTTGCTCGCGTCAATCTTGTTGGCGTCGACCTGGATGACTGCAAAATCCCGAGTGAAGAGACCATCGCCATTGCTGAGAGCGAGACTAGGGGAAAAAACAACATGACCGATAATGCGATTCTTCGGGTTTGTAAAGTTTCTCTTGATGTCAGCCAGGAACTGCTCAAGGTCAGCAACTGCCATGTCCTGTTCAATTACCAGTTTCTCGACCACTTCCTTTTCCTTCTCAGCAGCCTTCTTCTTTTCTTTATCTCGTCACCCGCATTCTTCTTCAATGTGTCAGCCGCTTCCAACCACCTCTCCAATTACTCAAGAACAATCTGTGCACCCCCAATCTCCTTCTTGATGTCCTGAATACAAGCCTGAAAGCCGTTTGTACCCAACAACAGAACGTTCTTGCGAGGTGTGGAGTTGTTGTACACGTAATCAGTGTTTTCCTCATCGACACGGTAAACAACGTGTTTGGGTACAACGAGGAATAGCTTGCCCGGCATGGAAGAATCAGTGAAGAAAAGAGTGGCGGTTCCCTGAATGTGTGGGGTGTCCTTGGCGCAAATGGCAATGCCCAGAGCAGTGGAGAAAGGCTCTAGGACGCCCACGGTGGCGTCGGAGGTGGGGACGGGTTTGTACATCTTCGCGGAGGCAGTGACGAGGGATTCGCGTATCTCGACGTGGACATCCTCGATACCGTGTGCGAGAAGGATACCTCTGAGACCTACAGCGACATCAATGCCGCGTGAGTGAGTGAGGGAGCCAGGCTCGGCTCCAACCCAGATGAGAACGGGAGCAGCATCTTCGTTAACAACCCACAGGTGAACCGGGCCGACGCTCGTATACGCTACGCTCTGCTGCGTCAAGTAGTCCACCACGGCGACATGAAGCGTGCCCTCCCAGATGTCGCAGGGACGATGTTGGCCGACAGGACGCAGCTCTCTGGGCTGGAGGTACGCTTCCATACCATCCAGCATGACCCAGGTGTCGGAACTGGAACGACCGATGAAGGGAGGAATAGGGGAAGGCCGTAATAGCGAAGCTTGGCTTCGTCGGCGGAAGGGACGGAGGGGCCATTTGGAGCAGGGCTCGGAGGTGGGAGAGGTCAAGGCGGTGTGAAGACGGGGCGCACCGTCCTCGTTGGCAGACATAGCACAGAGGTCTCGGTGGCCATGTTAGACACTGGGGGAAAGAAAATTATAAAAAAATAGTCAGGACAGATGAGGAGTGTAGAAAAACTTGAAGACAGACGGCAAAAGGACGACGAGTTGACGACGAGATGCACTTGAACTTTGACAACGCGGTGACAAACAGAGCAAATATCAAGGTAAACGAGGTAGAGAACTTGGCTGCAGAACAGAGAGAGCGACGACATACTGTGGATTTACGCCCACTCCGAGAACATTCAATCGACTAGGAGCAAGGGCCTAAATGCAAGTGGTTAAGCCCAAACGAGTGCTTACTAAGCTCAGAGAGAAAGCTGGCGCCTCCTCGACGAAGACTAATCATTTTTCGTCTCTACAGCTCTGTCTCTCAGCCTTCGGGCAGAATTTTATCAAATCTGAGCTCATTTCCCTCGCTGTTTTACCCTCAGACATGACTTACGACCAATTCTGACTCGCGGACACCCTCTGAAATCCTGTGGACCGCGAGCAGCTCAGAAGTCGGGCGCCGAAGCTTCTCCGAGGACGCGCGACGGACCGCCCGCGCACGGAACGCACGTCGGACGCGCAGGCACGGTCATGGAGAGTGGCGGATATGAGTTGTAGGGAGAAAAGCGTACGAGGAGGGTGAAGAAGACGCGCATACACTCCACGAACGCACTCCGGAAGGAGACGCATACAGGCGGCTGAAGTCCCCGCGTTGTTCTACACCGACTTCAAGTGTATCCCTGTACCTCTCAGCTGACCCCGGCGAATGAGGATGCGGCTAAAAGGAGCCCCCGCCCGAACACCTTCAGGAGAATCCAGGTCCAGACGGGCAGGCCACCCCGGCACACAGGCTTTCTTCATGAGCCCGCTGATTGGCATCACGAGCTCTGGTACGCCTCATCTGCCGCCTTACATCACGAGAAGCTCATGAGACCCTGCACCTCATGGCGAACAAGGGTCTTGGAAGGCTCAAGCAAAGCGCTCACCGAAACTTATAACAAGCGGACCGTTGAAGATGTCAGCTCGAGCTCCCCACTTGCGTTCAGGCCAAGATGCGATTGGCAGGGACTCACCTCGCGGCCTTGGCTGCCATTGCGGCCGGTGTTGCTCAAGCCACCCACACGATCCCAAATGTTCTGGACGCATGCCCTGGATACAAGGCTACAGGAGTCAGCACCCACGGGTCGACCCTCACCGCGAACCTTGTGCTTGCTGGGAAAGCGTGCAACATCTTCGGCCCAGATATCGAGAAGTTGAAGCTTGAGGTCACATATGAAACTGGTGAGCACTTAACAGTTCGCTCTCCGCAGTCTGTGCTCATACCGCCCCTTTCAGCGACACGAATCCATGTCAAATTCACGGATCCATCGTCAGAACGTTATGAAGTCCCCGCATCCGTAGTCCCGCGGCCAAAGGCAGATCCCTCCGCTTCCGGCCCACAACGCAGAAATTCGTTTCAATTACACCGCATCGCCGTTCTCTTTCTCCGTTTACCGCGCCAAGACCTCAGAGGTTCTATTCTCTACGGCCTCGCATCCTATCATCTTTGAGCCTCAGTACCTTCGGGTGAAGACCAACCTCCCGGATCACGCCAACATTTACGGCCTTGGAGAACACACGGATTCGTTCCGCCTTCCGACGTTCAACACGACGCGGACGTTCTGGTCTCGCGATGCCTATGGCGTACCCACTGGAAGCAACCTATACGGCAACCACCCGATCTACTTTGAACACCGCACCACGGGAACGCACGGCGTGTTCCTGCTTAACTCAAACGGGTTGGACGTCAAGATCAACGATACAGCCGGGACGAGCTTGGAATACAATGTCATCGGTGGTGTCCTGGACTTTTACTTCCTGGCTGGGAGTACCACAGATCCGACCGAAGTTGCGCGACAGTACGCTGAAGTCGTCGGTGCGCCGGCCGAGGTTCCTTACTGGTCGTTTGGGTTCCACCAGTGCCGGTTTGGTTATCAGAGTATGTTTCGTCTAACGTACTGCATTTGCACTCAGTGATCATGACGCTATGCAGATTACCTCGACGTCGCTAATGTTATTACCAATTACTCGGCTGCCAGCATACCACTGGAAACAATGTGGACTGACATCGGTGAGCTACAACTTCTACCAGCTACACAAAGTGTATGAGTTCATGTCGTCTTTTCTAGATTATATGTTCAAGCGGCGTATCTTCACGGTCGACCCAGACTACTTCCCTCTTGCGCGCATGCAGGAAATTGTCGACTACCTTCACTCGCATGACCAACGCTTCGGTACGCCTATAGTATAGTGCCTTGCAAATTGAACGCATATACTCACGTCCGTCGTAGTATTGATGACCGATCCTGCTATCGCTTATCTGCCTGGCGAAGGCTACGGAACATTTGACCGTGGCGTTCAGGACGACATTTGGCTAAAGGCTGCGAATGGCAGCAGCTATGCTCTTGGAGCTGTCTGGCCCGGTACGACACATCGATCATCGGTAAAATCATCGGTACTGACCTAAGGCTGCTGCAGGTGTCACCGTATTCCCTGATTGGTTCAACGACAAGACCCAAGAGTAAGCCGTAAGAACATTTGCGTGCGGAGCATGCGTGGCTGATTACCCTCAATCGCGCAGCTTCTGGACGAACGAGTTCAAGCTTTTCTACGATCCCAAGAGCGGACTGGACATCGATGGTGCCTGGATAGATATGAACGAGCCGTCGAGTGTATGTGCCTTCCATTCACTTTGGCTCTATTCCTCGCTGAAAAGAGATGTACAGTTCTGCAATTACCCCTGCACAGACCCCTTCGAACAAGCGCGCGAGCAGGACCTGCCACCCGCAAGGACCAGCACGCCCCCGATCCCAACGTGCCAATATTTGGCCAGACTGTACTCGCGAAACGCGCCGTCGATCACAGCCACGACAACCTGCAAAACCCTCCGTACTCGATTCAGAATGATGCAGGAGCAGGTCCCTTGTCCGACAAGACTGCATCTGTGAGTCTGCATTTCCGAGTCTCTGCAGCGTGTCGTAAAGGTATTGACTGTCGCGCAGGTTGATGCGAAGCACGCAAACGGGCTCGTCGAGTACGATACGCACAATCTGTACGGCACGATGATGTCCACCGCGACACACAACGCGATGCTCGCGCGCCGCCCCGGGCTGCGCACGCTCGTGATCACGCGCTCGACCTTTGCTGGGGCGGGCACGCGCGTGGGCAAGTGGCTCGGCGACAATTTCAGCGACTGGGACCACTACAGGAACTCGATCGCGGGCATTCTGGGCATGGCGAGTGTGTTCCAGGTGCCGATGGTTGGCGCGGACATTTGCGGCTATGGTGAGTTTACCGGGAGCAAGTAGCAAATGGAGTGCTGACAGAGCGGTAGCCGATAACACTACGGAAACGCTGTGCGCGAGGTGGGCGATGCTCGGTGCCTTCTATCCGTTCATGCGAGACGTGAGCACTCCCTGGCATTGTAAGGAATTATTCGCTCACGCACCACCTTTAGCACAATGCAGACACCTCCATCAGCCAGGAATTTTACCGGTGGCCAAGTGTGGCCCAAGCAGCTCGCAACGTCCTCGATATCAGGTAAATTTTCGTTCCTCTTCTCGCTCGGAGTCCATGTGAACTGTTTTTGGTTAGGTATCGTCTCATGGACTACATTTACACGGCATTCCACCAAGCACACCAAGACGGGACACCGGTGCTCAACCCGCTGTGGTACAAGTACCCTCAAGATCCTTCGACTTTCCCCATCGACCTACAATTCCTTTACGGCGACTCCATCCTCGTCTCGCCCGTGACTGAAGAGAATGCCACCTCCGTCACAGCGTACTTCCCGAAGGACATCTTCTACGACTTCCTCACGCTGCAGCCTTTCGAAGGCCAAGGCGCTAACGTGACGCTCGAGAGCGTGAACTTCACCTCGATCCCGGTGCACATTCGCGGCGGGGCGGTCCTGCCGCTGAGGGCGAAGGGCGCGATGACGACGATGCAGCTGAGGAAGACCGACTTCGAGCTTGTGGTTGCGCCGGACACGCACGGGCAAGCGTCCGGCGCGCTCTACGCGGACGACGGCGTGTCGATCACGCCGAAGACGAGCACGACGGTCGACTTCGCGTTCAAGAAGAGCGTGCTGACTGTGAGCGGCAAATTTGGGTATACGCTGGGCGTGGACGTGGCGCGGGTGCGGTTCCTGGGTGTTGCGAATGCTCCTAAGAGCGTGCAGGTGAATGGAAGCAAGGTTGCTAACGCGGCGACCTCGTACAACAAGGACGCGCAGATTTTGGACGTTACCTTGAACACGCCATTCACGAAAGGTTTCACCGTGCAGTACTCGTAGCACCATGCTTTCCTTTCTTCGCTCGATGTATTCTATACATAGGCTCAGTTGAACCCCACTGGCTATACACACGTTGCAACACCTGCATATTGCGGTCTGACATGGGAAGTTCCGTGCACTGTCCTGTCCTACCGGGAGCGGTTGTGTACCAAGAAGCAGTGATTGAATGCGAGGGGATCATTAGATGACTTGGGCCAGCAGATATTCTATTGGTGAAGGAAACTTCGAAGGCAAAGCTTGATGCAAATAGGTGGGCGAGGGCCTGGTGTTGCTGCATCCAAGGTGCAATGTGAGAGCACAGATGATCAACGTCTGCGCTTTTGGCGACGAGATTCCTCTGGAAAGGTGGTTCAAGCGGTTGAGCCGGTGCTGCCTTCGATGTCAAAGACCACGTACCCGGCGTCTTGGCCTTCTTCGGCGTGCCCTTGCCTCTCGCCTTTTCTCCTCTACTTTATCCAGCCTCTCCTGTTCTCTATATCCACAACCCCGAAATGCGGCCTCATGTACTTGATGAAGTCGGACATGTTGAGGTGTTCGGGGTAGTAGTTGAGCATCGAGGGGCCCCGGAGCCGTGCACGGAGGTATTTAGCACCCGTCCTCATAGAAGTGGGGTTATACGCTGTCTGAAATACGCCGCATCGCAGCTTGTTCAGCGCAGCGACGCGCGAGGGTAGTACGGCGGCCATGATGGCGGATGCTAGAATGCGGTGTTTCCAAAAAGGCAGGTGAAGCCTTGGGTTTATAACAAAGCCCAAACAAAGCCACGAGGCAGGCAATGAGCTTTCGGCGCTACGGTTCTGCAACTCTTTTCGATTATCTTCATCAGTCCACTCGCTTTACTATCCCTTGTCCTGGTCATAGTTGCGACTTCCACATATTCTCTCTTTGTACTACTTGAGAGTCTATGCTTAGGCTTCTTTCTACAACATGTCGTCCTCGTCGTCCTCTTCCTGTCAGTCTCTCTGCGACAACTACAACCGTGTTTGCTCGAGCCAGATCGGGCGTCGCAACACGTCGAAAGCCTTCCAATTTTAGCAAAACTTTCAACCCTCGTTCCCAGCCAGAAACACGACCACCTCGCGATTTAGTACCCAGCAAGGCTGTCAAAGCCCCCGCGTTGTTACCCTACCTATCTCAGAAAGTTTGGGAATGGATGGACTTGGAGCACGTAAAGCATCGCCTTAAGACGTATGGAGTTGCCGGACGAAGATTTGGTCCCAGCTCTGAAGGCATTCGCGGAGGCAACGGGGAGTGGATCTTTTTCGAAGACCTGAGGTACATGCCGGAGCAGATTGAACGTATAGCACACGACGTCTCGCACTCGAAGGACATCAACAGGCTCGACCTCACGTTCACTCGTCTCTTCTACGAGTGGGCTGCGCACCCTGCCAACAAGACTGATTTACTCGGCCGCATCTCACATAACTCTCTTACCAACATAACGGCCCTCTTCCGTGCCGCCGGACCTGTCGGACCCGTCCGCGAACTTCGTCTTCACTCGCGCGGCGCCAAAGCGCAAGGTCATCATGCACGTTGGACCGACGAACAGCGGCAAGACGTACAACGCACTGCGGGCACTGGCCGCTGCCACACACGGAGTCTACGCTGGCCCGCTCCGCCTCCTCGCCCACGAAATCTTCGATCGCTTGAACAAAGGTCAAATCATCCCCCGCGGCGTCGATCCCGAGCCCGACGTAGAGCCCGACACGGAGACCATCATCGACGTTCCCGAAGGTGGCAAGCCCGCCATTCAGAAGCAAGGCGACCAGCGGTACGTTAGGGCGTGTAACCTCGTCACGGGAGAGGAACAGCGGATAGTGGACGCGGAGGCCGGGCTGATGAGCTGCACGGTGGAGATGATTCTCACCGCGACCGGCGACTACGACGTCGCAGTCATCGACGAGATTCAGATGATCGCCGACCCGGAACGCGGCGGAGCATGGTCCTACGCCCTCCTTGGTCTCAGCGCGAAGGAGCTCCACCTCTGTGGCGAAGAAACGGCGGTGCCCCTTGTCGAGCGCATCCTTCGAGACACGGGCGACGAGCTGATCGTCAACCGGTACGAGCGGCTCTCGCCTCTACGCATGGACGACAAGGCGCTGCAAACCTACGCGAACGCACGCAAAGGCGACTGCTTCGTCACCTTTTCGAGGACTGGCATTTACAAAATCAAGGACAAGATCGAGAATCAGACCGGGATGAGATGCGCGGTGGCGTACGGTAGACTGCCTCCAGAACTTCGGACGGAGCAGGCGGCGCTGTTCAACGACCCGGACAGTGGATACGACATCATGATAGGGAGCGACGCTATTGGGTTAGGCCTCAATTTGTGAGTCAAGCACAGGACGTCATAGGGCGTGGACGCTCATGCACTTGCTCTTAGGAAAATCAAGCGCATCGTCTTTGAAACCATTAGCAAGTGGAATGGTCATGCGATGGAGAGCCTCAGTCTTACTCAGCTCAAGCAAATCGCAGGACGCGCTGGTCGTTTCGGGCTGTCCGGCGATGACGCCCTCGGCGGTCTGGTCGCTTCGATGTTCCCGCCAGACATGCCGGTAATATCGGAAGCCTTGCAGACTATTGCCTCTCCCTTGAGATACGCGCGATGGAGCCCAATGCTGGAACAGATCGAGTCTGTCACCCAGGCTCTCCCTCCCAATACGCCACTCAGCGTCGCGCAGATGGTCTTCGAATACGTCTCGAAGATGCACCCTGCGTTCGAACTGCAGACCATCCGAGCGGCGGTCAATGCGGCAGAACAGGTCGAGAAACTGGCTGGCCGTCTGACGTTGGCCGACCGGGTGATGCTAGGGCTGGCGCCGGTCCCGTGGCGAGACCCGAAGATCGTCGAGCCGGTGGGCCACGTCATGCGGATGTACCAGAAGGACATGTCGGTCGAAATGAACAAGCTGTTCCAGGCGGCGGGTACCCAGAAGATTCTCGACTGGTGTAGGCGTGTTATACGGAGCCAGAACACCTCCAAGGCCACCGACCTAATGGACGAGCTCGAGAGCGTACACAAGTTCGTTATCGTCCTGCTCTGGCTCAGTTTCCGCAACCCTGTCGCATTCTCCCAACGCCAAGAGTTCACAGCTGTCAAAGAGGAGGTCGAAGAAGCGATGGAATGGTGTCTTAAACACACGACCGCTGTCAAGAGGCCCAGAAGCACGGGTTACAAGATGGCAGCAGATGGATTGAAGACCAGCAAGGATCCACAGCAGAGCGTTCGAGGCGGCTTACGGGGCTTGCGTAGAGGATCTGCAGAAGACGATAAAGCTGATTCGACCACGCGTACTTGGGAGCCTCGAGTGAAGAGGAAGGAAAATCCTAGTGGCACGCCTCGGGGGGACAAAGCGTCCTCGCGACCTTCGGCTCAGCGAGCGGCGGCGCTGTAGGATGCTAACCCCCACCATATGCCTTTATGACCCTTATGTCTGTTTTCCTGGTCTATTCTCGCGACACCGTAACGATCCGCACCTCGCAAGGATTGAGAAGGCGCCTAACGTCGTCGATATTTGGCGATGTTTGGTTGTAGTTCGACATAACCCGCCGTTTCCGTTTTCTGTGGTCAAAACGCAGGTTGAACTCGAACCACATCCTACCCTTCCTTCTCTTCATCCTACGCTTCGGATCCTCGGTCTTTTCGTCGCGCTACTGGCTTAGCGCAGTGTACCAACAGCAGCCAGACTCCATTCGCCGGCAGGACCAGTTTCTGTATCCGTACTCTCGACGACACGAACATCCTACCTTCCTACTTCTCCCTTAACGACTCAATAACCATGTTTCGCCGCGCGATCCTCTTCGTCTCGCTTGTCTCTGCCATCATGACCGCGCAAGTACAAGGCCACCCTACGCCGACCGCTTCGACCTCGACGCACAAACAGTCTGAACTTGAACAACGCTCCGCTCTTGACCCTCGTTCCCCTCTGCCGGCCAACTATGAGCCTGTCATCGTACCCGTCGGCGAACCCGCTATGCTGCTTGGGCGACACTACCAATACGCCAAGCGCGACCCTAGCCCGCTCCTCATCGCCCCGGCAGTCGCAACTCAACTCCATGCCCCGAAGGGCGAAGCACCCGCGCCTTCGCCGACGATGGCGGTCATGCGGAAGAGGGAGGCAAAGCTGGAAAGGCGGGTGTCGGTGCCGATGCCGAGGTACATTCAGATGCGTGAGGTCCAAGACACGAATTACTTGAGTCACGCTGGTCCATCGCCTGCTCAAGGGTATCCCGGCTACGAACAGCAATCGCCGGATGTTGCTACTCCCGTCGTTTCCACGCCCATGTCAAGCGCGACAAACCCCAGAGAGTCGACGAGCGCGGATGATTTGAAGGGTGGACATAGTGGCAAGGGCACGATACACAGCAAGGTGAAGAGTGACAAGGGGGAGAAGAAGCCCAAGGAGAAGGAACAGGCGAAGCAGTACAAGTCAGGGTGATGCGTGTTATGGAAGATGGTCAGTCGGGCGTGAATCTGTGCACGGACACTAGAGCGCGTGCAAGAAGTATCAGTAGAGCCATATAATACCCCACTGCGGACATAGAGCAAACCGATAATTACTAGAAACACCTTCACTCCGTCATCGTACTCGCGTAGATGTGTGAGTTGTAAGCTCAATATTCAACACGTTCTCTGCATGACACCGTTCAGGCTTCCCATCTCACTGAGTGTGCCCGTGAATAGGTCGTCGAAGCCCTGCTGCAGGCCGAGAGTTTCCAGGACAGAGGAGTAGTCCTGCCCGTCTGAGGCCGGGTCGAGGTCGACGAGCCATTCTTCGAGCCTCGCCGTGCCCGAGATGACCAGCGAACGGAGGCGCGTCCTCTCCGTTTGGCTCAGCGCAGAACCCGTCTGCAGCTCGGACGCAGACACCTCTGCATCGCCATCTGGTGGGTGCGGCTGCTCTACCTCAACACCCGCCCTCGACTCTGTGTCCCAAGCCTGCCCGCGCAGCACGGCCAGCCACCCTCTGTCCAGGTCGTTTAGCCAGTCGAGCAGTTGCGGGAGCACGTCCGGCGACGGTTTATATCCTGCGATGCCCTGCATGACTTCTCCTGTCAGTCGCAGTAGGAAGGTCGTCCGGAGGGACGAGGACGGCGGTGCGGGCGGAATTTGGAGGATGAGTGACAGTAAGACGTGTGAAGAGGTGAGGTATGAGGCCAGGGTTGTCAGCGAGGATGAGGGGTCTGAGCTGTAAGTACGAATCAGCCCGATGGTCAGCTCTTGGATTTTTCTTTTACATGGGGCGCACCGTTTCTTGTAATTTCGAGTCAGCTCGAGGAATCGGTCCTCGAGGAAGTCACGCAGCTTGCGCTCCTGCGCAGTGGAAAGAGGTTTCAGCTGTGGAATACTCGACATCGGGTGGATGGAATGCGCAAAAATATTGTAACCTATTTGGTGGCTCTGTCGTGGTTCAACTGCTTGAAAATGGGGATAAGAAGATATGGCAAGATGTAGATATTACATAACAGAGGCGCCTTCGCTTCGCTCCGGGGAGTAGCCTAGGGTGGCGTTTGGCTAGGGTGGCGTTTGGCTAACCTGATGGTGTTTGGCTGAGGTATCATTGTGTGAGACTGGCCACTGTAGAGGTATAGCTAGAGTAGTATTTCCTTGTATGTTACATTCTTAGTGCTACCGGTACTGTTCTGACTGGACAGTCTAACGCGTGCATGCGATCTATGACGGATGCGAGAAAGAGCAGTGTAGAGCTGGCCATGTGAGAATACCGGCTGTACTAAATCGACGCCCACACGGTCAAGTGTTAGTCCTTGGCAGCTGTTAAATGTGGTGGCATAAGCCGGGGCGAGAGGGAACTGCTTCCTCAGTAGCGTATGCCCCGATTTCAGCTGGTGCGTGAAGGATATCCGTGGAATTAGAACATCGTCGTCATCATCTAAGCCATCTCGAACACCTCCGGAAGTGTCCGGCCGCAAGACCCTCACTGTAATCAGCCTCGCCCCAACGTGGATTATTAGCACGCGCACGTTCTTCACGAGGCCACGATCAAGAGAGAAATTGCGGAGTAAACGATAGACGGCGTTGGTCTTGACAGTAAGTATGTGGGGCGGTAGGCCGGGAGGGTTGTGTCGCGCAGTATAGTCTAAGATGCTTCCGCTATCGGCTGCGTCAATACCTGCTTCTTGTGCCTCCTGGAGAGAATCGGCGGCCAGGTACGTGCGTTGGTAGCCAGTAACTCGTGATACAATTATTTCATTGTAGGCGTCGACCTGTCGGTTCGTGGGTGCGAGGATGGATCGACGGCAGCACATATGGGGGATGCCAGGATTCCATGGGGAATACAAATTCGATGAGCTCTTCCTCTGTTTCAACCTTCTCAAGCATACCGAGATCCACTTCCGGTCCTTCGCCGTCCCCAATAGAGTCAACAGCGGCTGCAAATTCCGGATCTTCGGCATTGCGAATTGGAATGGTGAGACGATGGATGTCGAAGTGTGGCCATAACCGGTCCGAGGACTTAATAGACGCATCGATAACCTGTGCCTTGGTACCCCCTCGAATAACGGGGCATGTCTGCCTGAAGTCGCCGAGCAGGACAAAGCTCTTCCCTCCGAACGGCCTATCCAAAATGGACTGGTCGGTGTTGATGGTACGGCAGGCGTCCTCCACACAGGACAGAACAGCCTTGTTGGCCATTGGTGCTTCATCCCATATGAAAAGCTTGCATCGGTCAAGCAGTTCTCCGCGAGAACTGCCTTGTTTGACCGGAGAACGAAGCATCTCGCTATTGTCATTTACAGGAACCTATTCATATAGTAGGTAAAGCTGAATTTAACTACATGCAGAGATAGCCATCATGGAGCTTACTTACCTTGAATGTGGAGTGCGTAGTTCGACCTCCAGGGTAGAGCTGAGCGGCATAGCCGGATGTTGCCATGGGAAGAATGAGGTGACCGAGAGAGCGCAGATGATCGCATATGGCGTTCACCAGATACGTCTTGCCTCGACCTGCCTTTCCATCCACAAAGATGAGGACTTGGCGGTCCTCTAGCACGGAGCTGACAATGCTGTCGAAAATCTCGCGCTGTCCATTGTTGAAAACGCGGATTGCATCGTCGGCCCGTCGCGCCAGAGAAGCGGCTTGCGGCGCCCATCGAGACAGTTCATGTTCAACTTCAATCGAGTAGGACGCGGGCTCCGGCAACCCGTAATCCGAGAGAACCTTCCCATGCTCTTCGAGATATGATGCAAGGTCTTGAAGAGCCCTATTCACCCCCAATGCCTCGACGTTGCCATTATGAAGGGTATGATCCCGTGACAGATGGACTGCGACCGAGTCCCATAAAGAGCGGGGAGTGCTGATGCAATTGTTTACGAGTAGATGGCAGAACAAAATGCGGAGCTGGCGTGGAGTACGCAGCTCCTGGATGGCCTCTAGCATCGCCAACTCAGCCTCGTTGTTATCTGCGAAGAGCCCCAAGTATGCTGCGGCTATTTGGAAAGTTTCCCGCACAACGCCGTCGGCTGTTCGGAGCTGCACAAAAGACCTTGCCGGGCGGTGTTGCAATAGTGCACGCAGATAGTACCGCTCTCCCTCCGAAGGTTTCGCTGACTGGACACGTGCGATGTGAGTGTGACCTCGGCTTCGAAGAATGACGTGCATGTGGGTGGTTCCTGGGCGTGTGTGGTGTTCATCGAAGTGCGTGAGACGATGTGACTGCAGAGGATTGTGCGGTGCTAGCCTGAACATTGAATAGTACTCAATGTAGGTCAGGTCGTCGAAGTCGTGAAGAGTGCCGTCCAGCGCTGTAAACTCTCCGATCGGCCGGGCAAAGTAACGATCAAGGGCTGACATTGAGTCCTCATGGGAGCCGTCTTGTCGGCGGTATTGGCGATAGACTGTTGATCCAGGGAGATGTATGGGCAGTGCGGTGACGGCTGGTTCCTTATGAGTGATGTGAAACCCGAGTATCCGCCATGCTGCCTCGCCTGCAGAGAGGTACCGTGCCTTCCAGTACTGTTCAATCTCGTCAATGCCTCTGCCCTCAGCTTGAACACCATAACGAGCTCGATCGGGGCCTAGTCGTATTTAGGAGTCTTTTAGTACAGGTGTACTGCAACCATGCTTGGTCAGAAAAGCACCTTTATGGATATACTTGAACAGATATTGAAATAGATGGGAAGAGCTGGCACCTTCGAAGTTGATGTGACAACGGTACTCGCGAATGAGCGGGAGGCAGTGTGGCACCACCATGGCATCTGCAGCACTTCGTCTCCGGTAATGAATGCGGCCTTCGTGATCAATAGTCGTCTCTGTCTGGCACGGCTTAGGGTATCCAAAGCGACACACGCGCTGGCCATCATCAAGAACTGTCTGGCAATATTGGGATGGCCTTCGGTTAAGAGGGGGGTGATGGTGTAGCATGAATTTCTTGATGAGCGCAGCGTCTTCAGGATCGGTAGGCATCTCTGCAGAGATCACGCTGTCGATGTCTTCAGTGCTTAGGCAGTCATGGGCGTACTTCAGAAGGATGTGCGCATGAGGTAAACCGCGCTTTTGAAACTCGATACAGTGGACTAGGTACAGGACGGGACCTGCGTTGGGAAACATGCTCTTGAGCGCCTTCTCAAGCAGTGCGAGTTTGCGTCGAAAAACCCGCATCACGATAACAGGGATGTCCGTGTAGTTTTGCCCAGGCAGGAGCTGAGACTGAATTTCAGGCCAATGGGCGTTGCAGGTCATGGTGACAAAGAAGGTGGGAGGGCCAAAGCGCGCCGCTATTGCAAGTGAGTCGGCAATCTGTTCAGACGCCCAACGATTTGAGCCGAGGAAAGACGAAGGGAGATAAATATTTTGTGTGTCGGCAACCACAGGAACACCCATAAGCCTCGCATCCTCCTCGAGAACAGCTTGCTGGTGTGTGCGGATGTAGTTCAATCGACATTCGAGGTTGCGCGTAAACATGTCGACAACGTACTCATTGACTAAGCGCCCAAAAATGCGAAACCGAGGCTCTCGAAGAAGTCGTCCGCGATAGAACCATAGCTGCGTTGTTGCTGCTCTCTCCCAGTTGTGAGTCGGCCCATCAAGAACTCCGGGATTGTGACCAAAAAACGCGCCAATATTCTGGTCCAAGACACCCCAACCAAGTGTTCCATGCGGAAAGAGGAGCGGATACGCCAAAGGCTCCCAAAGGCGGCTTATAGTCGGAATAGAGTGGTTGCGATTGTCATTACGCAGGATAACGAGTCGCCGAGCGCGAACTTCGGAAAGCGCGGTGTTATCATACGACATAAGCGCAGCAATTTCTGGGGCGGCACCGGTATCTTCGAGAATGATGCTCGCGTTTGGGCACAGTTCTTGGGGAAGATGGCTGAGGACTTGTAGCTGACGGACAAATGGATTGCATCGCGTAAGAGCGAGCTGGAATGTGGTGATCCAAGCAAGTGGAAGGCGGGATGCATGTGTTGCATGGGGTAGAGTGAACGGTGAAAAGCTGTCATATAGCAGCCACTTCACGGCGGAATTCTGGTGGCTGGGACGAACTCGGTGGTATATCTTTCCCTGGATTGCCATGAATCCGGGAGGGCCATTGTCGAAGGCGGGAAATTTGGCCGTTGTCTCGAGAGAGGCGAAGGAGAACACGAGGTTCAAGGTGCGCGATAGGGAAGATATGTTGGGATGATTGACAATTGTATTCATTTCGGGAGGTAATGGTGGTAGTAGTGGGACATTGTTGTAGTGGCTACCATTAGGCCCACAGCAGAAGCCAGGGTTTTCGCCAGTCAATAGTGCAATGCGGCATACCGGGCATTGGTGTACACGACCTCCTCTAACCGCTCCCCAATTCATCCTAGTAGACGGTATCTCCTCAACATCAATGAACCAGGTTCGCGTTCGGGTGTTCTCGTTGTCGATGTTCATGTTCACGGCACGTAAGCGAGGTGGAATTGAAAGAGCAAGCTGCAGACTGTGAGCATTTCACATAAAGGAAAATGTTTAGATCTCACCTCTCCTTCGGATGCAGGGTTTGGGATGTTGACTGGCTCATCATCGTTGTAGAGCGTTTGGTCTTCGATTTCGCCAGCGGTGGGGTTGTTCATGGCAATACTGCTCGAGAGTCGATAAGCACGCATTTCGGTAGGGTTGAGTAGCCATCAACATACCTAACAATTGATTGTTAAATATTATATGCCCAGAATCGACCAGGCTGAGACGTTCTGTTGCGGCTTGTGATAGGTGGCCTGATGATGCATGAGAATCGTCATGCAACCACCAGAAGGGGGCGTATATGTTAGACTTACCACAATGCGTACACATAGAGAATAGAGGTGCACATTGTGACATGTACATCAGGATGTAGCCTTCGACATGTTGCTGTAGCGACCTATGGCAGGTCGTTGCGACAATCGCCGAGCCTTTGCGCACGTGGATTGTATATTGCCAAATGTTTGGGCAGGAGTGCGTGCGGCATGTTCAATTGAGATGCGTGCGGACGATGTCGGCTTGGAGGATGTTACGGGATGTTATGACAAAGCGTTGAACGGCTCAGTGTTCGGTGTAATGATCTAAGCAGCAAGCGCCAAACATGTTGGCCGGGGCCGCGTAATTAGGCGTCTATATACCAAACTGGGCGACGCCACAAAGTCGTTGTCCTATTGCGGACATTGGCCAATGGCACGATTCTACAGCAGCACTGAGCACTGTGGTGATTAAGAGAGTGGAGGTTGATACATTGGCTTTCAAAATTCTAGGGGCTGGCAGGCTCTAGCTCAGGCATAGAGCCGAGCGACGACGTACTACCGAGGCACTCAGCTGACAACTCCATGTCAGATGTACTAGTACTAGCGGCATGGTGACTAATGGAATCGAGTAGCTGAACCGGTCCACGCTTCTGGACCTCAGGCACTAAGTGCAAATGGATATGCTATAAATTATCAGATTGTAGTTTCAGCTTAGTAAACGTAGGGGAGCACATACGTCTTGAAACTGTGTGAACCAATGGACAGGTTTCATTGCAGTGCGACCCTGAATCTCGAGGCCGGGCTTCAAATCTGATCGGAAGTAGACTGGTACTCCAGTCCCGCAAGATGAGCAGGACTCTTCTGTCCGCTTCATGATCTCCGGATCTTGGCGAAGACTGCCAGGCTGAATGCAGAGGAGCTTCCCAACTAAGATGCGAGCTGGTGAAGAAGTTGTGTCAGAAATTTGTTTTGCCCTCAGGAAGTCTTAGAAATGGAAATAGAAAGTCATGGAAGGTATGTCAACAGATGAACGTACGGCTGCTAAAAATTTTAAGCAAAAGCTTGCGTGCTTTGCCTTTCATTTCACCAACGACAACTGATTGGACGGCGGTTCACTGAGAGAAGTTTAGCCGAACTAGTAGAGTCGAGGCTAAGACTTAGTAGGATAGTGCGAAGACTTGCTCGAAGACAACCAACACTTATATAGTAGACTACCGTTGTTAATGTGGAGCAAAGTGATACATATGAGTGTCGGGACTCGGAAGTTCAAAATAGTCGGCCGACTCCTCCGGATCACTACATACCGGGAGACAGTGCACTGCAGAAATAGCAAATTAGCATTAAAGAGCTATGTCAAAACGATGGGCTACTTACCGAGCACACTGTAGAGTATGACTAATTTGTTGGAAAGACGGGGAATAACTGCCGTCATTCGGCCAGGAAGAAAACGGGCTACCCTTCAATTTGCCAAATCTAGCTCCGAGCAAGGAGTACTCGGAGCGAGCCTTAGCGAGGGCGGTGCACGCATTTTCGTCGAAATAGACCACGCCGTCTGCTGAGCCGGGAGACAGCGCGTACACGATATTTGTTACGCGAGGCAGCCGGTGTGGATCAAAATTGTAGTCGGATACGTGGTCGAGAACGACGGCGTACGCCAAGCGCAGCAGAGCGTGGGCCAATTGGGCTGAGGCCAGCGGTACCGAGGTGGAAATATGGAATATGACTGAGATGTGCCCGAGCACATCGCGATGGCAACGGGGACTGAGCGCCATACGAAGAATGCAGGCGCATCTACGACGTTGCGACCCTGGCCGACCTTCACGGTTGGGGAATATATAGAACTTCGCGGCTGCAAATCAGCATTAGTGTACGAGCAGCCGGACTGCGGTATTCATGCATACCGCAAGAAGATATGCCAACGGCGACACGAGCTCAATGGTTTCACGGGTATTGCCCCATACCGCATTAATCGCGGCTACAATCGCATCACAATTTCTTGAGTTGACAACGACGTCCTCGGTGTTGTTGAAGCCGTGCCCTAGTATATGTCAGATCAGCGTCGGGGTCAAAGAGTAACACAGAGAACACTGAACCAAGAGTGCGACGGTGAAGGGGTGATAGCTGCGAGCGAGTGGATGCTAAGAAGTGCTTAGCGGTAATAGTCTCGTCAGCCATTGAGAAAGTGAAAACACTTCACTGACCACTGGGTTTCGCACATACCTTTATATGTTTGGAGGTTGGTACACTCAGGACAGGGTAGGTAGGTGAGGGGTGGTGATTTGTTCTACATACATGCAAGCCTTACAATTCTACAGTCTACGTGAGAGCATCATCATGCTAACTACTGACCCGCCTTCCTCTTCTTCTGAGAGGACCTCAACTTCTTTCCCTCCGAAACTGCACCCGGGGTAGATTCCATCACATCCTCTTCTTCGCCACCTGCAGCCTCAGCTGGAGCCTGGGCACTGACTGTGGCAGTCATGGGAGAGCCGACCGAGCTTGACATGGATGTCAGGCTGGAGAGTGACGATGCCGACGTCGATGACGAAGGCAGCTGCATTTGCTCATCGCTCGGAGTCGGCACGGGCAGCTCCGGAGCGCCTTGAACAGCTGGGAATCTATCCAGACATTCAGCACAGGAGCGATACTTCGCATAGCTGAGGGCTTACGCAGCAGGAGTACGGCCATGCGACGGTCCCGGGGTCGGGCTCATATCGCGTAAATGATCCACAACGGGCTGCGTGGAGGACTGCACGGGAGTCGAAGGCGCGGTCGTGATCGCCTTGCGAGGACTAAACTTACGACGCTTCGTTGCGGGTGTAGATGGTTGGGATGACGGGCCGGCAGAAGAAGCACCCGGTGTAGCACCAGGAGCCGGGGCCGCGGCATTGAAGGTGATGGATTCAACCTCGAGCTGGAGTACGCCATCATCCCGGAAACTCGTGCATTTTCCAAAAATATGAATGTTGCTTTGGAGCGACGGGAGGGGTACGCTGCTCCATCGACTGTTACGCCCATGGAAGACAGCCCTACAATAGAAAAATTGGGTCAGCAAGGGAAGTAGTCAATGATCGGGAAAGTACGCACTCAACGAGCGAATTCTTGCTCTGTTCCCAGACTCTCTCGCCGGTGTCCAGGACAACCCTCTTGTTATTGTCCTCTCGCCGGGCCTGGGATACAGACTGGACGCTCCCCACTACACAGGCGAGGGCAAATGGCATGTTGGGTAGCGCGTCCTGGTAGTTGTCGGCTGTCGGGTCACCGCCGAACGGGAAAGAAAAATACGCATCGAGAAAGGCGGGTCCACTGCCTTTGGGAGGGATGTGCGCTCTTGCGACGGCGAACACAACAGTGCAATCGGGGAGGGCAACGTCGCCACTGGGGCTGTAGACGCGAAAGCGCGCATCGATGCACCCGGCGTCGCTCTCGTCTTCAGTCTGAAGAGAGGTCGTGTAGTAGTTGTGATAACGATTGTTGCCACCAGGACCCTGCGAGACTTCACGTTTGCCGTCGCAGAGACAGAAGAAACCTAGGATGGTGAATGAGGGCATGGTGAATATGAAAGGTGAGGGGAAGCTGATCGTTTACGCAGGCGACCACTGCTCATAAGTACCCCGACGCCGTTGGGCAGGAGTACTTTGGGCAGGGTTGGAATTTGTCAACGCGGTCATCGCGGACGATAATGAGCAGAAATAGATGTAAAACACGGAACAAAAAATGAGGGTGAAAAGGATGAACGTCGGTAGGGGAGATGCGGAGGCTGCGGTGATGATGAAGAGACGCGCGGGGCGACGGGTCATCGGCGCTAGCCAGCTGCGGTGCAAGCACGTGCTCGCGTTCGGCGCTATTGCGTGGAATGGCGGGCTTACGGGTGGTACTTATACCTGCCAGAGGGCGGGAGTGCCCCGGGGTATCGATTACAATACAGCATAAGTCCGTTTGTTACTTACGTGGCATATGGGTAAAGATATAGGTTATGACGTCAGTTACCCGCTGCCCTCCTGATCCTTGTCCTTCGTGGCGCGGGCGAAGCCGCAAGCGGTCAACGCAAACCACGAGGGAACTAGCCAGATATACCATTACGATACAATCCAGATACAAGCCAACCTCTACAGGCTCTTAACAAAGGCCTATCGACTGCCTGACCTCTCGCATAGTAATCTCCGTTCGTTTTCTAGCCTTAGCCGCGCCTTCCTCCGCAACCTGGGCTAGTACTCCTTTTCGCCCCGCAACCTCTCAAACTCAGACCTCGGCCCTCGAAGCAATGCGGATACAGCCTCGGCTACATCCTTCTTGAGGTCTCCGTGACCCTTGCTCTCGTATCGCTTGGCGACGTCCACAACGTCTTCATTCGTGCAGGCAGCTAAGATAGTGAGGAGGTTGGAGGCGCCCGGTCTATTGACTGGATCGTAGGTTACGCCAACGACAGAGTCTGTGATTGCACTGCGTATTTTTATGTATCTCCTTCTCTGTGTCTGTGAGAAGGATCCGGGAGCTGACGTCTGGCGCTGACTTGGACATCTTTGAGCTGGGATCTTTCAGAGAGAGCACTCGGCGTGTTTCAGCTGGAAGGGCATCAGCACATCTGCGGGGCTTGGTCATTAGATGAATGAACACTGACTGGCCACGTATTCGGGTAGAGGAAAGAGTTTCTTGAACGTTCTGTTGAACGTGTCTGCGATGTCCCGAGCCAGCTCGAGATGCTGCTTCTGATCTTCGCCGACGGGGACATGCGTCGCTCTGGTAAAGGTCAGTGAAATTAATCCTCTATGCGCCTTATTTTCTCACTTATATACCAAAATGTCTGCGGCCTGCAGCACAGGGTACGTGAAGAGACCAGTGTTCAGCATGGACTCATCCACTTCGGAATCGTCTTTCGCATTTCCGCGACGTCGCGAGACGTGACTATGAAATGATGAGACGAGGGTTAACTCAACAGTCTATCGCTCAGTGCTTTACCTTCCAGGTAGTCATTCGCCGAAGCTTGCCTACTGGCGTAATGCAGTTGAACACCCAGCTCAGTTCCGTGTGGTGGTGGTTCTATTGACCGGTGTATGAGTCATTGAACACCGTACTGTGAGTAAAAAGACGTACGTCATCCTGGTGAAAGATGGTTGACCGCTTTGGATCAAGCCCAATAGCAAGCAACGCAGCCAGCATTTCTCGACGCGACGTACTCAGGGCTTTCGGATCCTGAGGCAACGTCAAGGAATGCCATCCGACGATTGAGAATATGAGTTCATCTTCTGGTCTTGCATCCTGTTGCAGTTTCACCCAATTCTGCAGGGCGCCGAGAAAGTTCCCGAGCTTCAGCACCGCAACCGTTCTGTGAGCAAAAGCCTGCACCAGTCGCAGAAAGCGCGTACGTGTGGTGTCCCTGTGGGCTGTATGCCTGAGAAAACAACGCGGCGTTGCTTGTTTGCTTCAGCGGAATATCGCGCATAGGTTGTCGAGAATGGTCTTGCAGCCCATTTTGTGGCCGCACGACGCAGGTGGTTGGAGAGCATGCAGGCCGGCGAAAAGGAACCAAGTCTAAATGGGCGCTTGGTTGTACGATGCATCATCGGCGTCTAACGGATCGCGTACCTGCTTTCCGCGCCTGCTGCGTCCGAGCCTTCTCCTTGTACACCACCGGGCGGCGGCGAGGCTGGCGCAGCCTTGGCTGGGGTCCGGATCAGACCCGGTGTCCGATCCTGTTATCGGTCCCATACCAGGGTGGCAGCGAGGTAAATGAGCACATCTTGTTCCAGGCTTCCCCTTCGCCAGGTCGCTTCAGGCTGGGACTGGGGCTGCGTCGGCCTGCTCGGAAGGGCAATCTCAGCTTGTCGCGCTCAGTGCCCTCCCAGGGTTTGTCAGATGCTTGCTGCTTCACATACCATATATGGTAATCCTCATTAAACATAAGCACATTACGGCAAAAAAAAATCGCATTTATTGTTGAGCGGATGTAATACATGTAGTAATATACATACACTACACTATACTGGCTTGTGATACTTATCTACACTCCTTACTGCTGAGGCTAACTACCAATTACTGTGATAAGTACCAGAATGAGCTATACAAACAGGGCATCTTGGGGGAGATTGGTGATGGAACGATGGACCTTGCGAAGAAACTGTCCTGTATAGGGAAATGTCAGTATACATGTGTGAGTGACAATGAGCGGCATGGCTCACGCTGTTGCATATGGGCTGCTTGGTCAGGCTGCGGGACATCGAGCGAAACACAATGGCTGGGTGGGCAGGAGGTGTGTGTGTCCGGGAATAGGGCGACACAGCCTGATGTTGCCTGCAGAGTAGGTGGGCTTGAGATATATGAAGAGAGGAGTCAGCAGAGGACGCACCAGTAGAACTCCTGTTGGTGAGATTGTCGTCCACGTCCGCCCGGCTGTAGAGGGAGTTAACAAGTGCACGGCAACACCATTTCAAGAGTGCAATGGTCAGTATATCATGGAGGGTGATAGGGAAAATATGGTACTTACCGCTATTCACTATGCCAGTCTCATGCCTTCGCTTGACGGGTCCTGCGAGTTGGGCAGTCGAGGGTGGAACATGGGTCGGGAATGGATCTCACTGTGCTTGTTCTAAAGGTCCGCCTTAGCAGACATACGAGGTGTAAGCGGTGCTGTCGAAACTCATCTGCCCAGCAACAATCATACCACAGAAGAACTCCTCGTAGCGGCTGAGTGGAGGTCGTGGGTGAGCATGTCAAAGGGGACTGCGGCCTTGCTCACGAAAACTTATAGCTCGGGGTTGCTGAAATCGATGATGAAGATCGATGGCGGAGGTCGACATAAGCCCTGACAGAGGTCAAACCAACCCTGGAGAACAGAGTCCGAAGCGAGGAGGGGCAGGCAGCCTGGATCGACCTGCGAGAGAGGGCAAAGCAAGGTTGAAAGTCGCGGGCCTGCTCCGGGTTGATGATCGGTATGTCCGGCGGGTCCGACCAAAGCTTGATCCAGCCTGGGCGCCAGCAACCTCAGACCGAGGGACCGGGTCACCCGGTGGTGTACTCAGCCTATGCCCCGCCCTCTGTGCATGCCAGACGAGATGGACGACGAGGACATGGAACTTCCTGGAGGAAACAATCTTGAGGATGTCACGAATTTGTTTGAGCGAGCGGCCAGCGGCAAGTCGTCATTCTTCACCGGATTGTACAAGGCTCTGAAGAAGTAGAATTTGCCAGAGATGAAGCCAGAAGAAGTGTTGCTCACTGACGGCTTTGAGCTGATGGAGTCAATGAGTGCCTTCGAAGTAAGTGGCTTCTTAGTGTCTCGCATTTCCAGCTAACAGACGAAGTCAGATTGGAGAGCCGAGGATGGACAGCGGCATGCTCCTCCCGGAAGATGAAGGTCCTCCGTTTAACCCATTGGCACCACTGCTTCCTGAAGAAATATGTTGGATAATGGATAGAACATTTGCCTGCGAGGTGCGCACAACCATTCTGCCGTTGAACTGGATTCCACTCAACTTCACAAGTTCAGACGGCATGGCACACTGGGAACACACTATCGCAAACCGTATTCACCTTACTATACGTGCACCAACTTCAAGACATAAACCCGGAATTACGCCCTCCCTCCTTCCTGTTCTCGTTTGACTCAACCCGCCCGATGGAACTCATTACGACCGTCCTTCGTACCTCGGTGTTCGCCTTCCTCAAATGCTGCGATCTGGTGTGGAGGGAGCTCTCCAAGAGGAGGGTATACGATGTCAGTGATTCGTTCTTTCTCATCAAGGACCGAGTCAGACGTTGAGACGTCGTCCGCATTAGATGGAGGACTGGCAGAGCGAGAAGTGCGAAGTTTCCCTGCTGGAAGGTGTTCCAGTTGAGATGGTCCTCCGGAAGCTCGACGAGTCGCACAATTGGCTGCGAAACTGTGCCTTGGAGTCTTCTTGGATAGACGCGGTGTGCGACAGGCTGGTGCTCCGCAAGGTGAGTTTATATCTGAGCCCGTCATTAAAAGGTTGCTTAGTGTTCCCCAAAGACGGTGTTGCAGCTCTTCTATATGAGTCATCTGGACAGTCTGGACCACATTAGCTCCCTCATCACCATCGCGCGGAATACGATGAGGCGCGTTCGGGCTCAGCCCTCAGAAGTGCCGCCAGCAGGCTCTCCTGCTCTAAGGACATTCGACCCTCATGTCTCGCGGCGTCTCACAACAGTGATGCCCAGTCGAGTGCTGGAACTCCCGGCACAAGAAGTGGTTTGGGATGAGATTGAGCGGTGGCTAGATGGCTGGGAGAACGTGATCAAGCTGCGGGACAGTCAAACCTTACTCACATGGCAGGTCCGTCTACATCTCAGACGCTTTACTTTGCACTTATCGCAATTGCAGATCAATGGCTCACTGGGCATTTGTATACCAAGCAAGCCATTACCGGCTCCGTACATACGATCGCTGACACAGGTATTCCCGACCGCCGTAAGCCGCGGCGAGAGCTTACATCCTACCAGCGCGCCTTCATAGACAACCGTTTGGTCCTTGGCCAATATCCAACAAGCTGGCTCATCGACCAATTCTTCTGGGAAACATTCGCTCTCTCCTACGACTCCATCTGCGAACTTCTCATCAACTGCTGGGCCGGGCCCAGTCCCCTCGAGTTAGACGAAATGGAGTCTCATCTAATAGAGGTACGTCGCTCGATGAAAAGCGCCATCTCATTGGTTAAATTCTATTTTTACAGGTACTAAGCGGCTATGTTAGGTCGTTCTGGTGCAATCCTCCCCGAAGACGTCGCTACCTCATGAAGACTGTCAGCGACTGGCAGCTTCTTCAGGACGCTTTCCTAAGGTTGACGAGAAATCTTGTCGTCTCGGTTCGTGACCATTGCAGTCGATGTTTTGAAATGCCCTCATGTCCCGCGCAGAGCCCGCATGCAAGCAGTCTCATGCAAGCACTTCCGTCAGCAGCCGAAACGTGGAAATTGGGTATAGCCCGTGAGATCATTCTTTCCGGCTTCCAGCAGGCCCTGTATGCTTCCGTATGAGCGGCCCATAGCGTATTGGTGCATCGCGCAAATCGTAGATCAACATCTACAATGTCTCGATATTGTTAGGCAAATAGCGCCTCAAGGTAAGTTCTTGAAAGTGAGCCACCGCAGCAGACTCTAAGCATCAAGTTTAGGTACATTTGCCGCAAACGAGATTTGGTTCCAGAGCCAGTTTCTGACTGCGATACGAGCCTTGTCCATGGCTTCAGTCGTGGTATGCATATACATTGCATCGTTCTCCTACAGGTGCTTAATGACGGTATCAGTTAACGTCCAATGTGCGCATGCCTGATCTAGATCGCGTCAAGATGAACTTCAGACTTCGGCACAAATGGCTCTACGCTCCACGGGATCGCCATATCATGCTATTCCCGCTACCTCCGCTGGAGGAGTTCTATCACGCCGTAGAAGATATCAATTCAGTGCGCCGATTCATCGTTAATGTTACGCATGCGCTCATACATCTCTCGTAGACTGGGCTGACTCCTTTGGAGCATCTTCGAGTAGCTCAAGACGCGCTGTCTCAGTTATCAGCTTCCCTCTCTACGCAAAATGTCCTGGACGAAGCGGCTGAAGGGCGGGAGGAAGTAAGCTCAATGCTTCACTCGATATAAATCATAGCACTGATCATATTCCAGCTCATTCAAGGTCTCATACAGGTGAACGAAAGCCTGATAGCCTTCACGAGTCGCGATCCTTCGTCTACCGCAAAATTACACTGGGATCCATCCCAGCATCCTTGGTTCCCCACTGTCACCCAGCCATGAGTTCATTTACAGCTGCAACTGGCTATGCCTATCCTATTGTACTGTACTGTTTACAAAGATTACCGCGTCGTCGTAGTGTTCGCGTGCGTTAATGAGACACGGTCGGCGCCTCCCGTGGTTCGTTTCTTGCTCCCGACCTTCACCTCAGAATCTCGCGCTTTACATCTCGCTTTGCACACTGTCTCTGCTTGTTTTTATTCGAGTGCTAAACATCATGAAGCGTTCCGCATCATCGGAACTCATTGGGAAGCCCAGCCCTTTCAACTCAGGCGTCACGCTGTTCGAGCCCGGCCCCTCGGCTTTATCTTCACCTCGACGGTCCAAACGGCTCAAGGTAGAGTCCGAATCAGAACAGGATACTCTGCTGGCTACACCCGTGAAGAAGAAGACCACGACCAGGAAAAAGCTGAAGACCGAGGATGCTACTGTCGTGAAGGAAGAGTCTACCACCATCGAGCTCACGCCCAAGTCTGCGCGTGGAAGTGCTTCTCCGCGCAAAGCCAAGCCTATACCGCAATCTCTTGCTGTGCCGCATCCTGCTCCTCCGAGGTGGCGGGAGGCGTACGACACCGTTAAACGCATGCGCGAGAGCATCGTCGCGCCGGTGGACACGATGGGATGCGACCAGGCCCAGAATAAGGAGTCCGAGCCCAAGGTGAGCACGTCTATGTTCATAATATTTGCCGTGACTTACGAACAACCTACATGTATAGTATAGGAGGTTTTCTACTCTTGTATCGCTCATGCTGTCCTCCCAAACCAAAGACGAAGTGACGGACGCGGCGGTCTCAAAGCTGCGCAAAGCGGTAGGAGGAACTCTGAGCATAGATGCCATTTTGAGCGCAGAGGAGAAGGTCATAGCAGAGGCGATCGCAAAAGTGGGCTTCTGGCGGCGGAAAACACAGTTAGCACACATTCCTCTCAACAATAGAATCTTAGTTTATGCCTGCAATGCTAGGTATATTAAGCAGACGGCGCAGAAGCTACGTGATGAGTTTGAGTCAGACGTGCCAAAGACTGTAGACGAACTCTGCTCTTTGCCTGGCGTCGGACCGAAAATGGCCTTCCTGTGCCTTCAAGTCGCGTGGAATATGTAAGCAAAACATGACTCAACCGGCAGTCGTTGGGCTAACTCTGCAGTAGTAATGTTGGCATTGGCGTTGATGTTCACGTTCATCGAATAACAAACAGACTTGGGTGGCACAAGCCACCGACGAAGAACCCTGAAGAGACACGGTAAGTATACACTCAACCTCCCTTTTTGCTAGGCCTCACAGGCGTTCGTCAGCCTAAACCTGCAGTCTTGGCTACCCAAAGAATATCATGCCGAGATCAACCACATGCTCGTCGGGTTTGGTCAGGTACGTTAGGTTGCAGCTACGCGCAAACAACTTCCCTTATGTCCATATTGTTGCAGATGATCTGCCTACCGGTCAAGCCGAAGTGTGAGTCTTGCGACTTGAGTGACGGACTATGCCCTAGCGCAAAGCGGACCACCGAAGAGCGTTCGTAAGTCGATCGTGGGCTCGGACTCGTCCACGGATAAGGCTGGACCCAAGCTCGAGATTGAGGTCGAAGTCGAAGAGACTAAATTCCCCCCAGAATTCGAAGGTGATCTGACACCACCAGCCTCTCCGTGAAACACGCCGGCCATATGTCACGTTGCTTGCCATCTATTGCATCTCTACAGTACACTCTACTAGTATATCACTTTGTATATCTTGCTTCTTGTCCACAAATTGGTAATTGCATTTTATAGGAGACCAATAGCCATGTCCCAGAATCCTTTCTCGAGGCGTGTGCAGCGTTCCCATATACCCTTCCACTCTTCGAACCGTTTAAGAGATGGCGGATCTGCTTGAGCCATAAGCTCGATCGTTTCTACGCATTGCTCTCGTCAGATGTGGTTCTTGAGCCAGGCCAGACACAATTAGCACATACCCAGTCCCACGCGAACAGCATGTTGGTAGTGTTCGCCACCGTAGTCTTCCATCCACTGCTTGTACTGGTTGCCCTCCACGACAACCCACGAGCTCGGTTTTGCCGCCTCCTTCTTCAGCCACAAGCCTACTTCACCGTACCCAAGCAGACAGGCGGCCACAGCCATGGTGAGCTTGTTCGTGTCTCCTGTGTGACGCAGGTTTCAGATGGGTTTCTCTGAGCAAATTTGTTTGGAGATTGACCTTGCAACCCGACATCGAGCAGGTAGGCACCATAGGCGGTCGTGGCAGGCGACTCTGGCGTGGACAAGAGCTCGTCCTCGGTGATGCCCCATTGTGCACAGAAGGACTTGTGTGTGGCTACTTCGTTGATGACGTTCAGGATTGTGTCCGTCGCCGCCTTGATCTCGGGGAATGTGGTGGACTTGGCCGCTAGCAGGCTGTACGCCCTGGCGTAGTATCGGAGGTAAAGATAGTCTTGTCTATGAGTATCGCCCGGTTAGCCCAACTCCGACGTCTGTGGCAGGGAACTCGCTTGATGAAATGCAGGAAGGATTCCCGCGGAAGCGTGCCTCTGGCGAGCTGCTTCACGAAGTCGTGCTCGACGTACTCCTTCCATATGCTAGCAGTGCCTTGGATGAGCAAACGGGTGAACGGGTGCGGGTTGCTCGGGGTCGGTCTACGTCTCGTCAGGCATCGACGCAGCAGTGTGCAAGTAGCATGGCTTACTTCGGGATACTGCCCACTTCGAGGGAGTGCATGTGGTTCAGCGGGCCGTACCCTTTACCGATAGGATATGCGGTCTCAATACCGAGATGTGTGTACTTGGTTGCAGCACGCGTCGCATCCTCGACTGCCAAAGCACGTCAGTCATACCGCTGAAAGTGGTGCAAGACTGTGCTGACCACTTTCGCCACGGCTGAGCCCACAGACCAAGGCGGCTGAAAGAGTGCATCCGGTGCCGTGAGTGCTCGTCGAGTCTATCTTGGGGCGAATGAAGAGCGTAGTTGCACCGGCACTGTGAAGAACATCGACGACGATCTCGCTGTTTGTTGCGTCACCTTCATGCACCTGGAGGATCTCCATGTTGTCGTCAAATAGTACATCCCGTACGATGCGGAGATCAGTAGATTTCGCCGTAACGCGTCCAATATCATTAGGTGAGATCGTCAAATGGCCGCCTTTCAGCAAGACGGTTTTGGGCCCAAGCTCTAGGAGGCTCGCCGCCGCCGCGAGCATGTCCTCCAGGCTCGAGATACTCGAGGGACGCCCTCTCTTGGAAAGTATCAGTTCTGCTTCCGACTTGTTGGGCGTTACGGTGTGTGCGAGCGGAAACAGCTCCGAGATCATGACTTCCAGCGCATCCTCTTGCAGGAGAGTGTGCCCCGATGTAGACACGCAGACCGGATCGCAAACAAGTGGCGGGAGGGACTGATCGCCATAGTACTTTGTGAGAGTGCTAACCACGGCGCGGATAGACTTGGCATCGAACAGCATCCCTGTCTTCATAGCCCTTGATCTCGACGTCATCGAGCACAGAGCAAAGCTAGGAGAACCAGTTTATCATAAACGCGAGAAGGTCACAAAGCGGACGACTATGTACCTGTTGCTCGATGAAGTCTGGTGGACATGGATGGACACCTTGAACACCAGTAGTGTTCTGTGCGGTCAAGGCGACTAAGACACTCGTCCCGTAGCACAGGTGCGACGTGAACGTTTTCAAGTCAGCCTAAAGAGCATTGACTGTCCGTCAGCAATTTATGTGTACCTGAGTATGTTACTACCACTTACCTGAATGCCCGCCCCGCCGCTGCTATCGCTCCCAGCAATTGTTAACACGGCTGGCTGGCTTCTAGAGAAGGATGCCATGCCTTCGTGTTTACCGGTGAGTTTGACCAAAAGCTTGGGCGCCCTTTATGTTGGAGACGCACTGGTGGCGCATGGCATCATTTCCCGCGGCGAGCCGTTCCAAGCCAAGGTTGCTGCAAAGGCACCGAAATCAAGAGGGCATCGCGAAGCTTAGTCGTAGTCTGTAGAATGACTTGCTCATTTGTGTGTATGTAAGGTTCTAACGCGAATGGCCAAGCTTTACTCGACCTGTTTGCTGACGCCAGTGGACACTCTTGTATATACGACAATGAGAGTAACACATTTACGCACAATGGATATCGCCGGAATAGCTCAGCTGGGAGAGCAACAGACTGAAGCCTGTTTAAGGGTCTTCTGGAGGTCCCGTGTTCAATCCACGGTTCTGGCAATGACATTGCGAATGATCGCTTTGATGTTTTTGTACAACTTTACTTGGTATCTTACCAACTTAGTACTTAGTACTTAGTAACTTAGAGAAAAAATTGCAAACAAGCTCATACTCTTTACAAGCTGTCTAATACAATTTGTTTACTCTCTAATCTAACAATAAAATCTCTGCTGAGTAAGGCTCCAACCATTTGGTTTACATTTACTTTTTTGTGTAAATAAATGGTATATGGTAAATAGATGGTTGTAAACAGTTTATACACAGTAAATATATGGTTTCGGGGAAAGCCAGCAAGACTACTTCGGCGTACACTGTAGCTCTTCCGGTCCTACTTTAAGGTGTCCTCCGAGGATTCTGGCCCTGAAGACAGGCGAGAAAGTCGATCTGCAGGCGGCGGCAAGTCTCGACGCTTTCGGCGCTCTCGCGGTGCTGGGTGAATTACTGTCACATGTGTGACATGGTCGGCGGGACCACGGGAGGCGGGAGGCAGGTGGCCATTGGTGCCGCGCATAAGGATGTTGGACATAGAGCAGACTATAGAATATGATAATAGACCATTCATATGCCTTCCTGACACTTCCAAAGGTTGCTTGCTGGCCCTCAAGAGAACCATTTATTTACTGTGTACTAAACTGTTTAGGGTCATTTACAGCCCTTGTTGTAAATATATAGTAAATGTAAATGGTTGTAAACGTTTATAAATGGTAAATAAACTATATGGTTGGAGCCTTACTGCTGAGCTTTAGTGCCAATTAGAGTTGCATAAAAATGGCAAAAGTGTTTATCCACTACCGATGACGGGACTCGAACCCGCAATCTTCGCCTTTAGCATCTGCAATCCCCTACAGATCATAGGAAAGCGACGCCCTAGCCATTGAGCCACACCGGCTTAACCGGTAATTGCAGAGGGTTGCTCCAAGAATGTGGATCCCATTGTTTTCTCGGTTCGAATCAAACTTGCGTGCCTACCAGCTTAGCATTCCTGGAAAGCGTCCGACTCAGGCTTTCGGCATTATGCTTAATGGTCATGACCTGATACACCTACACATGCAATCATTCAGCATCCAATAGCCCCCTTCTTCCTCCTGCAAGGAAAAGCTCTACGTCCCTACCATGAAACTTCGCCTGTGCTGCGACCGTGAATCCAAAACTTGTGAGGTCAGCCCCTTCAAAAGTCTGACGCATTTCACTCTCCGTGAAGCCATGCTTGTGCGGGACGATGTGTCCGTATTGCTCCGGTACGAAGCTTCCCGTGCCCTTCGCCTCCTCTGAGATAATATCGGCAACGAGGAGCGCGCCCCCTGGCTTGAGGAATGTGGCCAGAATTCGCGTGATCTCCTCGACCGACGCGAAGTGGTGATACGAAGCCGAGCACTGTGTCGACTTGAGTAGGCTTCTCAAAAGCTGACGAGTTTGTATACGTACTACAATCACATCAAACTTTGCGCTATCGAGCTCTCCTTCTTGGCCCTTAAGCTCAACACAGACGGCTCGCATTTCCTCGGGCAACAGGCCCTGGTCAGCCACCCGAGCGTTGTATTGGTCGACCTAAGCAGATGATTAGGCAACCACGATGTATGCCGTTACTGTAAACCGAGAGTCACCATGCCTTGGCTGATGTCTACCCCAAGGATAGACTTCGCGTGCGAGCACAGTTCACGAGATAATGCTCCTGGATACTGACAGTATTGAGCCCTGCGAATGGTATTATAGGCTGAACTTACCTGTGCCGCACGCAAAATCCATGATCTCGGTGCGACCTTCGTCGAACAGCGAAGGGTATGTCTGGATCATAGCTCTGCTGACTCGGCGGGCCGTCTCCTGGACGTCTGGCCTGGCATCGAATTGCTTTGCCGTCGCGTCGAAGTGTTTCTGATTCTCTGCTACATAGTCATGACCATGCCCATGGGGGTGCCCATGATGATGATGGTGATGTCCGTGAGCGTGGGCGTGCTCGGTCTCATTCGAGCCTGTCTCCGACATGGTAGTTCGATGTAGGCAAGGTTTGGGATGACGGGACGCCACAGTTGGAACGGGCGAGTTGCAATAACAGAGTACTTTGCCTTTTAGGGATTACCAGATCATTTCGTGACTTTTAGGCAAGACCTGCTCGAAATCAGTAAGCAGCGATCGAGCGATTCATGATATGAATGCAATGCATGTAGGGTATCATTTAGGACGGGTATACGCCGTGTACGACAGCACACAGACTAACTGTTGTTACTTGGAACCGCGTGGCTACTTCAAAGACAAGCAGCCTCCAAACTTCTTTCTGGCGACTGCGTCCATTTGCGCCTTCACACTACGAAAGGCTGCCCACCAAGCGTGTCCGACAACTGAAGATGTCGGGCGTGAGTCGTTGCTGTCTTGCAATGCCGAATCGTCGTGCTCCCACACAGGAAAGTGCCGCCGCAGAAGTATCAGCCACCACTTCATGACCGCGATGGCCTTCTCGACGCCGGAATCCGTCGACCGCGTACTGTCCGTGCACTGCACCAAGAACTTGGCAAAGAACTCGACGTCCTTCTGGTTCGGTGGATACTCCATGAAGCGTTCCACCCACGCTTCGATGACGCCTTGCACGTCGTCGGTCTCGCTGAAGTATAGCTTCTCGCCTTTCACCTTGCCCTGCTGCTTCAGCGTAGGCGGGATTGGATGTATCGCCTGTGGCGGCGGCGGCGGCGGGACGACCACGCCGCCTTCCGCTTTGCGTGCCCGAGATACCGGCTTGAGCACTTTCTTGTCTCCGCCCAGGGCAAAGCCCGGGCCTCCTGGAGCATTACGTTGACGAGCAAACGCCAACTGCTCCCTCTGCAAGTCGATGGGCAGGATGGCGAAGACGGCTGGATCCAACCCTAGCTTGAACAGCTCGGCCTCGCTGATCTTGAGCTGAGTCGGAGCAGGCTGCTTCATGAACAGTTTATTCTTCTGCGGCGAGAGACTGGCACGGCTTCTCGGAGCGAGTTGCCGTGTGATCCTCTTTACGTTGGTACCCTTCACCGTAATCTTCGCCTTCGGCTCAGCAGGTACTGAAACTGCGCGTGTCAGGTGGCTGGACATCCGGAGTGGTAGATCGACGCTTGTAGTGTGCTTCAAGCTCCCGACGGACATCTTCAGGGAGCTCCTGGAAGACTGACATATCCACCTGAGAAAAGGTCGGCAAGTCTAGGTGCGAAGAACCGACGGCCTCTTTCGCAAGTGGCTCGACCTCAACAATTTCC
Organism: Terana coerulea; assembly: GCA_024811115.1. NCBI lineage: Eukaryota > Fungi > Basidiomycota > Agaricomycetes > Polyporales > Phanerochaetaceae > Terana > Terana coerulea. The sequence continues at coordinate 92,212 of JAKOGH010000138.1, forward strand.
TGGGATGCAGGCTGAACAATAATAGTTGGAGGGTCGACGGATGTCGTCTGTGCAGGCTGGTTCCTCTGCGGACTGGAGACTGGTTTGAAAGGCAGGAGAGCCTGACCTTGCTCTGGGTCGGCCGGAGCAGAGGTTGACTCTAGTTTCTGAACCTGAAGGCCGATGCCACGGAGTTCCTGAGGGTCGAAGTTGAGGCTCTTCAGGAGTCTCCAAGCATGTTCACCGATAATCTTGCTGTCACTCGTTGCCCTGCCACCGGGAGTGACCATTTGGAGTTGCTTCGTGAAGGAGTCGCAAGAACCGTGGCCCATGAACTACAAGCGATGAGTGAGACCACGAGTGCGGCTAATTGCGACGTACCTTTGGAGCTTCCGTTGGGGCATTTACAGCTCGCTTCATAACCTTGAGTGTCAACGATCGTCCTCGCATATCGACGTCAATTAGACGCCTAGAAACTTCCTCCGCAAGCTGGTGCATAAAGGTTTCGGCCTGCTCGCTATTCTCGAAGCGTATGCCGTACTGTCAAGCACAGGTAAAAAAAAGCGAAAAGCGTGAAGACAAGAAAACTTACGTTGATATCGCACGAGACGCTTTTCCGCGGTTTGTCTGATTCGAGCTTTCTGTTGTCGATTCCTCGCAGCGCATTGAACAAGGTTTCGCCCGTACCCTTTCCGAGCGTGTCGCACAATATGGCCTTGCTTTTCTTCGACAGCTCTCCTAGGTTTGTCGTGCCGAGCTTCTCTTGAGCTTTCTTATGAGTAGCATGGCCAAAACCATGCAAGTCGTCAATATCCATTGGTTCCAGGAAAGTTGGGACGTCCATTGCGCGAAGGTGAAAGGAGCCACCTGGCTTCGCCTTCCGGGTGGCCAAGCGTGCCAGCATGATGTTGTATGAAATCCCAATGCTCACTGCCCAAATGTCGGTTGCTTGTCGAAAAGTCAACGCTGCGACGAACCTTCACATTCAGTAGCATTCCTGACTTGGGCACGTATGGCTTCAGCGAAATCCTTGGCCGGATCCGAAGATATAGGTTCATTGTCCTGACTCTGGGAGATTTCGGTCTTGATTCGACGGACACTGTTCGACACATCGATGAGAGCTTCGTCAACGGAGACAGCTTGCAGATCATCGGCGTGAGCCATAAGAATCGTGTAAAATTGTAGCGATAGCTGTTTGTATCTAAAAGATTTCCGGTTAGCGTCTGCATGTGGGAGATCATGGTAGAGTCGCGTACTTCTCGAACTCGTATGGTATGGTCTGGATAGATGGACACAGTTTACGGGCTTGCTGCAAACTAAACCATTCGTATAAGTATGCGAATGGGCATGCATTGCTTGTGACATACCTCATGCCACCCTTAATACCAAACTCCCTTGCTTCGTAGCTTGCACTGGCTATCTCGCTGGTGCTTGACTGGCCACCCTGAGCGCCTTGAGAGTGGCATACGACTACGGGTTTGCCACGAAGGTGCGGACGGTCGACCAGGCCCGCGGAAACAAAGAAGCTGTCGAAGTCGCAGTGCATAACAACTCGATCTTCATCGACTTCGGTTGCCCTCTCTTTGCCCTTGCCTTTGTCTTTCTTCACCAGTTGGGCGCCTTTCATGCTAACATTCTCCGCGTTCGCCGCCCAGCCTCTTCCGCCGGCGTTCTCCTCCATGATCCTGGCCACCGCAGTCGAGCCAGCGGCATAGTCTCCCGGAGGCGTCGCTGACTTTGTGCCATTCTCGGCCCTTTCCTGCGCTTCTGCGACCAAGTTACGCAGTTCGGCCTTCCAGGTGGACAAATGATGCAGTCGCGAGTTGCGGTAGAAGCCTTCAATAAAATCGGGTGCGACGGATGTGTGCGCTGCCCGCCAGGCAGGGTCAGCCATGGCTCGCTGCGCCGCCAAATTCGTCCTGTCAGCTGCGTATCCGGGGACTCTGTTGGCCTGTTCAGGCGTGGCAGGCTCAGTAACGGACAGCGGTCGACTGGGAGAATTGCTTCCTGACTTCGACTTCTGTGGCGTCCGCGGAGGAGTAACGGTCGAAGGTCCTGCGACAGGAGCGTGTTCTGATGTGGATATATGCGCTATGTTAGGGCGACTCGGAGCACCAGTTGTCGGGGAGTCGCCGGCGAGAGTTCGATTGATCTGCTTTGGAGCACTTTGGGAGATGAGACCAGAGATGAGTGATTGTTGGCCTAGCTGTCGTCCTTGTGAGGCTTCGACTCGGTCCGTGGGCTTGAAGATAAATTCGTGCCATGGTAATAGCACTCCCACCTCGGCGCTTTTGACCAACCATTCCGGCCGGACCACCTTCATATGTTGGAACTCTTTGACCTTTGCAGGGGTCAATGAGCAAGTGAGTATATGCGTGCTGAAGGGAATTTAGTTAACGTCAAGAGAGCGCTGTACTGCAGCACTTACACTAAGCTTTTCTTGTCCAAGTACGGATGAAAGATCCCTCCGCGTTGAACGATGAGTTGCCGAAGGTCTTGCACAGACGGTTCCGTCCAACCGTTGATCTATGCACTGATAAACCCGCCATACCCTTAAGATGCAGGGCACCAGGCTTACGTATATCTGGAGGTCACTAAAGATGCGACTCCTGACCGTCACACTGTCCCCATCTGTATCCATCTCCGCATTCTGGATCTGAAGCTTTGCACGCTTTCGACGCATATACTGGCCAAACCCGCCAAAGCTGGAGGCACCGTACGTGTCCGACCGCGTATATTCTGATGCGGGGCCATTTTCGTCTACCATACCCAAGGCTTGCTGACGTCCTGGCTGTTCTTCCACCTCGGGGGAACAAGGTCGTTTGCGAGAAGGCTCATCCCCTTGCTTGTCTCCAGTAACATCATGAGGTGTCAGGGTAACGCCGTGTTCAGCTGCGGGTGGGTCGCCTGGTAGGACGACGTGGTTGAGAAGAGCAAGGAACTCTGCATCTGGTTCACTGAAGTAGTCCGAGGACATAGAGGCTGACTGCAAGCCGCACCGGGGCGCTAACCGATTCTGCACAAAGTGTGACCTCATCCGTTACGGGAACACGACGTGACTGTCACTGCGCCGCAAGACTGGAAGATGTCACACTTGCCATTCAACCTTTTGCATCGGTCGCGTTCTTCAACTTCTACTCTACGGAAGCCGAGCTACGCACTCGCTGGTTGGACTTTATATTCCCGCCGGATTCTGGAATGGCTCATGGTCTGTGTCCTTCGGTCGTTTCGTGTGGCAACGGCGTGGCTGTTGACGCTCATCCCGCCGACCTCTCCAGTGTCTGATATCCGACTCCGCCTCTTGCTCTTACCCTTCTATCCTCCATCCATCCTGAGACTTTGGTTCACCTTGACGCGCCCTTCACCACTGCTGCGACTTTCACTTGAGCGCACTTTGCACAGGAAAGCGATACGCATCACTCGGCCAACAACCACCAGCGTCCATCACGTATAAAAGCTCAGCGCGGGACAGGGTCACAGCTTACACTTTGCTTCCTTCGACAGCTCACTGACAATCCACGACATGCCTGGAGAATACGATTACCTGTTCAAGTTGCTGCTCATTGGAGACTCTGGAGTTGGGAAGGTACGCAGCTTCGTGCACCCCTCGGCATGCTTCATGCGCTCATGATGAAGGTTTACATAGTCATGCCTGCTTCTACGATTCGCAGAGGACCAGTTTACGGACAGTTACCTGAGTACCATTGGTGTTGACTTCAAAATCCGCACGATTGACTTGGAAGGGAAGACGGTGAAGCTACAAATCGTGAGTACAAGCGTCTTCAATGTGCCCAAACCTCAGGCTAAACGACGTTCTCCTTCAATTAGTGGGACACGGCGGGTACGGCAGCTTTACATACGTCTATGGATGAAGCTAACGCGTGGAACTCATCTAGGGCAAGAGCGGTTCCGTACTATCGCGGCTGCGTACTACAGAGGGGCGCATGGTATCATCGTGGTGTTCGACGTTACGGACCACGGTGTGTATCCCTCCTACTGAATCTGTGCAGCCTGCTTATCTCCTTCATTTCACGTAGAATCATACCAGAATGTGAAAGGATGGTTAACAGAGATCGACCGGTACGCAAGCGAAGGAGTGCAAAAGCTGCTACTGGGCAACAAGGCAGACCTGACTGAGCGACGAAACGTCGAGCACGACGTGGCGAAGGTGCGCAGCCTTGCTCCTCTTACTAACCCTGATCTGATTTTCGAACATAGGAATTTGCAAGCCAACTATCCATTCCATATCTGGAGACTTCAGCCAAAACTGCTGTGGGCGTCGAAGAAGCATTCCTGGCATTAGCGAAGCAGATCAAGGAGAGGTCCGTATATGGCATTTTCTCACCGTTGTCCTACGTTGACTTCGTTGTATAGTGTCAACGCCAACCCAGAACCTTCAAATTCCTCGAAAGCAGGAAACGTGTCTGTTGGTCGCTCGCTGGAGACCGAGAAACCCTCCGATGGCTGTGCCTGCTGATATGCTCGCGGAGCTCGACAACGCTGCAGCCCCTAGTCGCTTACGTGCATGGACTTTTGATACGTGCATTTTGGTTTATATTCTACGCACTTGTTTGTATGTACACCTCTGCTTGTGAACCCATCTCCTTTAATATTGGCTTGTTCAGTTGCGCTTCTTTCACATGCCCTGCCGGCCGCCATGAGGGCGACGTGTGCAGAAGCGGGGTTCCAGTCCGGGCTGATTTCTTCTATTAGGCGGCAGGACCGCAATAACATGGGGTCCTATTATAAGCATCCTGCTCTGGGCGGAATATCTGAGACATCATGTTTGCTTTACATTGATTCGTCCCATGTTCACTCCCGTGACTCACACTTGAGTGCAGATTGCACAGGAAAGCGACAAGTATCACCCGCCCAGCAACCGGCAGCTTCCACTGGCATTAGGTATAAAAACTCTGGCGATGCGGGACCGGATCGCAGTGCGCACTCTGTGTTCTGCAATTAACTGAGCATCTACAGCATGTCTGTGGAATATGACTATCTGTTCAAGTTGCTGCTCATGGGGGACCCCGGAGTTGGAAAGGTACGTAGCTTTCTGTACTATGCCTCCACACGCTCGACGCACTCATGTTCGGGCTCACACAGTCATGTCTACTTCTTCAATTTGCAAAGGACCAGTTCACCGACGATTATTCGAGCACTATTGGAATTGACTTTAGGATCCGCACGATTGGCATGGAAGGAAAGACGGTGAAACTACAGATTGTGAGTACGGGCTTCCCTATCACAACGAGGTCGTATGCTCATAAACGTCTACTTCTGTCAGTGGGATACAGCAGCGGGTGCGATGGTTCTGCACACGTCCATGGGCGAAGTTGACGCGTGGAACTCATACAGGACAAAGAGGGTTTCGAACTATTCCGGGTGGGTTCTTCAGAGGAGCAAGCGGAGTCATCCTGGCGTTTGATGTCACAGACCAACGTGTGTATCTCTTCCAAAAAATCTTACCTACTTTCTAATCTATGTTTTCTGCTCTCAGAATCATATCAGAACGCGAAAGGATGGTTGACGGATATTGACCGATATCTGAGCGAGAGCGTGCAAAAGCTGCTGCTCGGCAACAAGTCAGACCTGACCGAGCGAAGAAACGTTGAGCACAATGCAGCGAAGGTTTGTCGGTTCACTTCTCGTGAAAAGCCCTGATTTAACCATCCATATTAACGCAGGAGTTCGCAAGTCAGCTGTCAATTCCATATGCCGAGGCTTCAGCCAAAACCACTGCGGGTGTTGAAGAAGCGTTCCGGGCATTAGTAAAGGAAATCATGGAGAAAAAGTTCGTACACGATATGAATACTGCCCTCGTCCTTTGCTCGCATAGTGTAAGTACTCAGCTACGGAGGCTAAGTATACTAGCCAATGGACTCCGGGTTTTGGACATGCGTAAGTATTTGCTGTATCAAATGTTTGTAGGCTGCCACTGTTCTGCGACAATGCATACCCTATCTACCTTGCGTTAACCGGTTGCGCTTCATTTCTTGTACTTGCCTGCCGCCACGAGGGCGACGCGTGCAGAAGCGGGTGGCGTTGTACTCGATCTGCACAATGTTGATGCAGATTCCATTTCGGGCTTGTTTTGATCCGCCCACTTCCATTTCTGGAACAATAAGGCGGCCAAGTTTAGCGGAGAACAATAACATGGGCGTCTAAGCGCCCTGCCGCTTACCTCCAGGCAAAGGACAAAAGGGAACCATGGCAATTATGGGGGATATCCATAACTTGCTTTGCAGTCGCTGCGAGGACGTTGGCGTCCTGCTTTCTACCTTCATCTTTCTTGGTTTCCTCCTGGTGAGCTCGCCATGATTTTGAGCCTCCTCGCTGCACTTCCATTCGTTCTCGGCGCGTCTGTCGGTACGTGAAGATCCTTCACATAGTTAGGTTGACGTTTGGGCTAACAATGACACTTGGCAGCTGCCCAACAAAGTCCTGCCGTTGTGTGCGTTGCAGGTCAATGTCTTCAAGGGTATTCAAACATCACGAGTGAGTACACATTCCTTTCTTGGGTCTTGGAAGGGGTGGAAGAGGGGGAGTACTTCTGGAGTGGTGGCTAGGAGGAGGCGGAGTCGAACGAACGCCAGCAACACAACGATACTGACTTGAAATTTGCAGCCGGGGCGACCCTCTCAGCTCCTGGTGTATCATCAAGTATACGACTCCTACCAGGACAATACACGTCTACAACAAATCCACAACTCCTCCATATGATGCTCACAGCCTCTTCCGCATCGTTGTCGATGTCACCCGGCTTTTCAAACGCAAACTCCTCATCACTATCCCTCCCTCTGAACCTCGGCCTTCAACCTGGCATTGCGATCTACCAAGGTGCTAACTATTCCGGGCAACCAACGTTCACCAACCTACCCACGAGTAATGCTTCGAGAGACTCAAGCTCGACCTCCGCTAGCTCTGTCATACTGTCGTCCAGCGTATGGGCGGCCGTTTCCTCGGGGTCAGGAAACGCAGACCGCCTTATCCTGTGGGATTCCATTCCGGACCTCTCGCAACTCCCATCCAGCTCGTCGCTAAGCAGCATTTCCCTTCTGGATATCCAGTCATCAGCCTGCTCGCCACCATGCTCAGGTGCAGGCATATGCTCGGCCTCCGGCACTTGCACATGTCCTGCTGGCTTCACTGGATCTTCATGTGAAACCTGCGCGAAAGGGTTCTTTGGGCCCGATTGCCAGGCATGTCCTGCAGGGTGCACCTCGTGTGACGATGGCATCTCTGGGAGCGGGCGCTGTCTGGTCGCCACCGTCACCAATCCTCCGTCGTCCTGCAACTGCTTGAACGGCGTGTGTGGCTCGAATGGTCAGTGTACCTGTAACGCGGGCTGGACCGCCGCTTCCAACGGCACAGCTTGCGCGAAGTGTGCCGACGGCTTTTTCCTTACCTCCGACGGGAATTGCCAAGGTACGTCTCATTTGTTATGCATAAGTTTCCTTGACTCATTATACCTCAGCTTGTCAGCTTGGATGCACTCAATGTGCCGACAGCACTGGCGACTGTATTTCCTGCAAGACTGGATTCACGCAGAATGCCAATGATCGTACCAAGTGCATTGCGCAGCAGTCTACCACTTCCACCGGCACCGTTTGCCCTGACGGCAGCTTCAGCAACGGCACATCATGCACCCCGTGTTCTCCGCTTTGCAGCACCTGCTCTGGTGCGACCTCTAACGACTGCATCGTCTGCGGTGCCGGCCAGTACTCGCTCAACGGCAACTGTGTCTCCACGGACGGCAACGGTGTTTGCCAAGGCTCTAACATGATCGCGGACAATAACAAGCACGAATGTGACGCCTGCCCCGCAAAGTGCACGAGCTGCAAGATTCCGAATTTCAACGTAGCTTCCACGGTCAGCCAGCTTCAATGTACGGGATGCCTCCCTGGCTCCGTGCTGTCACAGGGCAAGTGTGTTGACAGCTGCCCTACTGGTACCTTCCTTGACCCGAAAGACAACCTGACCTGTACTGGTACGTTCTCCGTATTCATCGTAGCGAACCACACACTGAACTTGCTTATAGCATGCGACTCGACTTGCGGCACCTGCGTAGGATCTTCCACCTTCTGTCTCACCTGCGCCAACAACCAACTGGCGTCAGATGGCAAGTGTGTTGCAACCTGTCCTTCGAACACCTTCAGCTCGTCGGGAGCCTGCATTACCTGTCATCCGGACTGTGCGTCTTGCTCTGGAGCCGCATTCAACCAATGCTCGAGCTGTCCGTCGGATCGTCCCGTCCTCACGAACGGCCGCTGCCTCCCGACTTGTAGCAAGTCCCAGTTCTTCGACAAGACCTCCTCTTCGTGCCAGTCCTGCGACTCGAGCTGTTCGAGCTGCTCGGGTGCAGGTCCCGGCAACTGCCTTGCCTGCTCGAGTACCAGCCAAGTCCTCCGAGGAGGCTCGTGCACCTCGGTAACCTGCGCAGGATCGTCCTCCGTCGTGTCCGGTCTTGGCATCTGCCTGTCCGACCTCGTCGAGGTTCCTGCGCCGTCGGGTACCAACTCGGCCCCTCCTCTACCTACCATCAGTGGTCTGGACGCCCCCATCCCTTCCTCGACATCCAAGTCGACGACCACCGCCCGGCCGCTCTCCTGGTGGGAGATCCTGCTCATGGCGCTCGGCTGCGCTTTTATCTTCGTCGTCATTCTCATGCTCTGGCGGCGCCAGGCGCGGAAGAAGCGGGTTCAGCGGACGGCGATGTTCGCGACGGCCAAAGGGCTCGACCGCCGCATGGGCTGGCGCTGGCGCCTCATCCGCTTCGGCGAGCGGCTCTTCGGGCACAAGCGCAGCCGCGTCGTGCCCGCGCAGGAGCCGGAGCACCTGCGGATGGAGAAGCTCAAGGCGGCCGAGGAGGCGCGGTACGACCGCGACATGGACAAGTTCGTCGACGCGTACGACTACTCGAGGGCGGGCTCGAGCCGAGGTCCTTCCCCGCTCCCGTCGCTGCACGACTACGATCGGGCACAACGCCCGCGCGGGCCCAACCGTCTGTCCGCGGTCACGATGAGCAACGACTCCATGTATTCGCACATCACCGGGATGCCGCGCACGGGGCCTGAACCACGCCAGCCTGTGGGCCGCAATGCGCGAGACCTGCTGCCCTCGCGCTTCTCGGACACGACGAACAGCCACATCTCTCCCCAGCCCAGCCCGCCACTCATCCCGGAGCTGACTGACTCTGGTCGCCCACCAACGCCTGCTCAGGAGTACGCGCGTTTGGTAACCGTGAGCCAGGCTCAGGATGAGCCGAGGGGATCGTACTGGGTACAGCCGACCTACACCGGCAGTACCAATAACTCGAAGAACCCCTTCCTGAGATGAGCTGGCGGTATTCCTTGTCATGACGTGTTTTACGGACCCTGGAGTCAAGGACATTGCATTGGTACATATCATTCTAATTCCTCGCATTGAATGCATCGCACATATTACCCTTCACGATCGCTAGTACATACATACCCTTGGTTGTAGCCTTATTGTAGATTCGGACGCGGTGTAGACTAATACACATCAGTCATCAGAGTGACATATGCATGGAATATCATTTCAGCCAACTTCCGTGACCACAACTGAGAACGAAACAGCAATATATATTCTACACAAAACAGTGGTACACGTAACGTATTCTTTTACCAGTGTCCGAAGCCATTCTATCACAGTCCGAAGTCTACCATATATGTTATCCAACGTCGAGAAAGGGAATCATCTGGGAAGAGGGCATTAGTTCGGTTGCTCAAAAAAACAGCGCAGTGTAAGGATCAGAGATAAAAGGCAATATATTGTTTGTCTCCAGAGAGGTCAGAACAGGTCTGATATGATTTTCATCTCGCAATTATAACGGAGCAAGCTACTCACCATAGGCTCATGATCGATGAGGGGCAGGCGAGGGTAGTCTTCGATAGATGATAGATAGCTGAGGACGAAATATGGGTTAGCGGCGAGGTATAAGGGTAAGAAGTTGAGAAGCGTCAGAAAAAAGGCAATATCAAGTTTCCGCATACCCTCGCGGGTCAGTACAGGTCTGAGATGATTTATCATCACACGAGAAGATGTACAACGATACATATTAGACGAGGTACTCACTAATCACGTTATGAGGCAACAGGCAGGGGGAGGCATTGCAGTTGGCAGGGGCCTCACGGTGGGAGGAGGTAACGCTGCGGGGATAGGTCTCGCCACCGGTCGACGCTGTCCATACTCCCAATCATCCCCATCTTGTTCCTCGTCCGCGCCAACTTCGGGTTCACCACCGTCCACGTCCTCGACGTAGATGCCAATACCTGCACAATCCTCTGGCTTGATCAGCACCTCCACTCCACTCTTACTCTCACGTTCTATCTTCAGCCGTTTCAGCGCAGCCATCAGGTCGTCGGCGAGAGGCGTGCTGTTGGGAGGCTCTTCGCGGATTTGCTCCCAACCCACGGGTGGCGAGCCCGGTGGTGATATGAGAAAGTTTTTCTCCGAGCTGCGGCGGGCGGAGTAGATCATGGTCGCTCAGTTGTTCAAGGGGAGTGGGATCAGCTCTGTAGACGCGAAGGAGCGTCGACGGGCTATATTTGTGTGTCAGCGTACCCAGGTTAGACCAGAACAGCCAAACACAACGTACCTGAAGTCAGTGGCGTCGATGAAGAGACTGTCACAACTCTCTTTGGCGAGTTCCGCGGCCTCTTCATCGTAATAGATGACCATTGCTCTCGCAAAAGCCTTGAGTGGTGCCCAGGTATGGATTTCGCCATAAGATTCGAAGTGCGAGCGCAGAGCGTCAAGCACGACTGGCTCGAAGAATGACGGCGGCATTGAGGTAATAACCAGAGTGTTAGTGCGCTTTGTCTCATCTTCAGGCAAGGACGTGGTGTTTAGCACTGGGGAAGAGGAAACGGGGGAGCCGTGCTGGGAGAGAGCCATGGTGTGGAGGTCGAGGTACGAAGAGAGAAAATACGCTGCGCGAGAATTTATGGCACGTATAAGCGCCTATTCCACGTGCGTATGTTAGCCGCTAGCGTGTGCTGCCGGCTGTGAGCGAAACATGAGAAACAAGACAGGGCACTGCTGGCTGTGAAAAACAGGTACAGTTTATTGGTTTACGCATGAGGCGATCACTGTTTTAAGTATAGATGGTGCGCATAGTAGCACAATCTACAAGCATGTAATACATCAGTCAAATGACATTGAGCATTGCTACAGAGTGAGAATCAGAAATGCTGAGGCATACGTCAGCGACCTGCAATGCTACAAATGCTGAGATGCTTCAACTCACCATGATAGTACAATGCAAAGGGATGAGCGTGAGGCTTTGGAGACGAAGAAAGAGGTGATTTCAAGAACGCTCGCGGAGACGGTTCTCAACGGCTTCTTGCTTCTGCTGAAGGGCTTGCACCTTGGCATCCTTGGAAGCGTCGTAAGAGATTGTGACCTGGTTGAAACTTTATATAACCGTGTTAGTGACAATGACGTCGGTACGAGCGAGACACCGTACGGGTTCTCCGGTGACTTTTGAAATTGTTTGTATAGCAGATCCTACGAGCAGAGTCAGCAAACGCGAGTGATATAGTCTTCAAGGCAGCCTACCTGGTACTGTTGTAATCGCAAACCTGGATGCTGAACAAAATTCAAGCTTTGTCAGACAGTGCAGGGGTAAATGTGTGTTCTACGTACGTCCTTACGGATGATGGGCAGCTCTCTTGCCTTGTACGCTTCAAACGCAGCCTTGAAACGTCTCTGCAATTGATAATGGGATCATCGGAATGTGAACTCAAAGTTGAATACATGAGACGCACTTCGGGGTGCTGCTCAATGCCTGCGGCACGCTGTCCGACGCTCGCCTTGTCCATCTTGGCGGTCACAACCTCCATGAGATCAAGGGCGTTGTCGATACCAGTGGCAGAGTAGACTTGAGCCTCCTCAGGCTTCTCGATGTCTGCCACGCTAGAGCCGAGACCGCCGCCCGCAGCGATCGCTCCAGGGCCCGCAGGCTTGGGTGTTACCTTGGGCGTAGCCTTCTTAGCACCGGCCTTAGGTGCAGCTTTGACCTTAGATGGGGCAGATGCCTCTTCCTCCGCAAGCAAGCGGGCAGCCTCAGCCTTCCTTGCGAGCTCGGCCTTACGCTTCTCCTCCTTTTCCGCATTCTTGTCGGCTTTGGACCCGTCTGCCCATTTACCAGCCTCTTGTGCTTCCTGTAAGTTGGAAAGACGGCGAGTTTGACCTGTTCAGCATTGCATTGAGGTGAGCCATGGATGGGTACACGCACCTTCGCTGCCGCCGCGGCGCCCTGCTTCTTCGCCTCGTTCTCCGCCTTCTTGGCCCGCCCGGACTCTTTCTTTGCGTTCCCTCCTTTTGCAGGCATATTCTCTGTGCGCAACAACGATAGGTAGCTGCGATGGATGAGGAACGGAAGGGGATGTATGTGGTCCGGATGAGAGAGAGAGCTGCAATTCTGCAAGCTGCTAAAGTCGTCACCTCCGATTCCCGAATACGTAATCTTATCTAATCTTTACTGCTTCATCTGATCTAATCTCCAGACGGTGGGCACTGCCGCACAGCTATCCTCCTCCGTAACTTGGACCACATCCTCGCTGTCTCCGCTTTTCCATTTAGCTCTTACATCGAAATGCGTGACCTGCAAGCCTGTGTTCAGGATGAGGATAGCGACGGAGCGGTGTATAATCTCGGAAATCTCCCAGGCGCTCCTTACAACGAGGCAAACGGCCATTTGATAGCATCGCCTACCAGGACCTGGGATCCGTCCTTGTTCTGACTTCTGACTCTGCCATTTGCTTATTGTAGACTACTGCTACAAGTCGAAGAGTCGCACTCTTGTATACCCCCCACACCCAAGCCAGTCAACAACAGTAGCTCACTGTCGTAAACGACACTCCGTACTTCACTCAACTCTTCGCATTGCACGACGATGGCTGAGACCATTGGCAAGTGGTCCCCAGGGTCCGCATGTGAGTGGTTTCAGTGAAGTACGCTCATTCTTCACTAAACCAATACCATGAAATGTGTAGATGGACCTGTATTGTCCCAGACAGATCTCTACTTGTTGAACACTGAGCTGGAGATCAATCCTATTCTCACAAACAGCAATGCAGCTTTCCAGCTTCTGTTCAACCTGAATACCGGTACGCCACACACCGTCTCGGTTCTGGTCTCCATTTTGATGTCACATTGCCTTGGGCCGCAGGTCAAACCAGCGGCTTCAACGCGGAAGCTCGCGACCGGGACCTCCCTTTCACCACGAAGGACGAACCTGCAACACTTCCGAGGGTGGGGGAGCTCATCATCATCAGCGAGTATACGCCGTGGTGCACGATCGTCAAGAACCCTGCCGGAGTCACCATGAACGACATCTGCACGACGCTTTGGAAGGAATACACTGAGAACATGGTCACGGACAAGGAATACGAGTCCCTGGCGCCGCGAGTACAAGACCAAGTCCGACGACATGCGGCTGCTAGCCAGAACAGCGGCATGTTTGGGAACTACTACACCCCCGCTCAGTTGCCAACTCGGTTCAGGCGTGTTGGTGAGTTAAAATGATTTTCAAAACCTGGTGACCAGGCTGACACGAAATTTACAACCAGATTGGCTGAGGGACAAGGTGTTCTTTGAGAAACTCGTGCGCAGGGATAGCTACGCGAAGGCTCGCCTTGGCTTCTCGGCCCCGAACATCTTCGTTATGCTCCTGAACTCATGAGGCACTTTTGCTGTTCCAACGACTAAAGTATATCGATTATATATGTCCAAGCTGTTGTGTTCTACTTCCTTCTCTGTAACCATTACGTTGTACACATGTTGTACTCATTTTCTCTCTCGAGCGTGTTGCATACTGTTGTCCTCGCTCGCGGTGAAACCTCTGGCGCCGACACGTTGCATCCACCGCTACCGCCACAATCCTGGGTGGATTTCGCTTCCGCCAGGCTACGATTATCCCAACCATATCACGCAACCTTAGCTGTGGTGGCAGGGTTTGGGGTATCCAAAAACTGTAATTGTTGCCTGCGGATGGGTAGCGGATCAAGTGAGCGCGGGGGAACAAGAGGCTGTTCTGCCTCGAGGCGTTGAGATGACTCTTTGATTGTCTCTCCCATGTAAGGGCAGTCTGATTCATTCATTTACCACGCTCAGCTTTCTCTAGATCGCCACCTTCCACCTTCCAAAAGCCGTCGAACGACCGGGCGTGCTGCTCGCGGAGCCTGCTTGCAGCGAGTCCGGCGTTGGCAGACAAACATCTGTATCGATTGGCAGTGCTCCCGTAGCCAGCTCAGCAGAAGACTCGCAAGGTTTTCAAACGTTGCGGATATAAGGTACGATGTCCTTGCCACGGTACCGCTTCCCAGTGACCTGAAGACCGTTCGCACAGACCGAAGTTCCCATTACGAACCCTTCACGAACACGGTTGCGAGGACTGGAGCCAGATACACCGGCTGCAGCCACCTGTCACGCCTCTTTTGGGTACGTTCGGTTGTCATTCCAGCGGGTACAGGCAGTAACTTTCCAGGGTCCCGCTGCAGAGCCTCCGGCTAGACGAATTCTCCGCCACATAAAGGAGAAGACACCATGCATTTCTCGCCAGTAATCCCTGCCCCTCCTTCGCCAGAAGGACGATCGCCTAGGCCCCTGGCCCCGCCAGTCATCCCTTCATTCTCCCCTGAAAATCAACCTCCTCTTCCCAACTGGATGAGGTCTCAGCAGGCTGGTCCAAACTATGCTGCCACATACCCCATGGCTGGGATGGCCGGCCAGACGCCGTTCATGGGCCAAACACCGTACCTGAATGTGCCAGGAGCAGTCCCGGGTTCCTATTTCATGCCACCAGTAGGCCTACCACCGGGCGCCGGTGGGATGTCGCCAGCCTCTCCGATGCCTGCACTAGGACCGGACGGAGTATCGTTAGATTGGACAGGATTTCCTCGAGTCGTCAACCCGGGCGGTCCGTCACCTATGGGTACGCCGTGGGGCGCTGGGATGCAGCTACCCGGCCAAGTACCACCTGGAACTGCGTATGTCGTCCCTCAAGCGTTGCCCGGTATGGGCTATGGCTTTCCGCAGGGCTGGGGCGGAGCACCACAAGCGGCATATGGCACGCCCTTCGCCCCTGCGGGTCACTTCCCTGGTGCTTGGCCACAAGGTGCCACGCCTTTCCAAGCACCAGGTGTGATTCCAGGCGGTTTTGGTCCTCAAGCTCCCGCACCACCGGCGGCGGCGCAACCACACTCACACCACAGGCCGTCCCGTGCTGCAGACGGCCTGGACAAGTTTGACAAGTTTGCGGAGGATCCTTCCTGTGCGTGACCCTTACTGCTTTCCGCTGCTCAATCTAATGAACGCTAATGACAGACGGTCCTGTCCTGGATGCATTCCTCGTGAAAATCGTCAATGCCAAGCTTGAGTTGAATCCTCTACTTGCGCCGCCGGTGGACAGGCAGGATGATCGACCGTACCTGAAGTGGAACATGCTCTTCCCCACCGCCCAATGCCAACGGTCCAGCGACCCAGGACATCGCTCATGGGCTGAGGGCCGCCAGTCGCCCGCCACCTGGCCCCGCGTCAAGTCCCTCCGCATCCTCTCGCGCAGCGTGCCCTGGGAGCTCCAGATCCAGGCGTCGGACCCCGAGTTCGGCGTCACCTGCGGCGACGTGGTCGAGGGCATCCACGAGTTCATGTACGGCCGCATCTCGAACCAGCAGCTCGAGAACGCGACCGCCGCGCACAAGCGCCTCGTCGGCCAGTCGTACTGGCACAACCGCTCGACCGCGCACGGCGTGCCCGGCGGCCGGCTGTTCAACACGCTCCTGCGCTGCGACTGGCTCGGGCTGCAGACGATGTTCGGCGGCATGGTCGATGCGGACCACCAGCTGCTCGCGGACCTCGCGTGCGGCGCGGCGCTGCCGTGCACGTTCGAGCTCAAGTGTCTGCAGCGGTACCCGATGACGCAGGAGGAGATCCGCGAGCATGAGGCGCGCGAGGCTCTGGCGCGGGATGAAGAGCGGCGCGCGGCGAGACGGTCGCTCCGGGCGTCGAGAAACACCTCCAGGGCGCCCTCTCGAGCAACGTCCAGAACTCGATCCGTGCAGAACACCACTACTTCTGACTCTGACTCTGATAGTTAAGTCGGCAACCGGATTATCTCTCCTACACTAGCTTTTGCGCATTGTACTTTCTACACATTCGCCTCTGGATCAGGATTTTCTTTTCTATTGTTGCATGACTTATTCCGCTATCTAGTTGTCAGCCTTCAACTGCTACCCGTTTCCATGTTGCTCTTGCACATTGCTCGTAGATCCCCCTTGCTGTTGTATATCTGTAGTTCTTACTCTTTCTCTCGCCCGCTCGTAGCCCATTGTACCACACCACACGCAATTATAATGCCCGGTTCGCATCCACTAGTACGTGAAGGCTTAGAGCTCGGCGTGTATTAGATATCAGGTATGTAGAGTATACAGTCTATGAGCGCAGTGTGAATAAAGCCAGTAAGGCGAAGATCACGGCAGAAAGCGCAACCCATAGTCCAATACTTGAAGGAATCGGCCCCATAGCCACAGCCTGTTCAAGTGCTGTCTCGATGCTGCTCGCCATGGCGTCCATGCTGAAGAGCTCCGTGGCACGGCGTTTCGCTCGCTCTCCGAGAGCCTGTCGTTCACTGCTAGGCATACTGACTATCTTTAGGAGAGTATCTGCCCATAGTTGAACGTCAGGTTGACGCAGCCACCCAGTACGTTCGCCATCTTTATCCAGGATGCTTTCCGTAGGTCCGCCGGTGTTGCAGGCCAAGACCGGCAGCTTGCAATACATCGCCTCGACAGGTCCGATGCCGAAGTGCTCGTTGGTTGGTGTATAGAGCAGAGCCAAGGTTGAAGGAGATGTCAACAGGGCGGATCGTTGGGCGGTGGTAAAGTTGAGCAAGAAAAGTACGGAGGGGTCGGCTTGGGTGGTGTTGAATGGCGGAAGTGCCACGGACGAGGACTTGGGTTTAATGACATTGTATGTTAGCGAGTTTTTCTTCGCGCAGTCAATGAGCTGGACCAATGTCATCATGTTATCCTCCAATCGTGGATCGTATCCGCCTTCAAGCCGATTAACCAGCGGTCGATAATATTAAAGACATGACGTACCAGCAATAACCAGTCTGAGGTTTCTGACTGAACCACTGGCCGGGAGCTTGGCACGCAGTGCTGCAAAGGACTCTATGGCAAGTGCAGCATTCTTCTTCTTCTCGAAGCGGTTTAGAGAGAGTAGTGTCGGTCGATCTCTGCGGGTGGAAAATTAGTGACACACGAACTAGTATATGGTTACAGGTCCTACTCACGATGTGACCTGCTTGACGTCAGGATCTCCGTCCACTTCATCTAGCGAATCATAGGCAGCGAGGTTGATGCCAGGATATATGACCGTGGGTGTCGAGCGGATTGTGGGGAAATGCGTCTTGAAGACATTCGCCGTGAAGTTTGAGTTGGCTAGTATCACGTCCGCCGCGCCTGGAAATCACGCTTAGCGGCAATCCTCGCATACTGAGAAGGACACTCACGAGTTGTGACTTCTTCTAGCTTGTCAACAGGGTATCGATATGCCTGTTTGAGGAGCGGCCCTCTACGCTTCTGGCCTTCAATGTAAGGACCATCCGACAGGAGCTTGTCCGGGAAGTGGCAGTAGAAGACCACACGTGTCTTGCCGAGGCTTCGAAGCAGAGGGACGCAAGTGGACAGCTGGTCGACAAAATACACGTCGTACTTCGGAGCGGACGGTCGCAGCAAATGCGTTACTAGATGCAGCTGCCGTGCGTTTGCACACAAGATGTGTAGCTTGCCCTTGAATGAGCGAGGGATGGGTGGGACGGGGGCGTGTACACTGAGGGTCCCTGGATGTCGGTCATGGGCATTCACTCGCATTACGACTGTGTATGCGTACCATCGCGAGTCTCTTCAAAACAGTGTTTTGGATCATGGTGAGAGGTGTATATGTCAACTTTGTGACCACGTTTCTGTAAGCCCAACGCCGCGTCCACCACCAGACGTTCTGCGCCGCCTGGAGGAATATTGAAGTATTGTCATGGTAGTAGAACACAGTAGCACGCACCGATACCCAGGTCAGGGTGCACAAACGCAACTCTTAGTTTTCTACTCCCTGTGGTCATTGCTGTGAATGGTTCAGGTAACCGGGGATGATGACGGCGGAGGAAAGCTATGAATTGAGTTGACGCCCGGTGTCAAGCGGTGGTCATTACTGCTGCGGGCTGGTCGGCCACCTGTATACATAGCTTATCTCACCTCTGCTAAACATTTTCGCAATAAGCTGGGTAGTACATGAAGGCAGTAGTATGCATTTATCAGCTAGAAAGCGAAAACAAAAAGCTGAAGCACAAGAGTACAGAAGCAGGTCAAACGATCGGTAAGTATTCCAAAGCTACAACAAGTATGTACTGAACCTATTCAGTACCAGTACTGAGCCCACTTATAGCAGACGTCAACCATTGACGGTCATAGCAAAGTCCTTAAACCATGTGTACTGGTCTTTAGGCGAAGCATACTTTTCGTCATGCCCTCCGAAGAATGAACTGAAGACGGGCGGGTCAAATTATTACAGAAGTATAGCGAGTATTTTTGGAATTTGACGCACCTGAAGAACAGTCCTGTGAATCCAATGGGTTTCTGGTTTGCGCTTTCGATCTGAACCTGGTCGGCCGCTACTGGCTGCGGCGTTGCATAAGCAGTTGTCGTCGCTGTGGCTTGCACCCAGGTGGTTTGGGTAACCACTAGGGGTGTTGTTGTTGTACAGACCACGTCCGTACTTGTTACGAAAGTATCCGTTCCAGAAGCAGTAGGACCAGTGTACGAAGCGTTCGTCTGCGGAGGATCGTCTCGCGCTTGCACGCCGAGGCCGTTCAAGATTGGTCCAAGAATGCCACCGAGGTCGGGATCCGGCGCTACAGTCGGCTGCGCGGACACTGGCGGTGGTGGAGCTTCTGGTGCGACTGGTGTTTCAGGCGGACTGGTACCGGCGGTGGGAGTAGCGGCAGGCGTGGCTGTCACAGACGGTGTTGCAGTAACATCCGATGTACTCGTTGGAGCCTTGATCCACGAGCTTCCGCCGTCTTGAGCTGCAGTACTGCTCGTCAAGTCGGGGTCTTCGGGTATGTCGTCGCCGTCGCCGCCGTCATCATTCCCGTCGTCTTCGCCGCCATCCGAGTCGTCGCCTTCGTCAGGTGTAGGCAGTGGACGTATGTCCCGGTAAAACACATCCGCTCTGCGGATGACCTCCTGGCCGTCGACTTCCAGGACGAAGCCGCCGTCCTGCTGCCCGGGTGTGTTCAGCGAAACAGTCTGCCTGACGTGCGTCCACGCTCCAGGCGTGAAGTTGAACGACCCTCGTCCGATAGAAAGCCCGTAATCCGCGTCGCACACAGATTTTGGTGGTGTAGAACACAGTGCCGCGGTTTGTCTATCCTTCGGGGCATACTGTGGGTTTAATGCGTGTCAGTGCCAAGGTGAGGGAGGAGTACATCCCAGACTTGCTTACCAGATACAGTTCCCCAGCTCCATCTTCCCTCCACATCAATCTCGTACTGAAGCACGAGAGAGCGCTATCCCCGCCCGAGCAGGTACGATGCCCCCATATATGCCTGGAAGCTTCCCCGCGAAGACCCAGTCGAAGTCAGAAGGAAAGAACACGCTGTACTCGAGAGTGACATTGTTCGCATTGCTGGAAATCCAAGGGCGAGGCGTAAAAGTCTGCGCCACCTTGAGGCTGCGACGCGGGGTTTGTAGAACCCGCGGGGTAGAAGAGTTGCAGCACAGATGAAGAATTGTCCCAGGTCGGCACCTCTGCCGGTGATTGGTTCGGGTCGGTAACGTTCGTCACAGCGGAGGCGACAGCGAGCGTGTTGGCGATGGTTGCGCTGGCCACGAGTGGTATCCCATTCACTATTTGCATGTTGTCTTGCCCGTACGCGAAGGCGGAGACGTTGAAGCACGATAAGTCCGTCATTTGTGGTGATGCCGACCACGTTGTTTTGGTTGACAGGTCCGGAGTTGGCGAAGGGGTTAGGAGACACAGTAACTGTGTCAGTGGTTGTGATCGGAGGGTCCCAGACAGTCACCGTCACGGGCGGAGGCGTAATCGTGTCGGTAATAGTGACCAGATCAATGACCGTGCTGGGCGGGAGCGGCCACGGTGAAGACTGCGATACAGGAGGTGTGGTGGGTGGGGCCTGAGATGGTGGCGGCGAGGACGGAGGAGCTGGCCACGATTCTGGAGGTAGCAAAGGCGGGGGTGAAGGTGGAGGTGGTGCAGGCGGAGGTGTAGTCGACATGTATTGTGTCTCCGAGGGCGCATCAAAACCAGTCGACGACCAAGCAGGCGATGACGGCGCAGCGACGATAGTAGAGGTCTCCAGCACCTCTACGTTCGACGTCACCAACGGCCGTTACGATGACGGTTTCTGTAGTGGTATCCAGACCATTAGAACCATCCAGCGGCAGAGAGCAAGTATGGAGAACAAGGAACGACGAGAGCAAGACGAAAGAGGCACTCAGGGCCATGCTGGCAAAGCGAGAAGACACGTCCGAGTGGGCGTCCTACCGAAAACTGACAATTAGTAGAGAAACCTTAGAGTGGATGGCATGTCAGCCATGTCAGCCATAGTCCGTCGGCAGCTCGATTGGATATGGGATGACTGAAGCTGACAATGTGAGCCGCATCAAGTTGATCACATTCTGAATTCGACTGAGATACTGTACATTGCTTGGAATATTCTGGTTTCGACTTAGTCCACGCCTTTGAATCCAGCTGGCATCTGCGCGCCGAGCTGAGGTGGAGTCCTCGATCGGAACTCGTTCGCCATCTCGATCATGGGCACCCATTGCACGCCCTCGTGGGTGTTGACCCATTCAATGAACCGCTCCTACGCCCATGATGAGCCTGACATCTGGGCTCTGAGTGGAGGCACTTACGAGCATGAGTAAGACATGAGGGCGGCTGCACGCTCGTATATAAGTCAGTTATCGGAGTGAATTCGCGAGGTACGCACCCGCTGACATCTGGATGAATTGTAAGCGGAAAAATGAAGCTCTCTTCTTCACTGTTGGGAAATGAGCCTCGACTTTCAGATCACAAGATAATCGGGTGTTACCGGTACAGGTACGTAAACATGTCCTTCCATAGAGTTGCTCAACGTCGCGTGCATTGACCTGCCAGATAACATATCAGGACGCCCACATGTGGAATTTCGCACATCATGACTTACCCAGCCATGAGAGTTAGGGCGCTGACTTGATAAACCTACGACCGCAGTCCCCATAAGCGCATATACGGACCTGTCATCTAATATGTTACTCACATCATAGGTGGAAGATCGTCCTGGTACCAGTTGGCAGGGATTTCCACGATCCCTGTTTCCTTGCCCCGCTGAAGAGGCTTCATCCAGGTGTGCGCCTTTGCAGTGTAGTCGATTTTGTTCCATGTGTCCTGGTCGCGTAAATAGTAGGCTTGGGAGCTACAGGAAGCCGCATCACACTCCGAGTGGGGCGGTACAAATGAAACTATGGGACGTACTCATGCGCCATGTTCGGAATGATCTGGACAAGTTGAGTATTTCAGCGCAGCGAGGATTGATTCATGGTATTCCGCACCGTATTCAATACCCTTCTCGAGTAACAGCTTAGTCCCTTCGCTGCTCGTTTCCCACCAAGGAGCGACACTGCCTTTGGGCGGTACGCCATTGTTGAACTTGGTCAGTAGGTCGTATGTGTAGTCCAGGATGTCCTTCTGTTGCTCAAAGGACATAGAGACCGGGTTCTTAGAGGAAGGTGAGACCTCTGGTAGTCGCGTTGATGTAGTTCAGTTACCTCGTGAGAGTATCCATGCAAGCCTCTGAACCATTCCGGAGGAAGTCAGCTTCGACACAACTGGATCCAAGGCGTCACTGACATTTCATGACCTGCATCCCGAACTGCAGCCATCTGCAGTGGAAACGTCTCCAAGCTGTGGCCTAGACAGAGTTGTCAACAATGGTCATGACTCGCTATAGAATCATTTTTCACCAGGGATGAACCACGTCGTCTTGATGTCGTACTTTTGAAGAGCTTCAGAAGGCGGGGAACACCAACTTCTCCTGAAAACATCCCCTATATGCACTTCTATTATTGCTCAGTTGCGCATGTAAACAGTCATACACACGAGAGATGTCTAAAGGCGAGTCTTCCCCTCCATAAGATCCCAGCCTGAGCCGTAATCATTCAGCGAAAGTTTGGTCTCTGAGAGAACTTGATCTCACCATCCCGCCACTGCATCAACGTCTACACCAAACCCAACCAGCACCTTTCGAGTCATGTTGTGGATCTGCGATTACAGCGTCAGGGTAGTGCGCGCAGCTTTGAGACTGCGTCCGAAATGAGGTCGATGGGTGTGTGGGTGTCTGGCTGAAGCCCCACGGAAATATATCAGGGCACCTAACGATACCCATCGCTCACGAGACACTTGTGCGACCACAGTTATCGAATGGTAGCAGCGCAGAGATAGGGCCGGATGGGTCGTGGGCCGAGCAAGGCTGATGTCGCTCCGTACGGCTTTCCGCTCTCATGGTCATAGCTCCAGCAGGAATATCGGGAGAGGGAAATGTAGCATCTGCTTTGATATTCCAGCTGAAGTCCAGAGTACATTGTGATAGCTCTAATAGGAGCTGCACTGTAGAGTTCACGTAGAAGTAGAACGGCAGGGATGGTGGTGTTTTGCAGACGACCAGTTTCATGGCGCTTCAACGTGCCTTCAGCTTCGGCATTTCCCGTGGAATGATCGCCACAGGCGTCGGGTGCTGTTGACTGTTTGCCACAACTTGTACTGAGGTATACTGGCCACCGAATATTGGCCTCCAACTCGGTTTGTACGCTGAGGAAATAGCAACGAATAAGAATGAACAACGGATACTACGCAAATTTTATCCTTCGGATGCGAAGCGAATTTTACGGGCCAGGGTAAGTCTTCCTGCTAGCAGTACGTGACTGCTTACTTCAACCCCTAACCTACTAGACCGTCTTCTTGCAGATGTTTCGCGGTAGAGGTCATCTCTACAGGCACGCTTCTGAGCGTCACTGCGTAAACAAGCTCTCAGGATACGGAATGCTTTGGCTTGGCTCTTATCGCTGAAAGCCGCTTGCTGCGCGGGCTGCCCAGCGCTGTCGTCTAAGGTATGTGGGTCCAATCAATGCTGAGAAGTTCTCACCATGTATGGCTTATCAGGACCTTTGCAGGTTGCCACAGCAGTTGGTCCCACAGAAGCGTGTGTTTCGAACCACGCTCTGATGAGCGGTAATCTCTGTCTCGTCCGCAACTTTATATCAAGAACTCGGACTCCTTCCGAGGTATGATGTACCTCCCTCTTGCCATCCGACACCCATGACCGACGCGGAGAAGACGAGCAAGGACGGGGTCACGACCAAGGTGGTCTCGGATGGCGCGCTCGTCGAGACCCGGAGCCCGAATGGCAGCCTGCTGAGCGTGCGGCACGCCGACGATGCACTCTTGGCTGAGCTTGGATACAAGAGCGAGTTCAAACGTGAATTCTCGGTGTGTCCTGCTCTAACATGAGAAACTGCAATGGACGCTGAAGAGTGAACGATGCCACCGCCAGCTGTTTGAGACCATCGCGTTTGCATTCTCCATCATGGGTGTCATCGCATCCGTGTCCTCGACCTACTCATTTCCGCTAGTCTCTGGTACGTCGCATGCGAAGGCATTCCAAACCATACACTCACGAATATTCTGCAGGCGGACATGTTGGAATGGTCTTTGGATGGCTGATACCATGTTTCTTCGTTATGTGCATCGCGCTCTCCATGGCAGAGCTAGCTTCCGCAATGCCGTGAGTAGTCCGTCGTCGTAACACTGCATTGTTGCTCCTCTGACTTACCCTCATCAAGAACGAGTGCCGGCCTGTACTACTTCTCCGCGAAGCTTGCTCCCACCCAAATACTCTGCGCTCGCTAGCTGGATCACTGGATGGGCGAACGTCACCGGGCAAGTCACCCTGGTGTGCTCCATAGATTTCACCTGGTGAGCGGCGAGCTGCCATTCAGTCAGTCATCAGTGTCTGAGACAGGAATGGGTTAGCGCGCAGATGATCACCACGGCTCTGAACGTCGGTTCAGACGGCGCAGTCGCCCTCGGTAATGGACCGACATACGGCATTCTGCTCGCCATTCTGTTCACGCACGGAATCGTGTGCTCTGCAGCGACCAGAGTCCTCGCACGAATCAACATCTTCTATGTTATTGTCACAAGTCAGTCTCCTGAAGTGTGCTAGTTCCGGATGGCCAGCTGACACCGTCGTTAGTTGGCACCACTATCGCTGCCATAATTAGCTTGCTCGCAGCTTCGCCCGGCACGAGGGTTTCGACGAGCACTGCCTTCACAGACTTTGAGAACAACACTGGCTGGAGTAATAGTATGTCATAATCCCATCAGCCTCGCATGTGAGAGTCTCACATTTGACTGTTCAGATGGCTGGGCATTCCTGCTCGCGTTCACAGCACCGATGTGGACTCTCACAGGATGTCAGTCAGACTCACTCCTGCGTTTCATCGTATAAAATTCTGAAGCAGGGCTCCTGTAGACGACTCGGCCGCCCACATCGCAGAAGAAACCGCCGGCGCCGCGCGCGCTGCGCCCATCGCCATTCTGGTCAGCGTGTTCGGCACGGAGACGCTCGGCTGGCTGCTCTTCATCGCCGCGTCGTACGCGACGACGTCGGTCACGGACATCCTCGGCATGGACCTCCCGCTGCCGATGGGCCAGCTCTTCCTCAACGTCCTGGGCAAGAAGGGCATGCTCGCCATCTGGTCCTTCATCATCGTTGTCCAGGTTAGTCGCGCGTGCTCCCGGGGGGCCACAATGTGTGTTTGTTGCTGATGGTGCGCGCAGTATGTGACGGGCGCGGCGCAGGCGGTCGATGCGTCTCGGGTGGTGTTTGCGTTCGCACGCGACAACGCGCTTCCCGGGTCGCGGTGGTGGAAGAAGATGAATCGCCACACGCAGACCCCGGTCAACGCCGTGTGGCTTGTCGTCGTTCTCGCTGGTATCTGCGGGGTGCTTGGTTTCTCGGAAGCCGCACTGTCTTCCCTCGCAGGGTACGTCAGACAGCTGTTCGCTTTTCCCTTAAGTACTCATATCACCACCAAAGCTCTGCCGTAATTGGTCTGTACACTTCGTATGTGACGCCCATATTCCTGCGTATCACCTCGGGCAGGAATAGGCTCGTTCCCGGACCATTCTCGCTGGGTAAATGGTACATGCCCATCGGCATCGTCGCGGTCGCCTGGGTGGCGTTCATCAACGTGCTACTCGTGTTCCCTCCCGTGTCAAACCCAGCACCCGATGAGATGAGTACGTCCGCTCCCTTCGCGCCATCTTTCCTCGTACTCAATACTGTGGGCAGACTATGCGGTCGTCATTGTCGGCGCCGTCTTTTGTTTGCGTCGATATCATGGATGGTTTCGGCGAAGAAATGGTTCACTGGGCCCATCTCAAATGTGGAAAAGACCCTTCCCGAGAAGAACTAGCCTAGTAGAAGCTAGTAACTCGTCAAACAAACATGTTTATCATCGGTCTCTTTAATGATGCATTTATTTTTGTATACAGTACAACCTCGTTCAGCTTTTGAGCGCCTTGCCTTAGTACTATTTCTCTGACTGGAACTCCAGTAGACTGAAGTTATAAATATTAAAGCGCTTTCACAGTGCACAGAAAGAAAAAAGCACTCGAGAACTGATCTTCCGACACGGGGAATTGAACCCCGGGCTACCGCGTGAGAGGCGGTAATGTTAGCCACTACACCATATCGGACTGTGCAGCTTGGCTCGAAAAATAGACATGCCCACCACTATAATAATAAGACAACTGGACAATCTCAAAGTTGGCGATTTGTTCCGAGTCTGTGAGACCGTGTTATGGTCAGATTGCCCTACACATGGCACATGGGTATGTACGGCTCGTGGCACACCAGAGGGAAGGCTAATGTAACAGTACTAGTGAGGGCAGCTATACTTACAACGACAGTATTAATAGTATATACGACGGATTAATATTCGTCCCGTCCTCGACTTCTCGGAGTCACCGTCGAGGTTCAGCACCCTTCGACAAGTAGCAGAATTAATATTCTCGAACGCGATTGGCTTGGCCAGGAACGAGTGATGGTCCATCTTTCAGGAAAGGTAAACATATATCAAGAAAAAGGTCAGGTGGTCATGACGATGGAACCAACTTGAAGGAGCCCGACCAAGGAGAATGCTTAGGAGCTGGGTTGTGGACGGCGGCATAGATAACCAAAGGATGGGAGGCAGGAGCAGATATCTTTGGCAAGGCGTAGGTAAATGACAATGGGATGATGAGATGGGTGGGAAAGAAGAAGCAACCCGAGAGCTTGTGGTGTCTAGAACCTTCATGATATACTTGATTGATGCATAGCTGGTCCATTTTAACTTCAGTGGTATGATGTTCTGTAATAATGCTTCAAACGGCTTATTCTTTTCGACAACCCCATTGCTCGGAGAAACCCCAGCTTCCATACTGATATGGTATGCGGCGGGATTTGTTATGATAGGCGCTCAACGCACGGCGGGCACGACAGAACACTGTCCGTTGCACTTGTTGCCAATCTCGAGTTCCGCACTGTCTGCAAGGGCTAAATAAATTCATATTAAACACAAGCCATTTATAACTTGCGCTTGGAGTACCATCGGGGTCTAATATCAATTAAGACCGGGCTCAAGCTGGGCTTGTCAACCTTCAGTAAGTAGTAGTTAGCAGCGTAAGTTGTGAGGTAGGTGTGGGTGATGTTACCACTTTGTATTAACTCTCTTAATTGATGTTGGACAACTATATTGTCCAACAGTGCTACCTGATTATAGGTTCTAATTGCAACGGGTTCTACTAAGGCATCTAAACAAAAATAAAGTACCAAGACATTTTGTGTTCAAGTAAGCCGCCAAATCCCTACGTACGTTCTGTAGGACAGACAGTGCATTCCATCTGGATTACAGAATTTTATAACGGCTTAGACTGCCTCAATTAGCCTCCTCGAAGAAGCCATCTGCCCGCCCTGATTTTCGGCGCTTGATGCCACGCGTCCCGCCGACTGCCATTTTGGGTAGGGTTTCTAACTTCCCTCGGAGAAATGGGGTTGTCGAAAAGAATAAGCCGCTTCAAACCCAGTATTCAGAATTAACAAATGATGGACAGTCTAAAATACACAGCTAACAATGAGAAATCTACGTATACATAATCTAACACTCATACGGAATTTGGACAGAATGAGCAGTGAATTCAACTAGACAACCTCAAATGCCTTCCCACCAGCACGAGCATCCAAGTTGACGACTTCACTGAGACCTAGAAATCAACGCAATTAACACCCAATGTACAGTAGCGCAGACCAGTTGGTACTCACCCATGACCTCGAAGAACGCCTTCGGATCCATGCCCTGCGCGGAAGAGAAGTCCGTACCCGTCTTCTTCAGCGACCGCATCGCCGCACGAATGCCGTGTACGGCAGCAACACAGGACACCAGGGAGAAGATGATGATCTTCGCGCCAAAGTCCTCCGCCTCCTGACAGGTGAAAGAAGGCGTGAGGCCGCCGGAGATGACATTAACGAGCACGGGCTTAGGCGCAAGCGCTGCGACGGTGGACTTGAGTAGCTCCGAGGTCTTTACGCCCTCGATGAAGCACACATCCGCGCCTGCATCGGCTGCAAGCTTCAGCCGCACCAGCGCCTCGTCCATGCCCAGCACTTGCGCGGAATCCGTGCGCCCGATGATGACCTACCACCGATGTCAGTGGATAGCATCGAAAGATATTACGGCAGATGAGAGTACGTACGAAGTCCGAGCCGCCTGGCATGGAGTCGCGCGCAATGACAGCTGCGCGGATGCGAGTGATGAACTCTTCACGGGAGACGACTTGCTTGCCCATCAGGTGTCCACAGCGCTTGGTCTGCACCTGGTCCTCGATGTGGCATGCCGCGAGGCCTGCGCGGATGTACTTCTGCACAGTGCGGCCAACCATGGCAGGGCCACCAAAGCTGTTGATTGCGATCAGCTAACTTTCCAAACAAGTAGCAAGAAAGGAAGTTTACATACCCGGTGTCAGCATCAGCGATGACTGGTACCGTCGGGTCCAGCGAGGCGTGCATGGCACCCGCCTCGACGAAGTCGTTCAAAGTTGCGATGGCGAGGTCGGGCATACCAAGGCGGGAAGCGGTGGTTGCAGCCCCGCTGTAATGTTGTTAAAGATCAGTAGCTTTAGTGCAGATAGAATAGCACGAACCTCTGGTACAGGCAAGTAAAGCCAGCCTCGAGAGCGCAACGGGCACTGATGCCATCGCAAATACCAGGCGCAACCTTCAATGTATGTCATGAGAACCCAAGAAGCCCCGAACTGTGACCGGGGTACGTACGACAATGCCGGGCCTGGCGAGCATTTGGCGCAGGCGGGTGGCAGGGTTCAATGAAAGCGGGCCCTCCAGGAAGTTCTTGGGGTCAAGGCGGGCATTGTAGTAGACCTGCAGGTTCCGTGGGGCCTCCTCCGTGGATGGTGTGACCGCCGGGGCGCAGCAGCGGAGTCGACGAGCGTAGACACCTCAACCACAGTGGTAGTAACGGTGGGCTCAGAAGATCCGAAGAGGTCAAGGCCCATTATGGTCGAGGTTGGAGTGTTAGGTAGAAGGAGAGAGACCTGAGGCTTTGAAGCTGAGTGAGGAGAGAGGAGGAGGATGTGAGATGGGGAATGAGGATGTTGGAGATTTCGACCGCACCTATGTACTCTCTGCACAATACCAATCGACAGACGTCTCGATCGAATGGGAATATGTGTTCATACCTGCCAGCAGGACGATGGTGGAGTTCCAGACGGCGGACACGTTCTGCTTCCGAGCGCCGTTCCTCTCGCAGTGTAGAGGGCGTAGTAGGTAGGAGATGAAGCGGCGTTAACCTCCGGGGTGACAGGGCGTTGCAACAACGGAAGATAAATTATGGAGTGCTCTGCTCGGTTTCTTCCATACACGGCGGCGGGCGATCTTGGGCTGCGCCAGCTGGGCGTTCGAGTGCGTATAGCCGCAGTAGCTGACATTGAGTGCCACTATACTACAAATTCAGCGTTCTGTCTTGGAAAGCGCCCCGTGTGCTACCCTGGACGCCACGACGGATATGCTCACTCCTCTTGCCCTTGCCGGTGCGGCAGTGCCTGGGTGCCAGCAGTAGGAGGAAGGTGGTCGACGCCAGCTGGCAGAACGTAGGACCTGCACCAGAAAAGACCGGTTTTAGAGCGGGGAGGGGTAACATTTCGTCAACACTCACCACCGTGGCTAACGAAGCTGAGGAAGCTTAATCCTTCGGGTAAGACATTTGGGCCCGGTGAGCGCCAAGAGATGAGGGCACGCTTGCACGGCTTGACATTGTCACGACAGCGATGGGCATAGATTACGGACATCTATGGGAAGTCTCGATGTACAGCCTCAAGTTGCACATACAGTGCAGCAAGTCATCCGCCATCGCTGAGCGTCAGTGACAGCGTAGTATCGCCTATACATGTGTGAATAACGGCCCAAAGACGCACAAAAGACGGTCAGATACTCACAAGCTAAGTACAGAGTGCTTAAAGCACTGTAATATAATTACGTGGCTTCCAATTATAATTCGAGACGGTACACCTTCCGATGGTCACCTGAGAGAACCAAGTCGAGTTTGGAAAGGTTCAACCAAGACGCTGAGAGGGAGTTAGAACCATTCCGCGTAACTTACTAGTCCACGAAGTAGACCCAATTCGCGTCTTGTTTACAGCTATAGTAGTCCAGAGGTTCCGACCGAAGCAACATTGCGCTAAGCCACTTGATCGAAATCCTAGATAGTCGGATTGACTGCGACTGTAGCTATACATTGACAGTAGGTGCATCCGGATCCATGCCGTTCTCTTCACCTCGCACTCGGACATGGAAACTTCCAGCAGCCTTTAGCGACATCAGTGCTCCGTGTATTCTGGAGGAACATCGTCCAGGATATCCGACAGCGCCCCCGGTTCGTGGTTTGGCTCGTGTGCAGGTTGTCCTGCGGGTGTAAATCGGGTTCCGGAATCCGTGTGATAGGCAGTCGGTGCGAGCACTGGCGAAGGTGGATGAGTAGCTTTGCGACGGGCTCGCAAATCCACAGGATCCTCGGCAGTATGCAGGGTGCTGCTGCCGGCAATTGAGGAGCCTAAGCGTTTGTAATTGTTCGTAGGTATGGCCGCTCCTAGAGGAAGTTGGGGCGATAGTTGAGTGTGCGAAGACGCCGCTGGATGACTTGCTGTGTGTGAATCGTACGGCTGGACCTGTATAGCTGGGTTTGGTGACGGTGGTTTCGCTTCTGCAAGAATTGGGTCAGCAATCGTCAAGTTAGATTTAAAGCGAAT
This sequence comes from Terana coerulea, assembly GCA_024811115.1. Lineage (NCBI taxonomy): Eukaryota > Fungi > Basidiomycota > Agaricomycetes > Polyporales > Phanerochaetaceae > Terana > Terana coerulea. The sequence goes on from JAKOGH010000138.1 coordinate 122,635, forward strand.
GTAGCACACCACGATCGATGGACTCTCGCCTACTTGCGGAACGATAGAAGGTGGTTCCATGCTTGCGACGTCTCCCGCAGAGGAAATACAATCCGAGTGGCGTTATGACAATCAAAGCAGCTCCTCCAATAACCCCTCCTACAATTGGACCGACAGGCGTAGAGGATTTCGTGGAGCTACCCAGTGGGCTGCTCGACATTGAAGGAGTAGGGATTCCAGATTGCAAATACGACATTGAGGTGGTGGAGGATGCCGTCGGGAGGGGGATGTATCCGATATAATCGAATAAAAATGGAGCAGGGTTGGTAGCACCAGTCACGTTGACTATCAAAGTATGTTCCGAGGCGGATAGCCCTTGCTGCAGAAAGAACGTTTGTTGATAGGCCGTTTGTGTGAGATTACTTGGGGCAGTGAAAGTAGTAGGCGACGCTCCATCGAGGATATAGGATGAAGCCGGAGGTGCAGAACCATTCACGGGACTGAGGGCTCCTACAACCCCTACACCGGTGCCTACGTAGAGAAAGTCATGTTTAGTCCTTGAGCCATTCAGGTAAGCTGACGTACCATTAAACTTGAATACGATGTTCGCACCAACCTCCGGGGTGAATGACAAGGTAGCATTTACCGCACTCGAGATTGAAAATAGGTGAGTCCAGTCACCGCTGTATTGTAGTAAATCGGCATTCGGCTGGTCGTCTACGACAGCGACATTAGTACTGGACATGAGTCGCTGCCGTTCGAGTTATTTCGGTATGACGAAGAGCTTGCGAGCGAGTAGCACACCACAGTACAGTCTGGAGAGACTGTGGTGGTGGTCTCAGTCGACCAAAGAGGATGGTTTGTCTCGGGATCCATGCCGTCCGAGTGTGTCGCCGCCAACCCCCACCGTCCTCTTCTGATTCAAGTGCACGAGTGACGGAGAGAGCGGGCGTCAGTTGGCGGGTTTCACTGGCAGGTCGGGATTGATGGGATCAGTGTGTGCGTCTGTGGGTGGTGACCAAGCTTGATTCCGTCAGCTGCTCTCCGCATGCCCGCAAGCGGGGATCGTGTGTCTCTTTCTCTTTCATCGACCACGCGCAGGATGGCGCCGCCTTCAGACGTGAAAGAGGTCGTAGAGTCTGAGATCAAGTAAGTAAAGCTTGGGGGCGATTCTAAGCTGGTTCTTGCTGACTAGGAACTCACTTTGGTAGGGAGTGGCATTTCCGTACGTCTCTCGCCGCAGCAGCTTGCTTTCATCGTTACGGAGGAGTAACGATGCTCGACAGATATCTACTTTCACCAGCGGAATGCAAGCGAGCACCAGGAGGCTCTGGAGCTTCGTGATGCCGTGCTACGTCTCAGGAGAGATGGTGCTTTCATCGCTGTCCCACTATTTCGTGTCAACACTGGCCCTATGGGGCCTCACCCTGTCGGTGGGTACCATGTTTTTATCTACGTGTGGCATATGTACAAAACATTTGCAGGCTCCTACGAAATATGGTGCCCCTCAGAGTCCTTTGTCTCTGTGTACTCCTACTTGTGCATGAACCGAGGAAACCTCAGGTGCGGGGGACATACTACGCTTTCATTCATGGCCCACAATGATTCAATACGTCGCCCTTAGCGTCCTAGTCCACCCTCTTACTAAGGAAGAGGTATGTGGCTTTTTGACATGCCTGTTTCCTCACCTCATTCGTTGACTTGACAGAGAAAGTACGCTGGGTATGAAGCTTATGTGCAAATCACATGCTGAGATGACGCCTTCAGGGATCACGAAATTCGTAACGCCTGGATCGGACCCGCGTTCCCTCTAGACCTATCTTTCTTGCCAGTCAAGAGCGAAGAGGTGCCCTTGCAGTACCCGAGCCTCAGTACGTCTGCCAGACAATGCATGCATACCATGTTAGTCAGATGACGTTCGTTCGTAGAGCTGGGCTACTCGTCCGTGAGCCCTGGAATGTCACTCGAGGACCGCAAGAAACTGGGTGCCAGAGTCGAGGAAATCTTGAAGGATGAAAAGGAGGCTGCTAAAGCACCCCGGGATTAGGTGCTGTAGACGTTGAGGAACTTCAACGACGGATCCTTCGATTACCATGGCTCCCTGGCTTGTGTGTTATAGGTGTAAGGGCCTTGCTGACTCGGAATAGCTCCGAAATGCAGCGCCTCTTGCATTTGGAAATGTTACTCATCGTAGCCCAGAACGCTCTCACTGCACTGTGTTGTCTTTCTTGGATATTGCACTGTCTGCTCAGAGCCTTGAGCGCCATACCAAAACAGCCGATAACCGTTTACTAGCACTACTACTAACATCAAGGTGCGTTTCACGATTGCTCATGCTCCACGCACGCTGATGTATCAATGATTTCTGTTAGTAAGTTATGTAATTAATGGGGCACACGGCCGAGGCGCATTCTAACTTGAATGGAAAATATTTGCATTCGCCTCCGAGGCAGTGTGATACACAGTCACGTACTCACAGACACTTACTCCAACTCCGTGCTAGCCTGCGCTCAGCCACAGTCGGGACATTGCGCCAAAAACCTCAGGGCCCTAGCGACCCCTGTGCAACCTACGTCAAGGGCGACTAGTTTGATGCAGCCTATGCTTAGGCGACGACTGGGCTGATTACGATCAGGTAATAATTGATGTTGAAGGGTGCCATATCGCACCGCACAACACAGCCCTAGGAACCCAGTACTCTATTCTCTCTGCGTGAACACAGCCCTCGGTACGCTTGGCAGGCTCATTCTACCGGCAGGAGAAGCGCATGATGATATAATATGATGGGTTGTAGAGCGCGCGTGGCAATGTTGAGGATATAAAACCAGGGTGAGGAGTCGGTACGCTGACTATCATTGTATCCTGCCAGTGTCTCTCCTTGCACTCGCTCATCATGTTTTCAGCCTTATTTCTGCCATTGAGTCTCGTTCTCGCACAGCACGCCGCATTGGGTGCCTCATATTCCACCAGCTCGCCGCCAAACACCCTCGTCCTCTCATACCCTGCAGGAGACGTCACCGCCGGCCAGTCAATTACTCTCGGCGCCGACGACCCAGACATAACGCAGCAGTTCCACGGCTTCGCGCTCAACACCAGCATCGCGCTGGTCGCCCCCAATGGCACGCATATACCCGTAGTATCCGGCAGCAATGGGCTGGGCGAGCCTGGGAGCAACACATGCTCGGGCACTGGCGGGGAGGCTTCGCCGGGACCACTTGGCCAGTGAATGACACGGGATTGTAAGTTCGCATCGCTCGGTGTCTTGTGTTCTTGTGGTCGAGTTCCTAACACCAGTCACGCCGCAGGTACACCGCGGTTTGGAACGTGACATACGGGACAAGCGCGGATGTGGCGATTGCGAACGCCACGCCCTGCGACCTTTCCAGGCTGTCTTACCAGACCTTCCTCCTCAATGCGTCCATCCACGTCGTCGCGCCAAGCGGCGCGAATGGCGACCCGAAGCCGCTGGCGACGACGGTGACGAGTACGTTGGCGCCGGCGCCGACTGGCTCGATTATCGTCGGTAGCACGGAAGGTAACGGCGCTGGGGCCGTTGCACGCGGTACTCCGGCTTTGTTGGGCCTAGGGGTCATTCTTACTCTAGCGTCGCAGCTCGTGTGACCAGCTTTTTCATTCTCTTGGTGAGCACATTCAGGTCCTGCTTTGTACGATAAATCAGCCCTAATTGCGTCACAGGACAAAAGGAACCTCACTGGGTTCAGCGATGTCTACAACGTCTTATAATTTTGCTAGTCGGTTCTTCACTGTCGAGACATTTTATGTTGAACAGTTATCCGAATGAGCCTTGACTGGCTTTTGCACCACCACTGTATAACCCGTATAATATATCGTGTAAAATAAGGACACTCCAGTAAATTGGATAAGTCCATGTGATCTGCTCTCTAATGGTGTCCAAGCATGCAAGGCAGTCATATCCGCCCGTCTCTGCGCCTTCTCTCGATCAACAAGAACGACACTACGCAGAAATGTCAGCGTCAAGCTAATTTCGGTGTGTTAGAGGCGCACGTACTAACAAGCGAGTCTAATGTGTCCAAAGCGACGGGATCGACCTCCAGGTACGGGTGTTTCGACATCCGGAAGACGAACCCGTGGCGGGAATGTGTGTGATACGTCGCGACCGGTTTGTCCTCAGGCATGTCCTCGCGCACCAACTTTTCTCACAACGACCGCATAAGTCAACCAATCCAAACGCGGTGATGCTCCCATGCACTCACCTCTAGGCGTCGCCGGTTGGCCCTCCAGGTGTACTTTTGCCGTCTTTCCCAGTAAATGAAGCTTGTCTGGGACACGAGACATCAGGAGAACGACACAATATATGTTGCGAACACTCACTGCATCCCCGCCGAGTCCGATTCTCTCCCGCCCTCAAGGAACTCTTGGGCAGACCGGAACGGCGCGCCGTACAGCGTCACCTCCTCCGCCTTGCCGTCCTCGTTGTTCTTCATCTCGCCGATGAGGTCGAACTGGCGCGTATTCGGGTCCAGGCGGCTGATCGTCGTGCGGTCCCGCGCCCACTTGGGCGTGATGACCTCGTAGTAGAGCACGTCGGACTTGCTCGCCAGGATGACGTTCCGCAGGCTCGTCGTCGTGAGCACGAGCTTTTGCGGCTGAGGCTGCGTCGACTTGTGGAGTCCGGGCATGGTGCGCAGGTGGTTGGGGTCGATGGTGCGGGTGGCTTCAGCGAGCATGGTACGCACCTCTTAAGTAGCCCCCGGGGCGTCGGGAAGCCCGCTGCGCAGGGAGTGATGGCCGGAGAAGGGCAGTGAGAACTTGCGCATCGCCCGAACGCACTGGGGCTGCGGTTCTCAGAAGCGTGCAACCGCCGACGTCCGACTGGGTATGTCAAGCGTATGTTCCCACCATGGCGATTGATGACACCGAGGAGCCGGACTGGCACGACTGGAGAGTCGCACGCCTGCAGCGCAGGTACTTATGTATGTATCGCGTTCCTGTAAAGTCCGTGTAATGTACATTGCATTACCACACTCAGCGCGCGGTAACAAGTCTAGGTAGTGTGGAATGTAAGGACGTGATGACCACGTACGTAAAGTTGCTACAGATTGTTTCCAGTTGTTGTGCTGTCTAATATACACCGTTTCCCTGCGCCCAGTCACCGAAGAGAAGGCTGATGCTCTCCCCGTTGTGTGTTCTTCGGATGCTTTCGGCAATGGTAGGGCTGACATCTATGGTGACTAGCTTCGAGCAGCCTTCCTGATGATGATTTTGGGGTATAGTATTTGTAACCTGAAAAGCTGCTTAGCGAGGCTAAGACCAGACAGCAACATTTAACATACCACAAGCTTGGCAATAGGCAGCTCTTCAATCTTCGACATGTTCAGCTCGGAGAGCAGACCTACAGCCGCAACCAATCAGATGTCATGAAACGCGAACGTGCGTCGTTCACGCTCACCGTGCGAAATGAGAGCGTAAATAGTTTTGGCGCCATTCTCCTGCAGCGACTTTGCAGCCAGAGCGAGCGTGTTGCCGCTGTCGATCATGTCGTCGACGAGAATAGCGACCTGCGATTTCTCCTGTCAGCCGCGGTCTGGCCTAAGTAAGGCCGGTACTCACTTTGTCGCGCACATTGCCGACGAGGACTTCCATCTTCTCCGGCGCGTTCTCGCTCTTGTTTATGCGTTGCCTGTGGATCAGGGCGAACTCAATGCCGAGCTTGTCTGCGATTGCGGTAACCCTGTTGCCTGTGAGTACCCTCGCCGGACTGCAGAGCGCATACAACTCACCGCTTTGCTCCTCCCGCGTCCGGACTGACAATAATCCCGTTCTTCCAGTCGGGGATGTTGCGCTTGATGTACGCAATCATGAGGGGTTCCGAATAGAGGTTGTCGACGGGGAAGTCGAAGAAGCCCTGAATCTGGCTGGCGTGCAGGTCCATGGTAATCACATGGTCGCAGCCCGCCACTGCAAGCATATTGGCGACCAGCTTGGCTGTGATGGGTGCCCTAGACATGTCCTTCTTGTCCATCCGCGCGTAGGGATAGCACGGGATGACCGCAGTGATTCGGCGGGCAGAGGCACCCTTGCAGGCGGAGATGAGGATGAGGAGTTCCATGAGGTTGTCGTTGACGTCGCTGCAGCCCGACTGGATGATGAAAACGTCCTCGTCTCGAATGGACTCCGAGATCTTGACGTTGATTTCCCCGTTCGAGAACTTTTTGACGGTGCAGGGGGTCAACAGCACGTTGAGTCTGCGTGCGCATGTAAGAGAATGCAAGCGAACGGCAAGTCCCTAAGCGGGTGCTGCCTCCAGAAAGGTTCAGCTCACCGCTCGGCCACTGCTTGGGCGAGCTCGGGGTGACTGTTCCCTGAGGCAATACATGTCAGTCCGGCGTGCGCGAGCTGAACGACGGTCAGCACTCACCCGTAAGAAGTCTAACAGAGTTTCCGTGCAACATGGTTGTAGATGAAGAGTATTAGAGCATGTGAGAGCGAGTATAGGGTAAGGCCAAGAAGTGAGAGTGGTGGTTGGAGGAGAAAAGAGACGGAAAAGACTCCAACCACCGAAGCGCCCATAGAATCACCATCAGTGATGTGCTAAGCGCCTCCGCTTCGGGCGTCGACGTAACGAGTCCGACCACAGAAGTTTTGTAAGAAGTCTCCGAGAATCTTTGCAACGAAGTATACGTAGAAATCTTTATCGTGAGACCCAGAAAATAAACATGCATACCTAGGTCTGGTGAGCGGACTGCAGTGATGAAGCATCATATCTCAGAGTATGGCATATAGCCTCCTCTAAACACCCAGTAAAAGCATGTTCATGGCAAAAAAAGAAACAGTAGAGGGAATATGTAGGAGATGTGCAGTGGAGGAGTGGGCCAAGTTAGACATTACCTGCAACCAACGCACTGTAAGTAAACATCGCATGTATTGACGGTAACATCGTACCACAGACGACACAATCATAGCACTCCCTGAGATACCCAGAGCAATCGGTTAAGCTTTCAGTCTGTGGGAAAGGTCAATGAGTCCTTTTCGACGAAGATGAAAGAACACACGTCACCTACTCGAGCCTCTGACCCTTCCATCCGTCATCCAGAGAATCTTCAATGAGGAACTCATACCAAAGTGCGGCGATGGGGACAGTACTCAAGTGCCACAGCGAGTGTGCATCTATGATCCTGTACCAGGCTGGGAAGTCGAATAACTCCAGAGCCGTGGCTACCGTAGTCAGCAGCACAAACAGCGCAGTTTTGTTGGCGTATTTCGGACGGTAATTTTTGGGACGATTGGGGAAGCGATGAAGGACAGAGAATGACGCGGGCAGTGAGTACAGCAGCCACAGAACGTTGTGCGTCATCCCCACACCGAGATTGAAGGCCATGTTGTAGGTGTAATCAAAACGAGGGAGGACGCTGAGGTAGGTAATGTGGCCGAGGTACGCCAAAGAACATAGTATGGCCCATATGTTGTGACTGTGTCGGCGTGGGGCAGATGTATGAGGCGTGCGTGATTGCTGTGGATATAGGTGGTATAGCCTGACTGCTGTGTAGAACAGAGCGTAGAGGATCGCAAGCGCGGCGGAGAAGTAGTCGAGCTTTTCAGTGGTAGGTAGGTCTGATAATCCAGAACTTCGTTAGACGCAGTTTGTTTGGAGCAGCTTGCAAGGATGGCGGACCTCGAGTATGAAAAACAGAAGACCAGATCCAAGCGTTCACGCTCACAGCGGAGAAAAGCAGATAGTATCGTTTGAGAGGATGTCCCGCCGGTATCCTCTTCCGAATTTCCGAGGCCCCTCTCACGTGGACTAGCATGTTGAGCAGGGAGAACGCAACCGACGCGGGCTCTTGCATGCCGGCCAGCCGCCAGAACGGCCATTTGCCATGATATTGATGAATCCTTCCGCCCTCTCGCTCTGCTATGTCTGTTATGAGGTGCATGCATTGATACTTGCAGTCGTCGTTGCACGTCCAGCGTGTAAGGCGTAGAGCAAGTGGCAGGGCGTTGGATGAACCGGCACAGGTTTGGGCATGGCAAGACGACACGCAGTCGAGGAATATCTGTGCTCGGTCGCCAGAGGATGCGTAAACGCTTTGTGCAGCTAGGAGAGTCACTATGAAGAGAATTTTCCGCCGCACGTCGGTAAGCTGCATTGCATAGGGGAAGTGAGGTGAGGTTAAGTGCCTGAGCAAGTCTGAAGGAGACGGAAAGTGGCCGCGGGATCGTGGGAAACAGTGGGCCTATTGTGGCTAATAACCGTGGGAAACGTGCGACCCATTGCAGTATTAAGTAATTCCCGTAGTACAGGCGCTACCAATCTCGTTCACTGTCCACGACATACTTGCCTCACGGCGGACGACTCCCGGGCACCTAGTCCTCTGACACTGCGCCGGACGACAGTACTAGCCTGGCTGTGCTACTCCTGCTCTTTGGCTGCGGTTTGGACCGCTGCTTCCTACCATGTCGTCCGGTCTGTCCCAGTACTACCCGCCACCAACGATCCGCTCCGCCTTGCTGAAGAACCCACCTGATGGTGTGCCGCCTACGGAGGAGCTTGAGGCGCTACAGGCAGAGCTGGCGGTTCTGACCCAGAAAGCTCGCGAAAGGGCGAAGAAGGCCGAGAATGATCTCGCAGCTATCCATGAATCACTCAAACGTTTCAAGGAGAAGGAGAAGGAGAAGGGCAAGGGCAAGGCGGTAGAGAAGGTCAAGAAGGAACGTGGATGTACGTGTCTCTGGCTGAATTATAGCATTTTAACTTGATTTGTTCGCGCTGCACATCATTAACAACCTGCCTTCCGGCGGCCACTCGCAGTTACTCCGCTGCCCAATGGAGATGACAAGAGACTATCTGCCCAACCACAGAGCATTCTGAAGTCAAGACTCCCTTCAGTCGCTGCGAGCACAGCGCATTCTCGCGTATCGTCTCCTCCTTTCGACCCTCGCAAGGCGTGAGCATACCGCCATCTTGCTTGTGCACTGACCGGCTAACGATTGAATACAAGTCTTATTGACGAGGCCAAGAAGAAGAAGAAGAAACGGAAGAGAGAGGATGCTAGTGACGGGGAAGCTGGTGCGTACAGGAATTCGCATTAGCCGGGCTGATATCTCACATGAGCTCCAGAACCCCCGAAGCAACGCAAGACTACTCCCGTACCCCCACCAAATCCGCATCCACCACCCCCCGAAACCAGTGAAATACCCTAGTGCCATATCCCATCCAAATGTCAAGGTACGCTCACCAGAGAACAGCGCTCGGCAAGGGGGACTGACCGGGTTTCGTCCGCGCATAGTCCTCTGCAGGACCGGATTTTACTGTCCCAGCACATATACCACTTCTCATTACTCGCCCCACAATGCCTCCACCTCCTGTCGCGGGGCCGAGCAAACCGACTCAGGTCACGGATGACTTCAGCAAGGCGAAGCAGCCAAACCAAGTCCTTGTCACCACGTTCTATACCAGCGTCGAGCCCTGGCTGCGGCCAATCAAGGAGGAAGATATTGGGTTTCTGGAGTACACCCATGACGAAGTCGAGCCATTGATTATGCCAAAGCTCGGACGACATTATTCGGAGGTATGGGAAGAGGAAGATACAGCCCTCTACGGCAGTGCGCTGCCTGGCACGGCTGCCGCAGCCCCGCGCGTTGCTCTTCCTGGGAGTTCCTCCACGGCGCCTCTACCGAAGTGGGAGCCATCGCAGCTGATGGAGTCCGACTTGATCACGGAGGAGCGCGGGCACGGCCCTCTGACAGAGCGTTTAGTGAGTGCCATGATCCCACTGCAAAACGCCACGGAGTGGAAGGGCGTCAAGGCCGCGGAGGAGGCAATGGAGGGCCGGCCAGGGACGAACGGCGCGGCGGCGCAGGCTGCGCGAGATAAGATGAACGTCCATGACCTCGAGGAGCGCGTGAAGAATGTGATGCGTTTTCACAAGCTCTTGGACGAAGTTGTGAGTGCTCGGGGCACGCTGCTGGCCGTGGCTCTATTCGGCTAACCCCGTATGACCAGCCGGATTTTTCAGAGGCTGTGGATGACCCGATTGCCACTGCGCTTAGGCACGCCCAGCGTGAGCTGCGCACCGTGCTCGCCACCAACAAGGCTCGCCGGGCGCGGCTGGCCGCCATCGCGCGCGACCGACTGGGCTATCAGGAGTATGTTGAGCTGCGGGACGCCCTGGACAGGAACATCTCGAACCTGTACACCAAGCTGCAGAAGAAGGACGGGCCGAAGTCGCACAAGAAGAAGAAGAAGCCGGAGGTGAACGGTGCGAATGGCTTGCCCAACGGGGCACAGCTTCCCGCGCCCTCTCCGGCAGCTCTTGGACTGATCCAGGACGACGAGCATCATCTGAGCGTGCCCGATCAGCTTAAACAGCTGGTCCAGACGCGACGGCAGTGGGTGGATACCGTAGGTGCGGTGTTTGAGCAGAAAGAGCGAGAGCAGCCTGGGCGGATATGGGACCTGCCTCAGACGAGTGTGTACGAGGGTGTCGACGAGGAAGTCAAGCAGGAGCTAGAGCGAGTGACGGCGCCGCCAAGAACAGGAACTGCGCCTGTGAACGGTGTTGGTGCTGGCTCGGGTGCACGGACTAATGGCATCGGCAAGGGCAAAGGGCGAGCCAGAGCAGAAGACATGATGGAGCTGGGATGATGATTCCGTGGGTTATATTTTATTTGTTATTTTACGGCGTGATCACTCGTCCTCATACTCATACTCGTCCATGCTCTCGATCTTACACGTCGCATTCTAATTGTTTCCCCCTTGGGCTTGTTATCTGCACCATTTGCCATTGGATTGCTTGTAGTATACCTCACCCCGTCCTGCATAAATGCCTACACAAGGGCTGCAGCTTTCTAATGCGTTACGATCTGCCGTCGCCTCCATCGCAAGGCAGTGCGCCTATGACAAGAACTTGCTATGCTGTCCGAATTTCTGTGGGAAGAGACAATGTGAGCACGACGCACGCAGGAGACGGTTGAAACTTGAAGCTTAAAGACTCACAATGGCTATGAGATGTCAAGGTCTCCGTCTGTAACCATTGACATACTTGATATGAGTTCCATGGGGGTCGTTGGGTCTGCCTCGGTTTCAGTGCGGTCAGCATCTTCCTCGTCCTTGTCCTCTTTCTCCTTCTCCTTCTCCTTCTCTTTCGCCTGAGCCCTGCTTCCAACGCGCCGACTACTTCGAGCACGGCCTCGACCTCGGGGTTTCCGTCGTACCGGTGTAGGCTCCGCCTCTTCCGCCTCCTCTTCGCCCTCGACTGTAATCGTGACGTTGAGCCTCGAGCGCCCACGAGCTCTTCCACGGCCGCGTCCGTGTCCTCTGCTTTTCCGACCGCTGGCGGTCCGCGAAGTTGACGCGGTGACGGTTTCCGGCTCGGGATCCCCGTCTGCGTCGACGTCCTGGTCGACATCGTTGTCGCCGTCGTAGTATTCGTTGCGGGCCATGCTCCTGTCCTCGCGCGACTCGCCGGCAAGCGCGGTGCTTCGATCTTCGACCTTCTCGTCTCGCGTGCGGTCCTCATCATATAGCCACCCCGCCAAATCGGGCGGAATGTCTTGAAGCGCGACGCTCGGTGCGCCCTTGGAGGTACCGCAGCTTGTTGCGTATTGCTATCACAATGCGTTGCAACGAAGCGGGTGTATTCTGGTTGTCCACTCGGCCTGTCAAGGGTGGATGCAGCGTCCAGTGGCTCTCCCGAAAGAATGAATCATAGATGGTCACTGGTAGCTCTTCCGGGATTGGAGGCACCCACCAGGACGGCTGTCTCGTATGTCCAACATCGGCTTACATTCTTGATGGTGTAACCGCCGCCGCCGACCACCATAAGTGGCACGCCGTACTTCCGTACAAAGTTGACGCATTCCCCGTGTGCAGCAATAGATAGGTTGAATGCGCCTAGTCTGTCGCATCCGAGAGAGTCCGCTCCGCACTGTAGGACGATCGCAGAAGGCCTGAAAGCTGTGACCGTGTCGTCAACCACGGTCTTGAAGGTCGTAAGATACATGTCGTCGTCAATTCCGTCTTGTAACGGAACGTTCAAGCAAAATGCTTCCCAAGACCCGCACCGTTGTCGTCAAGCTTTCCGGTGCCCGGGAAAAAGTCGCCAGTGTATTTGTGAAACGACAACGTCATAACTCGGTTCGAGTTGTAGAAGGCAAACTCTACACCGTCACCATGGTGTATGTCGATGTCGATATAAAGGACGCGAGGATGGTATCTGGTGTGTACGCTGTGAGCCCTCCCACTACGATAGTACGCTGAATTTACTAACCGTAGAAGTTCTAATATGGCAAGGACAATATCATTGACGTAACAGAAGCCACTTGCCTCTGCCTTCTTGGCATGATGGAGGCCGCCGGTCCAGTTGATCGCAATGTCGGTCGTACCCGCGGCGAGTTTGCGAGCTGCAGCCAGCGATGCCCCAGTGTACATCTTGCAAAAATCGTACATGTCCGAGAAGATAGGGCAGTCTTCGACACAATTGAATTGGTCAATTAGATGCTTCATATCTCCTTGGTTCTGCGGAGTAACGCTGATTCAGTGAGTACTTATTCGACAAAAGCACGGCAGACGTGTTGTTACCGAGAAAGAAAATCGACGTAGTCGTGGTCATGGTAGGCTTCAAGCTCTGCTTGGGTGGCAGGACGTGGGTCGTATATATGATGTATTTGTTTGTCCAGTCCATACCCAAAGACAAGAGCATTTGTAAGAGTCAACCTGTGTGGTTTCATGGGATGGCGTTCCTAAATTAATGCCCGCATAAGTTTAAAGATCTATTCCGAAGTGTTTGAAAGAGACAGACCCCATAATGCTGAGCGCCGACTCCTTTGGGAGAATAATACGATACTATAGGACGTGAATGAGGCTATAATGTCTCGTTAACATGCTGAGTAAGAAACCTGCTTCAGACTTACGTTCACTCGCTCCGTGATGGGCGTTGCATACCCATGGGGGCCGCGGTCGTCGAAATACGGAGTTGACGAGAACGTCTCGTATGTTCTGCCCGACATACGTAGCCTTTGTTCTTCTGGATTTTGTACTTACTGTACTGCTAGGTCGTAGTTTGCATTCAAGATCTCCAAGTTCCCGGGAGCGGGCACTGTAGTTGCCACGTGAGAACCACGTGGGCTCACACTGCTTAGCACGCCGGAGTACCTCCGTTAACGGTAACATTTCCGGTCTTTACTCCTACCTCGACTCTTGGACGACTCAACGCGGCCCTTGCTCGATAGCAGCAACCTGGCTCGCTCAACCCCTTACTTCCCAAGCTGGACGTAACTTAAGAATGAGCGATCATCACTATACGGATGCTGGCCATTCCGGCTCCTCTTCAGAGACCAGCTCGGACACTATTGAGATGACACCTCTGGAGGACCACCCGGCAGAAAACTCGCTCCATAAACAAGACAAGCTGCACGAAGACTACGAGGATGCCGAAGACGACTCGGACTCGGACGATGATAATGGGGACAGGGCATTATTGGGGCCTCGAGAATGGCCGTCAGACAGAGAGCGGTCGCTTTCGCCGGAGCAGGAAACGAGTTTGTGGACAAAGATCAGACGAATAGTGATTGAGGTGCGTTTTCCGATGCTGGTTTTGTCTATTTTCTTGATTCACTAGATAACTAGACAGGACCAACGTTGCTGCTCACAACGGTAGGACTGCTCTTCACTGGGGAACTTCTGAACAGCGTTTCGGTATGTACTTAACCTTGCCTGTACGTTGCAACGTGCATACTGATATCTTTGTTTAGCATTGGAGAGCGATGTCGCAAGTTGACGAACTCATCATGATCATTCCTGTGGTCCTGAACCTGAAGGGCAACCTCGAGATGAACCTCTCTGCGAGGTTAGGGACTGCTGCCAATGTCGGAGAACTGGATAGACCATCCCTCAGAAGACGTATAATCCTTGGGAACCTCTCCCTGCTACAGGTTCAGGCGACGGTGGTATCATTCGTGGCAGCGGTCGTTGCTTTTGCTCTTGGAAGACTTATGCCTCATGAGGCATCCGCCCCAGGACAAACGCAACCGGAGAGCGAGCTCATATTCCGAAGAGCTTTCCTTCATAGCCGAAAGCCAAGACCTCAACCGAAACCAGTCATCAAACCAGGGGGTGTCCAAGAGTGCGCATCCAACTGGATTATCCTCGTTCACTTGGCTCAATGGACGTCCTTCCAGATTTATTTTGACAGCGTCGTCAGCTATGCTGGCGGCCTGCTTGTCTAGTGCGCTCCTAGGCTCATTTATGTGCACGCTCGTCGTTGTCTGCAGACATTTTGGCCTAGACCCCGGTGAGTGATGGTTGTCTAACTAGTCGTTTCACATATTGACGGGAGGCCTTATTTCCAATTCCTCAGACAACATCGCACCCCCGGTGGCAGCCTGCCTTGGTGATTTGGTCACGCTTCTGCTACTTGGTCTCGCCTCTGCCATTAACATTCGTCTCGTTAACACACCCATTCCTTTGATATCCATCATTGTCCTCAGTGTAGGCGCAGTTGGATGGGTAATAGTTACGCGCCGCAACAAGCATGTCGCCCATCTTCTACTGGAAGGATGGGCTCCACTGTTTGCCGCCATGATAATCAGCTGTGGCACCGGTATAGTCCTTGATCTCTTCGTGAGCCGATACGAAGGTTTTGCCCTTTAGCAGCTGTTATAAGCGGTGCGTACTCTCTACAATCCACCACGCGTCTTCGTATGTTTATACCTACACGCAGGACTACCCGGTAATGTTGGATCCATTTTGGTATCGCGCCTGTCGACAGCCCTCCATGCGAGCGAGTACCCGGCATTACCTGGGGCTTCAACAGATAGTTTCGTCAAGCCGCCATCGGCACCTCGCCATCCTCCGAGCACTAAGCTCGTGATGATTACTCTCCTTTTCGTCACCTTCCCTATCGAAATCGCTTTTCTGGCAAGCACTGCGTGGGCTCGGTTGGCTACGCGTCCCCATAATATTCCTCATATTCTCTCTGTTATTCTTCTGCGTTGCTGTACGCATATATCCACTTCATCCTATCTCTGGCGTCACTGATGACAGTATTAGGTCGTTGCCTCACTCCTGCTGGCTCGTGCACTCACCAATCTGCTCTGGAAGCGCAAACTGGACCCGGACATGTACGCGTTGCCAATACACTCGGCAATCGTTGACCTCATCGGCCAACTGCTACTCGTCGTTTGTTTCGAGATCGTCTCGAGACTCGGTGTACCACTCAAAACTGGAGAACCGTCACATTAGTCCTTCTTATGTAGCCTATACCTCTGGAATTCTACGCTATACTATACTGCATGGATGTAATGTATCGTCGCAGTTCGTTCGCACTAAATTATTCACTTTGCGTTTCCTCCCTGATCACTGAGCAAGCGTGGCCTCAGGTCCTCTGCAGCTAATTTGAAAATTCAAGGTGTGCCGGTGGTCGGGTCGATAGGGGACGACGAAAAGCAAAAGCCATGTGTGGCGTCGACTATATGCACACTGTACAGTCACCAGTGGTGTTCGGGAAGAAGGACCGTGGGCTTTGTGGCGTCTCGGCGCCAAATCGCTTACATAATCAACTGCTCGGCCGAATCGTGAAACCGCCACGAAGCGCCGCTAATATCTTTCCGAGTCCTGCTTGAGTCCTGCAGCCATCTTGACGAGCCGCCCGGTCAAGTCAAGGTATTGACCTGCGCTGGTATTACATTCACATATAATCACAGAGATCTATGACTTGCTCAACGCAACTGGGAACAAGAGCAAGCTTGTGAGCCTCGGAAGCTGCTGTCGATTTAATCGCGAATATTCACTACCAATCTCATACACAGTGAGTCACTAGCTTTGTATCGCTGCTTCATTTCAGATTTTTTTGGTAGCCTTGCTATCGTGACATTCTCTACCTCCAAAGAGCCGGATTTGTATCCATCGGGTCTCATATGGACTCTAATCTGAGCGACAGCCATACTACGGCTCGAACCCACTTTCGGCTCTTCGGTGCTATATGGTGGCGAGTCGTCGTTTCCATTGCATCTACAGGGTCATTGCAGTCTCGTACAGTCATGATTTTGCTCTACGCGATCATTGCAGTACTCCACAGTTGTTATTTGATGGCTCATTTCGGCCGAAGCGACGTTGACTCAACTCATCAGGAGTTGTACTTAAAGCTTAAAGAGCCTCCACTGAGGCATCCTCATCGCAGCGAAGATCCCAGCGCAGTGAGTGCTTTTCTTCCTCTTGAGCTTCGTGTTGCTGATACAGATCAGCATTCGTTATAGATATCATATATTATACAAATGTCGTCTGAACGATCCCCGGTCTACACTCACGGACATGGCGAGGCCGTCTTGCGCTCGCACACCTGGCGCACCGCAAAGAACTCATGCGCGTACCTCCTCCCCTACCTCGAGCCACACATGACGCTCCTCGATATCGGCTGCGGGCCTGGCACGATCACCGCCGACCTCGCCGCGAACTACGTGCCCCAGGGGCGCGTCACCGCCCTCGAGCACGCACCCCGACGTTCTCGAGAAGGCGCGGGCATGCGCGGCAGAGCGCGGCGCGACGAACATCGACTTCGTCACGGGCGACGTCCACGCGCTCCCGTTTCCCGACGCCTCCTTCGACGTCACGCACGCGCACCAGGTGCTGCAGCACATCGCGGACCCCGTGCAGGCGCTGCGCGAGATGCGCCGCGTCACGAAGCCGGGCGGGCTCGTCGCGACGCGCGAGGTCGACTTCCGCGCGACGGCGTGGCACCCCGAGAGCGCGGCGATGGACCGCTGGCTCGCGCTCTACCTGCGCGTCGCGCGCGGCAACGGCGGCACCCCCGACGCCGGCCGCCGCCTGCACGCGTGGGCGCGCGAGGCGGGCCTCGACCCCGCGAAGACGGTGTGCACCGCGGGCACCTGGTGCTACCACACGCCGGAGGAGCGGGCGTGGTGGGGCGGGCTGTGGGCGGACCGGACGCTCCAGTCGAACTTTGCGCCGACGGCGATCCTGAACGGCTTTGCGACACAGGAGCAGCTGGAGGAGGTCGCGCAGACCTGGCGGGAGTGGGCGGCCGACGAGGATGGCTGGATGACTCTCGTGCACGGAGAAATCGTGGCTCGTGTCTGACCCAAAGTTACCTATTCGTCTCACTGACAAGCAACAGTCAACAACTATGCCAATTTCATGGCTAGCGCACCATCCACTGATGAACCTCTATTTGTACCTCTATTCAAACGATACAACGGGGCATATACCGTCCTTGTTTTACCCTAGGGAACAGCATACCAAACACAAATATTACTTGTCACAATGAGGATACAATAGGTTAAGGGTGGATATTGGACAAGACTGCGTACAGATAGCAATGTATGGATGTATAATGATATGAGAATTCTTTGCGTCATGGGAGCGGGGATATAAAATAGGGTGACAGCAAGGGTTATGCGAATGAGAATGGATGCAGGCGATAGGGAGAGCGTTGATGAGACGACGGAATATACGACGATATGCGGATGAGGAAAGGATGTGTGAATGCGCCAGGGCGGATTAAGCCCTTACAATGAGATGTCTTAGTGTTCTTGCCAAGCAGCACTGCCAGGAACAAGCTCTTGCTCGTCCACAAGGACGCCCTCGTCGACATCGTCGTCCTCCACGTCCCAATGATCGGGGTCCAAATCCTCCTCGTCCGGATTCATTGCGTCCTCGGAGACAGATGCAGAATGCGCGCTGTTGTGGACCTCGGCCTCTGCGGCATTTGGCAGCGCTGGTGCCGGCGGTGCGCCGTCGCCCTGCAACCACTCATCGTCCCAAAGCTGGACCAGGCCGGGCGCGTTTCCGCGGGTCCCGCACCAGAAGACGAGCCACGACGCGCCGGACGCCGGCGCTGTCCGCCAACGCGGCGCCGTGTAGCACATCCGTCGGCGTGTGCTCGCCGGGCTCAGGCCACGCGTACTCGCCCTTCGCGATGCGCATCAGGAGCGCGCGCCGCTCCGTCCGCTCATCCCGCCGGGGGCCTCTGACGCGCTTAGGCTCGCCCGCAGCGAGCGCGGCCTTCTCCTCGTGGTGGACGCCGCCGTCCTGCTCGTCGTGGTTGGCGTCGAAGGGCAGGCGCCGGGTGGCCAGGGCGTACAGCACGACGCCGCACGCCCACGCGTCGGTGTCGCGCCCGTCGTAGGGACGGCCCGTGACGAGCTCCGGGGCGGCGTAGGACTCGGAGCCGCACCGTGTGGTGAGCATCGGGGAGGCGGGGTCGATGAACCGGGAGAGGCCGAAGTCGCTGAGTTTGACCAGCGCATTCGGTGATGTTGGATCATCGAACAGGGGTCGGGTGAGCAGGATATCTGTAAATCGTCAGTCACTCGAGCGGGAGTCACACTTTGGGACGCATATACTCACTCTCGAGTTTGATGTCTCGATGAACCAGCCCAACAGCGTGCATCCAACTGACAGCTCTGCAAAGCTCTCCAAATATTCTTCGAAGCAGCGGCTCGTCGACTCGGGCATGGAGCTCAGGCGATGAAACGAGGTCAAACAGCTCCCCTCCAGACAGGTATTCCAACACCAGAACGTTGAATGCGGGGGTGCTGAAGGCGTGGAGATATGACACGATGGAAGGATGGGATATATGCTGGATATTTTGCTTAGTACTGGCAAAGGTGGCAGTGTAGGCAGCGTACCTTGAGCACTTCAACCTCCCGCACAAAGCTGACCCTCGTCCTGTCATCTCTATCGCAAAGCGACCGATCCGTCAACTTCAGCGCCACCACACGCCCCTCCCCAGAACCTCTCCGACGTTCACTACCCCTGTTCACCCGCCCCTCTTGTCCTGGGTACGTACTCGGCTCAGAGCCAAAATGCACGCCTTCCTCCAGGCTTCCAGCAATGTTCAGGTTGACCTTTAGGCGCAGCTCCCTCAACCTTCCTGTGCAAGAGCTATTCGTCCGCTTCACGCTGCTCTTCTTCTTCATTGAGCTCTTGCTCATGCTCCGTCGAAGGCTCTTCTTGCGGACGATCTCCAAGTTCCCCATTCGCCCACTGACATCTTTGCCTAACCATACGCTGCTGAATGCGCCCTGACCTAATGTGCGGATAAGCTCAAGTCTGAGCACCTCCTTCTGTTCTTCGATTAGATGCGAAT
The DNA here is from genome assembly GCA_024811115.1 of Terana coerulea. Taxonomy (NCBI): domain Eukaryota; kingdom Fungi; phylum Basidiomycota; class Agaricomycetes; order Polyporales; family Phanerochaetaceae; genus Terana; species Terana coerulea. The sequence continues at coordinate 141,702 of JAKOGH010000138.1, forward strand.
CGTTATCAGCAGCTGAAGGCTCTGATATGATGTCGCCCACGTGAAGCGTTGGCGCGGGGGCGGTTGGCGGCGGCGACGTTTGGGTGATCGACACGGGTGTAGGGAGCATCGACTCCCCGCAGCCGGCGGAATGAGCAGGTTCAAGCCCTTCGGGTTGTGCTTCCCGTCATGCCGCGATTCGGACACGGGGTCGGGGAGCGCAGAAAGGCGCTCCGGGCTGCTCGATAGCGCTTGCTCGGCGGGGTCGAGCTCGACAAACTGCCGTCGCAGACTGCCGAAGGAGGGGTAGTTCGGGATGGGCGAGTGCGCGTGCAGGGAGTCCTCGCGCGAGGGAAGGCCGTCGACCGTTGTGTAACGCGAGGGAACAGACGCGCAAGGGGCGGCAGCCGCGTGCGGGTGGCGGGGGGCGACGAGGGCGGGGACGTCTCAGGTGACGTGGGTGCACTCGAACGCGGAAGCGAGCGGATGCTCGGGGGCGGGGTCGGGCGATGGTAGTCCGAGGGCGAGTTGAAGAACGAGTCGTTCATGGAGCGCGCCGACTGTGGCGGGTCCGCGGAAGAGAGGCGCGGGGTTGCGTCGGCCTCGTCTTCGGCGCGAGACGGCTGTGAGGACGTCGAGGCGACGGAGGACGAGCGTGTCAGGGGCGGTGGAGGCAGCGGCTCTGCACCGGAGAACGGCGACGCGAAGAACGCGCTTGTCTTCATGCCACCCGAAAAGGATGATGATGGTGACGGTGAAGTCGAGATGGGTTGGGCATCGGACAAGGTGGAAGAGATCGAGGATGGGCTAGTGAGTATGCTCAGATGCGACGAACCACCGTACGAGGAACCTGAGGAAGAGGATGGGCGAACATGATTCGAGTGGGAATTGTGGAAGCTCCAGTTGTCGAGCATGGCTTCAAGGATATTTCAGAGCCTATGAGTTTTGCGAGTTAGTGATATGCAAGGGACGCGGGAAATACGGTTAGCGCGTTTCAGCAAGTGCTCTTGACGACCCGAGCTCAAGTCGCAAGGAATGTTTGAGCAAGGAGGAAAGGAGGGACGCAAGCCTTCTGCTCCATCCACTCGTAACAAATGAGCGAACGTTCGTGTGCCCGGGCAGCAGCAACCGGCGTCAGGTGGTCAAGCACGGTCAGGTCCTTCCGGCACCGTGAGACGACCTGTTGGCCTCCTCGGAGAGTAAGTGAGCGATGGCAGCATGCCTGCACAGGAGTAACCCCACATGCAGGAGTCTCATGGGTTGGCTCTTGTCCTCCGATAGAAGTCGCAGATGCGAACTGCAAGCGCTGCATGGCAATAGATGTAACTTGGAACTTACCCGGTTGCTTCGTATCCCAAAAATCACTGCTACTCCTTCGCAGCGCCACCCTGTATATATCAACACCAAGAGTTCCAACGGGGTCAAGGTCCGTCGAGGGGGGAGAGCTTGCGCAAGAGGGTTTGAGTCGTTATACGGGTCCGGACCGGTGTGGTTTCTAGCAAGCAAGTTCTTTGACGACTAGTTGACTTGACCAATGGCTGGGGGAGGAAGTGCTATAGATGCATATTCCGGGGATGTAAGGCAGAGGTGAAGGTCAAGAGCAAGATAGGGATGGTGGAGTCAAGGATGCATTTGGGTCTGCGTAAAGCTGCCTCGGACCAAACTGCTCTGCTTCCGCCATGCTTCGGCAAGCTCCGGTCTCCGAATCTAATCCGCCCCGGTACACCATGCTGGGCTCTTTGGAACGCATTTATCCTCGCGCACGCGTACGTTCAGACAGGACACTTACTCCTGAAACTTTGACTCCAGCATTCTCGGAATATACTCGAGCTTATGAGATATTTTATTTATTGATATTTTGTTCTGTGCCTCTTGAATATGGTGACTGGATCCGCGTTGGTCACCGAAGCTCTCCTTCGGGAGAAATGGATGGAAGATACGAGGAAGACAGATGGTGCCAAGACATGAAGTGCGCATGATGATAGCAGTGGACAAACTGCGCCTTCTGCGACCGCAGTCCCTCGAGGTGCAGCACTGCTTATCGAGCAAGGGTCCCACGGAAATGAGTTCATACGTTCTTTATCTACAGCTTAAGATATGATGCATGTGGTCAGTATTGGTATAAATAATTGGGGGAGTATCCAAGGGGCCGTAGAGAACTATAACGAGACCATTGAACAACGTATCTGTGGACAACCTCAGCAATAAAATACGGTATACGGACAAGAACCGTCTGGGAGTTTGCTTCATGACATCAAAGTGAATACGAGCGTTGAGAGGCAGAGAAACACATACCGCAAAAGAGATATATGGGGTGAGGGCCATATGTTACATTTCCTCGTACACAAGGTATCCGAAGCCCAAGGCTGGCTCGACCACGGTCGACCATCGAGCTCAAGGTCCCAAGTTAATCTTGAAGCTTGAATATTGAATCTAGGCACAGAAGCGCCAGAACGATCTAATCTAATCCATGCATAAGATCTGATGGCGCATCAGAGATCCACAGCTGCAGAAGCAAAATGACTCTGAGTCGTTGGGAGTCGGGACGCACCAAGGTCCAAAGCTACTCAAAATTTGGATGCGACTAGAGAGGCTGGAGGGGCCAGACCATCTCAAGGCCCCCTTCACAAAATTGCACAACGCCCCGCCGGACCGGAGTATTTTCCTGGATGATTATATCATGCCGTTGGGGATGCAGTGCGCACCCGAGCCCCCGCAGACGGCGTCGCCGCGATCACGCCCAGTGCGTCATCCCAGCGCCCGCCTAAGAGTCGTGATGGCGACCGCTGGTCATGGGGACGTCGCTTCCGCGGCCAGCGGGCCAAGGGCGAGACAGAACGACCTGGCAAGCGGTGACCATGACGCGCACCGCGCACAGCGTTGAGGGTGCGCGCAACACCGCCGAGGTTGTTGGTCGCCGTCGGCAGCGACTCGCCATTGGACGCCGCTAAGCGAGCGGAGGTACAGTTGCATATAGGTATGACTTCATTGTGTCTTGCAGGCTTCGCGCTCGAGACCGCGTCGGGAGAAGCATTTGGTTAGCGTGCGGGGTACGCTAATGGAATTTGTCCCTGCTACGTTCATGCGACCGGAGGATTGTTTACGGCACAGGGCTCCATGGGGTAGTCCAGGGTAGTCTGCACATATGGGTGTCAGAGGGCTTCGACGTTGGTAGCACCGTATACTAGCAGGTTACAGACGCGGGGACTCACTTGCTGACAAACGTACAACACGCGAGTTGTGGCGATAGCCCGACGGCACTGGGCAGATGCGTGGGCGGCCAGTGTGATAAATCACAATGTACGCCAACACATCGACTGTGTTCCAGTAAGAGCGATGGGGTCAGCTGCAGGTCAATTGCGCTCGCCGACGGGCTTTGCCCGCGCCTTTTCCATGATAATTGGAGCTGTCGAATGCACATGATCATGAGCACAATCTGTCAACCGCAGCACTGAATGGACTAAGAAGCGCACACGAAGAACACGACGGCGTCCCAGCACAGCAATTTAAAGCGCTACTTATAAGTTATGCTTTCCATGCGGGCGGAATGCTGCAGTGACGCTGGAAACGGGACGATGAGAGCCGAACCGCGGGTAGAGGTGTCGTTCGACTTACCATACGCAGCTGCCAGGCTCTTCCCCTATAACACGAGGCGTTCTACACTGTTCTGGTGTTCTTGTGGCGCGGCGTGCGGTGCGAGATCGAGGGAGAGAACACCCGGGCGCCGTTTGCACGTATCTGCGGTGGCTGCTGTCGGTCGACCGGTCGATAACAAGGGAACGGTCAGAGCTGAGAGGACGCCCGTGCTGCGAGAGTTGCTTTGCCGAATTTCCTCATGTTGAGAACACGTTTTGCGTGCTCCACTGTGCACGGTGTCGCCGATAGCCTCGCTGCAACTACTCCACTTGCCGCGGACGACAGAATGTGTGTCGCCCGTACACGTTCTGCGAGAACGTTCCAGGGTGCGGCGATGCTTCTCGGAAGGTCGCTGCATCTGCTTCTCCCAGCGGCCTGAGAAGCGGTGAGAAGGTCGGACGAGTGGCAAGCTCTGGTAAGCTCCCACCAGCAATCCTATCTGTGCTATCGGAGGCCGATCAGTATACACGCAGGACAGCCACGACAGACATCGATAGTCGATACTTACGTTTGGAGAAGCCGGCCACTGTTCGACGAAGGTTTGGGCTGGTGTGCGGACGTCCGAGTGAAACCGGCGGGCACAGGAAGGCACGGGCGGGGAAGGCTGCTTAGTGAATCAGGACATCAAGAGTCAGTGGTGCTCCACCGAGCCTGTGAAGCCTTGTTCGACTGCGCGGCTTGTCGTTCGGCCGATGGTCGAGACTGTTGTTGACTGATGCCTGTCAGAGTCAGAAAAGGGGGCTCGCTCACCGTGTGTCTGGGCCGCACTGGTGTCTACCAGAGTCGGACAAGGGCAGTCACCTGGCGTGGTGGTGGCAGAATTTATTGCGCGCCGTAATTGCGCACGGAATATAGACTGATCAGAGATCGGGGGCGCCTGGCACGTCAATTTGTAGGCGGACATGCGATCAGGAACAACCTTGCGTTGCGTTCACGGCTCGTCACTCGCACCGCACACGCGCTGTCGAACACTGCGTGGACGCGCACCGCCTAAGGAGAGAAATTCGGAATTGTAAAGTGTACGCGACAGGCTTCACTGTCGGTCGAATACTCAGCCAATTGAGCTTGCAAAGTGCTGAGTAACTGGAAGCTGACAATAGGGAAGTTCGGGCGCGTTAGTGCCGTCGGGGTGTGCTTATGGCGGAGATTGCGAATCCGGTGTCTACGAGCGCATCGTGAGTAATAGACTTTAGAGGCGATTGAGAGAAGAAGATGCGTAAGTAACCGGTATCAGTAACTGATATCGCGTATATGGCGACAGATAGCGAGTGCATCGTGCTGGCAGGCCGCAAAGATAGCGGCGAGAGGTAGCGAGGCCTAGGTAAGAGTTAAGAGCGGCAAGGATATTGCTCATTGACAGCAGAACGGAGTATATACGCCAAGGATTTGCGGCTCGAAAATAGTGGAGAAAATGGTGATCAACGGTCGTCTGGGATGATACATCAAAATACAACATCCAATGGCCCTGGTGGGAGCTATCGCACGTTCAACCCGCACAGCCGGTAGGGGCGAAGCGTTTCTGTTGGGAGTGACTATGACCGTCCAAACCCCGTCGCTGCTCGTCGACGCAAGCCTCGACAGCGATGAGCAACGTCGACCAGGACGACGAGGGCGACTTGGCGGGTGTAGCGATCGTCGACCGCGACCGAGACCGCGTCTGGTTGCCAGACGGCGGCCCGCTTTTCCGCTTTTGGGATGCCGGCAGTGGTTAACGTTCTTGCGCGGAGTCTGAATCTGGCTGCGATCTCGCTTTGGCCGAGACAGGCGCTAGGTGCCTTATCTGGGACCCCGGGCGAAACGCGAAGTATCATATCTGCGCTTGGCGCCGTCTCGTCCGCTTTTTCTCGTCTCACCCATTCCTTTTCCTCCTCCCCCCATCCGTCGTCGACGACGAGGCAAACGACGAGCACAGCGTTGATCCCGACGCTCCCTGTATTGAGGTGAGTGTTGCCGACGTGCGAAGACCGCCTCAACATTGGCCAACAGGACTGACACATCCTCTGCCCCTGTCTGGTTCAGATTCGTTTCATACGTGAGATAGTCTCCGTCGTTCTCAACTTGCCCTCGCCTCTCGACCTCTCCTCCTTACCGTGCCCTCCAAACGGTTTGTGCTTTATCTGTCCCTCTTTTGTGGCCAAAGCTGACACAAAGCATCGCAGCCGCTGTGGTCAGCCCCGTTTTATCCTAACCCTTCGGATTTGTTCGTCTTTCGCGTTACCCGGCCGAGTGGTCCACAGGTTCCTGTGTCCTATTTCCCAACATCCTTTGACGGCAACATCCTTCCGCAACCACCATCCTCCTCCTCGGACCTTACGACGTCATTTACGACCGTACGTTTCCATTTTCTGACACGCGGGTCTCACTGCGCTTGTCAACGCCCCACACACAACAGTTCCGCTAACCTAGTTCCGACTTGCGTTTCGTAGGTCCCACTACATATGACCACCGCCGTTCACGCATATATGCACACATCCCACGCACCCCACATGAGCTACTCATTTTCCCGTGATGCGAACAACGCCGGCATGGCTCTCCCATCCATCCCGCGGCGGCCGTCTCACACTCGTTCGCCTGCGTATTCGCCACAGACGGTGCAAGCCGTGAACATGACGAGGAGCCCAGTCGCCACCCCCGCCAAGGTCGTCGTGCAGCCGCCCACGCCCCCCGACAACCGTGTGGCCCAGCAGCCGGTCGCGTCGACCTCAAGTGCAATTGTTTCCAGCGAGAGCGGGAGTGGCTCGGACACGTTTGTGGAAATGGCTTCGAAGGCGCGCCGACCGCGAATGCACCAGCGTAACTCCATTCCAACATCCATGCGCAGGCCCGAGGAATCGACACCCACTCCGGCGGTTTTCCAAGCCAAGGCTGTGAAGGTTCCATTTCCTGTTGAGAATCCTAGCCCACGCGCCTTGGTGGCTGCTGCATTGACACGCCCTGGGATTCAGCCGCTCGCGACACTGGCCATGCCAGCTCTCGGTCATTCGCGGTCGGCGTCGGTGTCTATCTCATTGCTTGGACGTAGGAAGCCCGGCGAGCCGCTCAAGTCGTCACTGAAATCGCGTCGGCCTGTGGTGCGCGGCGATCTCAGCGTAGTCACTGGTCCATTGAGCAGCAAGAGCGAACCGACCACGCCGACGGGGCTGAAGAGCGTACACTTCGACCAGGTGGATCACGTCAAGCTGTTCCTGGCGGAGCAGAAGCCGTTGGCGGTCAGCCGCGATGGTAGTCCGACGGACGACACGAGCGGCACGGAGAGCGACTTCCCTTCTTTCATCTACGGTGCCGATCAGGCCAAGAAGGGCAAGCTAGAGATTGATGTGCATGGATTGAAGGTGGAGATGGATGGGGAGTGGTGGCGGCCCGACGTGAAGTTGGAGAAGATGGAGTTGAGTGAGGACGGTATGACCATTAACGGCCGCCTTCGCGTGCGCAACATCTCCTTCGAGAAGTGGGTGGGAGTCCGCTTCACGTTCGACCTTTGGCAGACGACAAGCGAGGTCACAGCGAAGCACATCGAGACGTTCGACCAAGGCAACTTCGACCGCTTCACGTTCACCGTCCGACTTAGTGACATGATGACCCGCATCGAAGAGCGAACGATGCTCCTCGCCGTGCGCTACTCTGCGGCAGGTCGCGAAATCTGGGACAACAACGGCGGGGAGAACTACCGCGTGACGTTCCGCAGACTAAAGGTGCCTGTCATTCAGCCTAAGACGGCTGCAGCAGTCGGCAAGACTACGGGGCTCGCCGATCTCAAGAGCAAGCTAGAGAAGGTCGCATCCTCGGGTGAGGAAACCGCTACGCCCGCTACTGTCGGTAAATTACTGTCAGGTCGCAGCGCGCGCACGCGTTCGCTCTCGCCAACCGGACCGTCGCCCCAGACTACGCCAAATCGGGACAGCGACGATGAAGACACGAGCTTCACGCTCAAGTCCAGCCAGCCGCTCTCGTCGCGCTACGACTTCGCCGCGTCCCTCAAGCAGCCGTGGCGGCGCTCGCCCACGTACGAAGCGACGCCTCCCACGGCGGAGCGGCCCCGGACGACGACGTACCCGGCGTCGATCCCGCACTTCCCGCGCCACGCGGGCGCCGACAAGCGGGCGTTCCAGTCGCTCACGCGGGGCTCGCCGCGCATCTTCGACACGGATGAGGCGGAAACGGTTGCGGCGGTGCGCGCACACTACGCGAACTCGGAGCTGGATGACACGCCCGTGCCCGCGCAGGGGCGCAAGGCATTCCGCAACCACGCTCGCGGTTACTTCGACATCGGCTTCCCATCATCCGCGCTCGGCGTGCGCAGGACGCCTCCCGGCTCGCCGCGTGGCATGCTCTCTCCCTCGGGCAGCGGGCGCACCTCGCCCTCGGAAGCTGAGGCCACGATACCCGCCGTCGACAACACGGCCGCGTTCGGAGCGGTTGCCGCGCAGCGCATGTGGCGCGTCGACAGTGGCGGAAGCGAAGATAGCACTCCGTCGAGCACGAGCAACGACGAGAGCTCGCGCAGCTCAAGCCCTGGCGGCAGCCCGTACGAGGGCCCCGTCGGCCTCGCGCCCGAAGACAGTTTCCCGCGCAGCCCGAGCCCCGGTGACGAGCAGAGCTACGGCGCCTTCCTCGAGAAGTACGTGACCATGTCTTGTGATCATCATCCCAATGACTGACAGCTTCCGCAGATTCTGCTTCTTCACCGGCTCGGATTCGTCCATGCTCGACGTCCCCGCGGAACTGCACCGTTCTCACTCTGCCTCGAGCGTTGAGGAGTTCCTCTCACCGTACCTCGGGTCCGACTGCACTGTTCGCCCCACGCCGTCGCGTTCTGCAAGCTACGATGACGTCGCGCTCATGAGCGGCTCGACCACCCCCACCGCCCGCAGTGTCGCCGCGGGTGTCGCGCCCGGCGGCTTCGTCTCGCCGCCCCTACCTGTCGCAGCAACCTTCGTGCATTGAAGACCTAGTCTTTTCTCGGAGCGCCTTCACCTACATCGTCCGTTCTCCACCACTTGCTAATAAAATCAGAGCCCGACATAGATGAGCCTCCGCATGCCTAGACTTCCCTGCCAACATCCCCATCGCTGCTTATACAGATACTACCCCCGCCTGCCACCGACGTCCTCCGACCCTCGGCTGGCACACACATCACGATCGTCATGACCGCGAAGAGGAGAAAGCTCCTTTGTGCATAGTTTTCCGGATTTTTATCTTGACTTATTCTTGGATCGGACACTACACTTTCCCCCACATCCCGTTCCTTGCCGCGCCTGCGCTGGACCACCCATTGCACCCTGTCTGGCGCGACGCGGCGCACATCATCATATACGTAGACCAAATACCGCCGAAATATGTCTCTTTTTCGTATTCTTCTTTTGTTTCGATTATCCTCATGTCACACCACTACCCCCTATCCCCCACCTTTCCAATCGCCTGGCATTGTCTCCCCCATTCGATTCGATTGTCTCGACTGCCTGTCCCTACTCCCACCTCCTCTTAGTGCCGTGTTGTATGCGTGGTGGGCGGCGTAGGTCGCCTCTGCGCCTCGGCATTGTAAAGTACTTAGCCCCGGTTACCGGCGCGCGCCCTGCGTGCAGTGGGGTGCGGGCTGATACGTAATGCGCACTCACGCCTGTGCCCTATCTGTTATAGACGCAATGATCATGACTTTCTTTCCATTATTTTTGTGGTTGCGCTGAGTACTAGTGACACCGACAGCTCCGATAGTGTGAATTCTGGAAGAACGCTGTTTCCGCTTGGATGGCTACTGTACATTTGTTTGCGTGTTACGTTCTACATCCTGCTCACGAGTCACTTCGGGGGAGCGTCGCCCGCAGCCTTGAGCACCTCAAGGAAAAGTTTAAGAGCTTCCTCGGCAAATCTGACTATGTTCGTCTGTCTGTCCTCAATCCCGGTCTCCACTTCGGCCGATACCTCTCTGTCCGGGGTTGCAATGGCCAAAGCGACGTAGCCCCTGCAGAGTTTTGGATAAGTAGCGTATTCGTTTCTGTACACCGCGCTACTCACGACACGGGGTTCCTCGGGCCTGGGGGACCGGCACTGCCAGACTCGCCAATGGCATACGTCGCCTGCAACGTCGTCCTGGCATGCTTGGCCAGGCCTACGACTATCTGTGCCGTCGGCCCACTGTGCAGCGAAAATATGTCAAATTTAGTACAAAGTCTCCTGGCGAGGGCGCACGCACTGGTAATCCTTAGTGTCTTCCTCTGTCCATCTCCCCGAACGCGAGCCGGGAGGTGGGCGTGTACACAATGGTCCCGCCGGCGTACCATTTGGCAGCGCCGGGCACGGCGAGCAGCGCGGCGGAGATGAGGCCACCCGTGGTGGTCTCGGCGACGGTGACGGTCTGATGGCGCGCCTTGAGGATCGCCGCAATCTCCTGTGACGAGGGGGATCAGCGGCCGCGGCGGGAACAGGACGGTGTCGGATAAGGGTCATGGTGGTAAGCTGTGAAGGACTGGTTTGCGAGATAGGGCGAGCTGAGGCGGATATATCAGTGAGTAGGTCGTGGGTGTGGTTACGTCAGGTTATGTCCGTGTGTCGCCGGGCGACAGCCTCTGATATAGTTGGAAGAGACGGCATTGTAAAGAACTTGGCCCCCGAATACCGGTGCGCGCCCGTGCAGCTTTGTGGATCTGTTGTGTATATCTGCGAGGAGACCTTGGGGAAGATGTCAAAGCGTTGTGAAGGTAATTGCTGCAACGGATGGCTCTAAAGGTGTAAACGTTCAAGTTGGTAATATCCGTCGCAGACAGGGAGTATTTGGTGACCGTCAATGCAAGTACTGGTTTTTACGAAGCTTTGTAACGATGGCTACTATACACCTTTTTGCTTGTTACGCTCTACATCTTGCTCGTGAGTCAACTAGGTGGAGCGTCGCCCGCAGTCTTGAGCACCTCCAAGAAAAGCTTGAGAGCCTCCTCGGCAAATCGGACCATGTTCGTCTGCCTATCCGCGATCCCTGTGTCCACTTCGGCCGACACCTCTCTGTCCGGGGTCGCAATAGCCAAAGCGAGGTACCCCCTAAAGAGCCTTGTATAAGTAGAACATACACTTCTGAATGCCTCGTTACTCACGGCGTGCGGCTTCTTTGCGGTCCGCCAGTGGGACCCGCGGTGCCAGATTCGCCGATGCCGTACGTCGCCTGCAACGTCGTCCTAGCGTGCTTAGCCAAGCCCACGACTATCTCTGGCGTCGGCCCTCTGTGCAAGGAGTGAAAATATGTCAAATTTAGTACAAGGTCTCCTGGCGAGGGCGCACGCACTGGTAATCCTTGGTGTCCTTCTCCGTCCAGCCCCCGAACGCGAGCCGGGACGGTAGCGTGTACACGGTCGCCCCGCCGGCGTAGTATGCGCTCGCGCCGGGCACGGCGAGCAGCGCGGCGGAGATGAGGCCGCCCGTGGCGGTCTCGGCGACGGCGACGGTCTGGCGGCGCGCCGTGAGGATCGCCGCGATCTCCGTGACGAGGGGGATCAGAGACGGCGGCGGGAAAGAGGCAGTGTCGGATAGGGACATGGTGGTAGAAGGATTGTTTTGCGAGGCTGGGCGGATGTATGAGTCAGTATGTCGTGGGCGCGGTTACGTCAGGTTATGTCCGAATGTCGCCGGCCCGTGGTTTGGGGTTTACGACATAGCCTGCGCGGTACCGGCCGCGTAAGAAAACACGTTTACTGCAGCAAAATAAGCATCATCTAATTGACTTGTATGAAGACTCATGAAGGGTCGGGTAGATCCAGGATGGGATTTGCATGTTTATTTGACGTTCCGAGCTTTGCCGCCTTTCCCGATCAACGCCACAAAGCCGACGTGACTGATGGCTGGTGACCATAACGGTAATGCGGTCACGCTCGCTGTAAGGGTTGCTTTCTCCCTCATCACTCGACTGCAAAGTATGTATGCAATCCTCCAACGAGAACCCGGAATTAATTTCTTTAGCCACTGCAGTACAGGAATCCACGACGATTGACTTCATGAGTCGTTTCATGGTCGGTTGCTGCGTGCGTTTACTGCCGCTCCGACTGACCTGCTGGCAATCACGGCGCTGTGGATGACAACGTATTGTGTATTATGAAGCAACACTGGATCGTCGTGAAAGTAGCCTAGAGCGCTGTCATTTTCCCTGTGAGTCATCGGATCATTATCAAGTTCGCAGTCACTCAATATATGCGCCTGTATGCGCCTATAGTCTGACATGACGTACTGAAACTCGTCACTTCAAACGTATATTTGCCTCACAGGCTGCTGTGGCGCCTGTGAAGATTCTATCTACGACATATCTAGCCGAGATACGGTGGCTATGGCACATGCATGATCACACGAGCCATGCCACATCATTTTACGTGAAGCCAGGTGAGGTCTATCGCCTCAGATGATGTGCAAAGCGCTTACAAGTCTATTTAGGTTCCCAGCCGCATTAATTCCTCGTCGCGCTCTGGGTCGTTGTCCAATTATAAACAGTTGCAACCAAATCTTGGCGATCCCGAGCCATGCCCTGGGTAGCGTGTAAGCTAATATGCATCACCTGTCTGCCTCGCCGCATGTGATGCTCAACAAATGGAGGTACAGGGATTAATTTGATTGCCTATCGCGCTCTCGAACCACGGCCACGGCGCTACACGACGCCCCACCATGTGCAGCCGCTATTCGTGGGCCACGATCTAGTACGGCGACATGCTGAAGGGTTTTCTGCAGGCAACCTACAGGGCACCGCACAGACGTAATAGCACGTGAAGGCGTCAAGGAACCCAGGCTGGTCTACACGTGCCGGCAGATTTTTAGCCTTCATGTACCCAATGCGCGGCTTGCCTTGCACTACCACATACATACAGGTCCCCGTAGGCTACCCGCAACCACTCCCGCTCGGCTAGAGCTGCGTATAGCAACGTTCGCACCCGGAGCCTTTGTGGCGCCGTCGTCGTCGGCTACGTCTATTGAGGCCGCTCCAGGGATGGAAACAGCGACGGTAAGTAGCGGTAGCGTGACTAGTTGCGGAGTTGGCCTGACGACAATGTTCAGCAGCACCCTTTGCTTCCTCAGGCCATGGTGCTCGACTACGACGTCCTCATCTCAGTCATGTCGATGCTGTCGCCGCGAGAGCTGGGCTCGATGATGTGTACTTGCCACACGCTGCATCTGGCCGGTGTCAAGTATATCCTCGCTGGCGAGGTGAAGATACATTCGCGCGCAAGGCTGAACTCGTTCTGCCGCTTCATGCTCCGCGACGTCTCCGTTCGCTTCCGCTACCTGCGCCGTCTGCGGCTGCAGGTTTCGGGAAGTTCAGAAACCCCCAGACGCCAGGATTACTCGCCAGCGTCTTCGCACACGCCCGCCACCTCGAGTCGCTGAAGATCTACAACTGCTACGTCCTGGAGCTGGACGAGCGCATCCCCGGGCGATAACCACCCTGCCAAGTCTGCGCGACCTCACGCTCCATACCCTGACCGACGTGGCATACCAGATGATTGCGGACCTGCAGTCGCCGCTGCTGAGGGTGGAGATCTGCTTCTACAACGACGACGTGGAGGGGCCCATGGACCCGCTGTCCCTGCTGGCCCCTCTTCGACAGTCGCTGCAAGAACTCCGCGTGACCTACGTCGAGTTCGCCACCCTCGACATCCAGTTTCCCCGCACCGTCAAGCTCGTCGTCGACGACTGCCCGTTCACGGGCTTGCGCTACCTCGTGCATTCCTTTCCCAACCTGCAAGACTTGGCGCTGTGGATGGGGCAGGAAGACGACGACCTTGTGGAGGAAGAAATCGAAGAGCACCGGCAGATCAACTTGCACGCGCAGGAGAGGGCCGCTTGGCGATCCTTGGAGTCTCTTCGGGGCAGCGTCTTGAGCCTGTATATGCTCGGCGTACATTGCAAGATCACCCACTTGGATTTGCAGTCTTCGTATTTGACCCCTGCAGACAGTAACATGTTCGCTCGCATCCTGGCGGACACAAAGCCCTGTCATCTTCGTATCCGGGTCGCGCCCTTGAGGTTCGGCTTGCAGCAACTTGGCACCACGCTCGCCCCACTGTCGAACACCGTACGGAACCTTGTGGTTCTCATGGACTTCCTGGAAAACGAATCTTCTCTCCAACCTGATGGGCACATCGTGAGTACTCCCGCCGTCGAACTGTAACCTCTTACGCTGATAAGTTGCATTATAGAGTGCCCTGCTAGATGCCGTGTCGTGTTTCCCTTTAGAGACCCTTCATGTTAGTCTCACATGGTTCCCTGATCCCGACGAAGCTCGCGAAATAGATTGGGAGCACACGGCAGATACGAGGTCACTGGCCCGCCAGTCTTTGAAGCACATTCCTTCCTTGCGTTACTTCTGTCTAGACGGTCTGGCTCACGGCGCGGAAGTGTGGGAGGTCAAGCGCGAGCAACACGGAATATCCTGTCCCAAGTCGGTTGTTCAAGCTGACTTGACGGAACAGTGGAAGGCTTACATCTCACAGGCTACTGCTACTTGCGCAGCGAAGGAATGCTGAACTTGTTCATTATATCGCTAGACATCTTGCTCCGGAGTACTCACCTTCTAGACGTCCAGTGTGTTGCCCAACGGGGATCTCAACATCCTCAAGTAGATAGATGTTTGGTCAACTATTTAGATTTCCAACTCTTATCAATATTTGAGCGTAAATATTCTCATCTACCAAGCAAGTCAGCGCAAAAGTACTGTCCCCTCGGCCCTTTAGATCCTCACACTCGGGCTCTGCCGGGCTCGAGGAGACTATAGTAACGTACAAGACGCCCTCGATCTTGTATCGACCACTAAACTTGGAGTGGTGTGATACTGGCTGCTGGCGAAGCAGTTGTCCGATTTTGACTCAGACATCGTCAGATGGAATGCGAACTTTGACAGCACCGCGTAGGCTAAAGCAGCGCCCATGCATGTACGGCCAAGTCTACGATACAGTGTAGCACAGGCTGCAAAGCTTGTCGAAGGTTGTAGTGTACATCACATAATAAGTGGCCAATAACGATACAAGATTTGACTTTTGGAGACCATAAGGACTAGACGAAGATGTGCCTCAAAAACTACCATAGCGTTTCATCAGCTAGACCGGACGCAACAGCCATATAGCAAGCACTCACACTTGTGTATGGCATCACAGGAAGCTTTTTCGGGACGGCACGCTTGCTGGTAGTTCTGGCACCGAAGGATCGAATGGCAATATTTTACCGCGGTGATTCATCCATCCCTCGAGAGGCGAGGGATAATGCGCGAGCTCTTCAGGGTTTGCCAAAGTAGGTGGGGCGTAGACAACGAATTTCCGGTATTGTGGCGGGTGTGATAGTGGCGTCAGCTCGGAGGACGGGAGCAGCAGAAGATGGTCGCCTCGTCTATTCCAATACCCATCTCTTACCCTCTGTGGCACACGCTGAGGTTGAGACCGTATCAACGGCGACTCTCCAGCTCGAGAAGGTTCTCTCGAGCGTCCTTGAGAGAGTGATCGGTCAAGGCGCCGAGCATGGGCACGTGGACTATCGCTTTCGGAGCTCGGACCAGGAGATGGGAGGACTGGATTGCCAGTGAGGGATACCTGGCCAGGAGGCGGACTCGGAGGCGGAGTTGTACCTGGAGTTGGAGGCTGAAGTTCAATTAGAGGTGTGGATGGAGACCAAGATGCCGACCATGTCATTAAGGATACCCGGTCAAGCGGCGGACTCGGAGGCGGAGTCGTGCCTGGAGTTGGGGGCTGAACTTCAATCAGGGGTGGAGGCGAGGATTGAGGTCTGCCGGCGAGGACTGCAGGCCGATAATCATCCCAACTCCGACTAGTCAGTGGGATACTCATTGTCCTAGAGTCCAGTCTAAGCGGGTGAAATGGGGCCCGCGATTGAACAGGCTGGTGATGATACCCTCCATCTTCAAGTTCGAGATACCTAGGATGTGTAGTTGAAGCACCCTCTTCATGTTTTTGTTGGAGCGCTTAGTCTGACCCGGAAATAGCTCAGCCAAACAACGCCGTGAGGGATGAGTAATAGTGGCACCCACCTCCTTCGCTGGCACCTGCACCGTCCGTACAGCTGACGGCGCTTTCCGAGTCCAGCTTTCTTCCGACTTTGGAGCCCAAATGTCTTCTACTATACTGGACACGGCAAACATGGTATGTGAGGATCTTGATTAAGCATAAAATAAAGGAGAGCCACACACGGGATCATATTCTCAAGTTGCAGACCATTGTCCCTGAGCTTCGTGTTCCAATAAGCTACGTCCCCAGAATTGACCGAACGTTGAAATGTGGTGGGTTCTCTGCTAGTTGCCTGCGAAACCAATGAGAGTGGAGAATATTCTTTTTCAGATGCTACCCTGCTTTTGAGGGTAGCTGGTGAACGGGTCAATAGTATGTCTTGGTCTGAAGTGGTGGCCTCAGCTGCGACAGCTGAAATAACTCTAGCCTCCATAGAGACATGGACGGGTGGGTTCGAATTTGACTGGAATGGTTTAGGAACACGGGCATAGACCGCTAACTTGCTGAGCCTCATGGATAGACTGCCAGCAACTGGTCGTGCTTGAGGATCTTGTGCCCAACAATCTGTCGTGATCTGGCGCATGGATAGACTAAACTTGAGCCTTTCCATGTCGATAGACGATAGCTCCGGACGGCGTGCCTTCTCATAGACAAGTGTGTAGAGTAGTTTGTCTGGGTATTACCAAATGGCGGTCGGCCAGTAAATACCTGTAGTTACTAGTTTAGACCATGCCTCGGTGTCCGCTACGGTCACATTGCGCACCTCATAAATTGTCATGCCGAAACTGTATATATCAGACCTCTTCGTGCTCGCGCCACCATTCATCACCTCAGGAGCAACCCATCGGGCAGTGCCCTGAGCCGATGCTTGGCCTTGCGTGAGGGTAGCTGTGTTAAGTCTTATTTGCGCAAGTCCGAAATCAGCTAAGCAAGCTCTTCCGACACTATCAATCAATATGTTGACCTGCCGATTTCTATCAGTTCACACAGGCTCATGCCCGCTGAAGATTACAGGGACTCACAGCTTTTATGTCACCATGTATGACTGAACAGTCGTGGAGATAGTTTAGGCCAAGAGATGCTTGATACAGCTATTCAGGCCCTTGTGAGTAATGGTGTTTGAGCCTACTGAGAGTATCTGAGGACAAACCAGCTGTGGTCGATTTGCTTCCGGGTGGAGGCGCAGATATTCAAGGACATCGCCATTCTCCTTCAATTCACAAACCATGAAAGGTGGGTTGGCTAGCGAACACGCCCCAATAAAGCGCAGGATGTGAGGATGCGACAAATCCTTCCAAACATCAATCTCCCGCTGCATTACCTGTTAGGGAACAGTAAGACATTGGTTATATCCGTGAGGCCCTTGGAGGGACCACGAACCTTCCATGGAGTGGCCCTATTGAGTACCTTTACTGCAACCTTTCTCCCTTGACACGTACCGAGGAACACCTCCGAGAAACCGCCAGCCCCCAATTGGTGTTCATGATGGATAATCACCTCAAACGACGTGATCACGAAGTCGTCCGGAGTCAAACGCAAATCGCCAGATCGACGTTGCATAGCGTTCAGACTTCTCTGACAATACTCCTTTTCTGCGCCATCGGGTAATCGCGGAAGATGCTATACCGCCACGTAAATGCGGCGATCTTGCGGTGAGCAGGCGATAGACTTACCGTCGCCACAGCTAGCATTGCTTCCGGAAATTGTCTTGCTTCTACCCCTAAGGCCTGGTGACCATCGTCAATCACAAGCGATATAAGAGGAGAATATCAAGTCTTACCTGAAGAACCTCAGTATCTGACCTCTTTGACAATCTCCCGTAGTAATTTTGCTCGGACACGATGTCCCTCGACCTTCCTTGTTTAATGTGTCGCATCTGCGCCTCGAGCTTCCGCGCTATTGCGAGATTTTCCAGAGTCGTACCCATCTATTGAGATGTTATGTACGGGTAGTGTCACAGGAATGGATTGTGCCTGGCTACAGCGACGCACCTGAAACTCCCCCTTAGCATCCTGCAGCACCACCCGGAATTGCTGAAGTTTGGATTTTATGCTCCCATTGAAAAGTATCCTTTGGATAAGGGGTTTGGCCTCCAGTCGGCTAATGTCGGTGCAGATGTCTTGAAGAGTTCTAAACAAAGGGTATCAGTGGAATGCATGCAGTCGCAGGCATGCTATACAGACAATGTCAACTTAGACAACCGTTCCTCCATAGCTCTCGAATTGTGATTCGAAGATGAAGTAGGAAGAGATCCCAACAGCGACTCCACAGTCTCGCAGATAGCCTTGCATTCTTCTCGGTTCTCCTTCACAGTCTGCGAGACTTCGTACAGCGTCTTGGCAGCACTGACAAGAGTGGTTATCGTGTCCAAGGAGGCCATTGCCAAGGAGTGTAGTGAATCCTCGGGGGCACACCTAGCTGGTGTTCATGTAGCCTGTGAGTCGCTACGGCAGTGCAGATCCAGCATGCTCAGAGGCATGGTTGCACTGCCATGATGTCCACGGGAATGAGCTTCGGAGTGTCTTTCGAAGGCAGTGGTAGCGCTAACCTAAAGTACTGCTCATTGAATATCAGCCAAAGCGACGCGGGAACAATAAAAACACTTTTCAAAAGACCATAGGTTGCATC
The DNA here is from genome assembly GCA_024811115.1 of Terana coerulea. Lineage (NCBI taxonomy): Eukaryota > Fungi > Basidiomycota > Agaricomycetes > Polyporales > Phanerochaetaceae > Terana > Terana coerulea. Next base: position 159,923 of record JAKOGH010000138.1, read on the forward strand.
TTTCAGGCTAGGGCATGCGCGAAGCAACGAGCCCTTCAAAACCTTGAAGTCAAGTATATATGAATAGCGTGTGCTAGACTCGCTTACCTGTACCGTTCGCGAAATTCACTGGTCCTTGGTTCCCTCAGAACAGGTCCGCCGGCGGACCTCCGAAGGACGTGAGCTTGCGAACGTGCAGGACGAGAAAGACTAACTAGCGCCCGTATCTACTGGGAATTCCAGACTCTCAGCGTTCCAATTTCAGCTGCCGCTTGTTGGATCGTTCTTCGAGACCACATTGACACAGCTGTGCACCACCATTATCCCAGCTTCAAAACCGGCAGCTTTAGCTGACTCCTATCTCTGTGCACATTCATATCCCTTTGCTGTCCGCGCTGGTCGACAATTACCGATTCGAATCCTGCCCTCCATACTATTTCTCCGACATGGCTAGTACAAGCACACTGCCGGTTCTTCTCCCAGCGAGGTTCCTACCGAAGCAGGATGCCTCTCCATTCGAGTGGAAGCCCAAGCGGAATCTGGCCGACCCTCCACCGCCGCCGCCAGAAGATATGACACCAGAGCAGGAGATGGCCGCCGCGAAGTTGTCGCTGGATGGGAAGTTCAGGAAGGTTCGCCCGAGACGAACGGTGGACTATGGGGGACCTATGGGAAGGTGGACGATTGTGAGTGTTCTGCCCTATGTATGAAATGTGTAACCTGATAGACGTGTGTGCATAATTGTAGTCGCGGAAGCTACGACCCTCGCCGACGTTTGTACCATACCTGAGGCCTGCGCCTCCGTATATCATTGATGTAGGGCGGAAATACCTGGCGCATGTACTCACTACTTTTGCTCACAAATATATGACTGCATTCTCAGCTACTACCGCCGAAGGCGTACCCAGAGAATGCTTCGACATCGCTGTGCACGAAGTTCGTTCATACGTCGACAAATAAAATCAGGTGTCCTGTGAATTGCGTCACGGTTAGTTGCAGCTTGTTCTCTAGGATATTACCGCATGACGCGAAAACTTATAACGGTTTGTAGTGGACACCGGAAGGCCGCCGGGTGCTGACCGGTTCGACAAGTGGTGAATTCACGCTATGGAACGGCCTGACCTTCAACTTCGAAACTATCTTGCAAGCACACGATAGCGCCGTGCGAACCATGCAGTTCTCGCATTCCGGCCTGTACCTAGCGTCAGCTGATCAGAGCGGGAGTCATCAAGTATTTCCAGCCCAACATGAACAACTTGACCGCTTGGCAGGGTCACCGTGAGGCGATCAGAGGGCTTAGCTTCAGTCCAGATGATGGCCGGTTCGCGACAGCGAGCGATGATTCGACTATTAGGATTTGGTCATTCGAAGAAAGTAGGGAAGAGCGGGTTCTCACTGGTGAGTAGCGGTTATCATATGTACCGAGCGTAGTGTAACGATTTGGCAGGTCACGGCTGGGATGTCAAGTGTGTGGAATGGCATAAAACAAAGGGTCTCCTGGTCTCTGGAAGCAAAGATAATATGATCAAGTTCTGGGACCCTCGAACGGGCACAGTACTATCAACACTGTAAGCCCTCTTTCTTGGTCCGAAGTATATATCCTTCATAAGACCCATAGGCATTACCACAAAAACACTATTCAAGCCATGCAGTGGTCACCAGACGGCAACCTGGTGGCTAGCGCTTCAAGAGACCAGACTGTCCGCGTATTTGATATCCGCGCAATGAAGGAATTCTGCGTCCTCAGAGGTCACAAGAAGGAAGTGTGCTGTAAGTGGTACATATGTGATTTGTGAAAAGGAGGGTATCTCATCTCTCATTTCAGCGGTGACCTGGCATCCGCTCCACCCAATACTTGTCTCTGGCGGTTCAGAAGGCGCAGTGCTTCACTGGGACTTATCTGCGTCGGCGACTCCAGAGCCAACAACGTCCGGCCCGGCTACTCCTACGCCACAGGTTGCGCCTCGAGCGACGCTCTCGCAAGCCCACGACTCGAACGTATGGTCTATGATGTACCATCCGATGGGCCACATCTTGGTCACCGCATCCAACGACCACACCACCCGTTTCTGGTGCCGCGAACGACCCGGCGACGCTTCCTCAGTGTTCTCCGGCGGCGGAGAGAAGCCTCCGGAAGCTACTGGTCAAGACGAGGAAGAGGACGCTTTCATGCCTGGCCTGGGCACCGGTGCGTGGGAAGACGGCCCTGCGGGTCCTCCAGTCAACGGACGAGACCGCTATGCGATGGAGCAAGACGACATCCCAGGATTCGGTGTCGGCTCTTCGGATGACATCCCTGGCTTTGGAGGGGACGGTGGTTCTGCGCCGCCACCTGTGCAAGGCCGACCAAATGGCAACATGCATGGACAGGAATCAATGTACGGGCGGATGGATAACGAGGATCAGTGGGGCAGAGGAGGAGGAGGAGGCGGCGGCGGTGGTGGTGGGTATGACCGTGGTGAGGGACGTGGCGGCGGAGGTGGTAGAGGTGGCCATCGTGGAGGTGGTGGTAACTACGGTGGTGGTGGACATGATGGCGGTAGAAGAGATGGTGGAGGAAGAGGCGGCGGTAGGCAGTGGGGCCAGCGTCGGCAATACTAATCGCCTCTCGAACCCTCGCTGTATGTTGAGCTGTGTATTAAGTACGTTAGAGCAGAATTCTGCCTATAAGTATGGGGGATCCGTTTCTGCTGAGGATTAGCATCCTGGTACTTATGAGAGTTATCCGAGCGAGTCCCCTGCTGCATTTCCTCATGTTAGTGTGTGGGCAAGTCCATACTGGCGTAATGATTATAAAAATACGCTATTCTTCGCCACAGATACCATTTTGTATCAAATCTTATGCAAGATTGTAAAGCTGTGTAGAAATAATGCTCTTGCGTGCCACGTTCAAACATATGGGTGTAGGTGATTGCCTTTTATAGCTTATTCCATAAAACATACGTTTTGATCCCGATCCGTCGAATCTCGCCGATCTCCTTTCGTCCAGCGTGAGCTTCGCGTTCACCACTTGGATTCGCCACCTCTTCACGAAACGCTACACACGTCGTGACACTCATTCACACCGGCCATCGCTCTTTAGATCTCGTGCCCCATGAGCGACCGGTCTTCATCGTCGTCCCCCGAGCCTGAGCTCATCTCGAAGAAAGCCTCCAAGTCGACGAAGGAGAAAGGGAAGAAGAAAGAGAAAGCGGGCCAGCCCGAGCGTTGTGGTCACACGTCATGGGAAGAACGAAGGTACCGACCCTGACTGGGCGTACACGCCTCCAGCGGGAGCTGTACTGGTCGACGGCGAGATAGACGAAGACTTTGACTGGGAAAGTCTGAAGGCGAACGAGGACTTGGAGCTGTGGATTGTGCGGGTACCTGAAGGTGTGCGTGACAGTTGGTTGTGTACTGTGTGCTTAAACTCATAACGTGGTGGGTATTTTCAGGTCAAGGCAAAACATCTACAAGACTTGAAGCTGGACACGCCTTCTGTGTCTAAGACAGCGCGTATTGGCTCGTTGACGAGGAAACAAGGATCCTACGACGTGTGGGCTTTGGGGGAAGAGCCAAATGACACCATTGGTGCGGAAGAAATGAAGATGCTCTCTTGCCTAGTTCCGAGAAAGAAAAAGGGCACTAAACTCTATGGTAAGTACATCGTACACCAATATGCTACCCAGGCCTTTACCTCTAGTCGCAGCACCGGAACTACCCACTCGACATATCGTCATTTCAGCACGACCGCCACAGCCCACAGAAGATGCTGAAAATAAGCCTGGCTCTGATAGGTCATGGTCGACACACCAAAATCCCCCAGGCCGTCGTATCCGAAAGAGATGCTCAGGCATCGTTTCCTGCCCGTCGGAGCTCTTACGCCTGCTCCAGGTGGAGATAACAGCATGGATATAGATGAGCCACCTCATTCCCCAGCGAAAGAGGACGCCGCTGCTGTCAAAACGAAGAAACGGAAGATTGAGGGGAGCAGTAAGAAGCCCAAGAAGGTGAAAACAGCCGCGTAGATAGTGCACCGCTTGTCGTCTCATTTGTTCGACGTACATATCATCTACGCCAAGAGGTTGTGGGGTATTTGAACTATGCAGTTTACCGCCGAACTTCACTCAGAACGTTGGCAACCTGATAACAAGCGGGCAGGTCAGTGAAGTGCAGTGCTAATAGCTCTGCGCTTCATGTCGCATGACGACAGGAAAAAACTCCCTTATTTTACATGACTCGACACCATACAGGCTCAGTTGGAGCCGACACGGAAAGAATCCATTTTGTTCATGGCGGGACCCGAATAGTGACATTTTCCACCACATACTCCGAATCCGCGTACCCCAGAACCTGCGCGATCTGCGAGCTGTATGCCGACTAGTTAGTGCACACGCGACCGGAGTGACATTGCCGTAAACATACCTTTTTAATCCTCTCACCCGCGCCAGCTGAGCTGAATTATAATTCGCCAAGCCGCGCCCGACTTCCTCCAACTCCCCGTCTTCGATGTCGTCCCGGTCGCCATTCAACAGGATGTAGTCGTCCTCAGGTAGTGGCTTCGTGCTCACGCTCGGCGTGGCATCTTTGTCTCCGATACTTGTGACGGACGTCCCGAGCATGTCGTCAATGGTGGAGATGGAGGACGCCAGGGACCTACTGGCGTCGAGCGTCGGTGTGCCGGGCCGCGTCTCTGCGCCTTGCAGGTACGTGTCCCGCGCCTGCGCGGCCTCCTTTCCGCCTGCACGACCGCGGCGTGGTCACTGGGGGCCTGTTTCCGCCGCACGACGATGCGCACGGCCTGCCCGGATGCGAACGCGCCGCGCACGTCCAGCACGCCGGCCGCGAGCAGGCGGCCGCCGGACTCGCGGCGGGAGAGCACCTGGTGCGCGCCTGCGTCGACGATGACACTGCCCGCGGGGTGCAGCGTGTGGCTCGTCCACGACTTCAGGTCGCGCAGCGGCGTCGGGGACGGCTTGAACAGCGTGTGCGGCGGGCGTTCGAGCGGGAGCTCAGGAGACGACGCGACTTCGGTGTGTTGTGTTGGACTCGAGCGACCGGAGGCGGGGGCTGAGCGTAGCGGGGTAGACACGCCGGGCTTCAGAGCGTTGTTGTACTCGATAATGCGGAAGATGGCCTTTGGGTCTTTGCTGGAGGTGATGACTGTGGTGACGCCAGCCGCCATGGCAATTTCAGCTGCGATGAGCTTTGTCTCCATGCCGCCTGTGCCCAAGCTGGATCCAAGAGTCGTCGTGCTCACTAGAAGGGGTTAGTCTGGTACTGACTAGAGTTTCGGATGGAACGCGCCTTGTGAGCGGATGGCAGATATTGAGGACACTACCTCTATAGGTTTAGCGGTAGGATCCTTCCTTGGATTGGCTGTATACAGACTGTCTACGTCTGTGAGCAAGAAAAGATAGTCCGCGTGAATCATCGAGGACGTTATGGCCGACAGCGTGTCGTTGTCACCGAATTTAATCTCCTGAACACAATCCGTCAGCGGTCACATAAATCAGCGGATGATGCAAAGCGTACGCTAACTGACACCGTATCATTCTCATTGACGATGGGGACCACTCCCATGGAGATTAGCTCCTTGAACGTATTCACTGCGTTTAAATAGCGGGTACGCTAAACGACACGTTAGCCGCTGTCTTGGTCTCATATCGCACCACTGACGTCGGAAATATCACCGCGGGTGAGCAGTACCTGGGCTATAGGCTGGCCGAGCTGGCCGAACAGGTTGTCCCACAGCGCGATAAGTCTGCCTTGACCGATAGCGGCCAACGCCTGCGCATCAGCTCAGCATCGCGACTTCCGCACCGCAAGCCCGACTCGCCTGCTTTCCCGACAAGCTCTTTGGGCGGCTTGCCATCTCCATGCGCTTCAGACCGACTCCAATGGCGCCGGAGCTCACGAGGACGACTTTGTGCCCTTGCTCGCGCAGGTGCACTACCGTTTCCACGATGGCGGACAGTGTGGATAGTAATGGCTGGTGCGTCGTCTCGTGGACGATGGAGGATGTGCCTACGGACTCAGGTTAACCTGAAAGTACGCCGCTGTCACTCAGCAACTCACCTAGCTTGATGACGATGGTATTTGAGGGACCATGACGAGGACGAGCCATGATTTTTGCTAAGAGGATAGTTCCAGCTACCACGGCTCCCGGGATAGGGTATGACGAGAGCGACTTGGACGTGCGCGCGGGGTATGTTCGAAGTGCAGCAGTGACTCAAACGCCGGATCGAAACTTCAGTGATGGCGGCACTCGACTACAAATGGTAATGGGCGGGACCACGTGAATGGGCGCCTAAATAAAGGCTAAGCCTCGAGGCTCGGTTGCCACCCCGACCAAACTTAACCTTCCTCACCGCCGACCCAGGCCGATGTCTTCATGTATCTCCGGTGTTCTCGGAGTCTTTCTAACCTCCCAAGTGTGCCTGTAAGGGACCCCAACATTTATTTATCTCCTCCATGTGCTTTGATGTTGACTCCCCGAGGCAGTGATGCAAGGCTCAGCACGAATGCCACCGAGCGGCGAAGGCTTTCGCTGCATCTGCGGCTAGAAAACTCCACGCCACCGAGTTGGACCCACACATGATTTTGTTCCAGGCTGAAGGATCCTGTCAATGGCAGCAGCCCTCGTTCTGATTTGAATGGGGCAATTCGTGCCCCGGTTCCTGCCTCGGGCTGCGCGGCCGGAGATTCTCCCTGAAGCCGACACGACGACAATAAGCGTTGGGCCTCTTTCGGCTCATACGAGGTATGTAACACTGTGTATCTGCCGCGCCAATCGATGTTCATAGGTGTTTTGAGTTGCGTGCGATGCTATGCCTGCCAAGCTGGCCGGCATGGCGGACGAGGTTTACCACAGTTGCAAGGAGCGCCCCGCTCAGATGGCTCGAGATCTGCGGGCCTTGGGCCAAGCACCCCGTCCATCGGCGTAGACGACGGTGTCCGCCTCGGTGTGGGATCTCTGATTCCTTATGCGCCACTGCACTGCGGCTCTGGGGGCCATTAATCTCGACGAACTTATCTCGATCAGAACCGGTGCGTGTGGTCCGTAGCTGTCTCATGCTCGTTGGCACTCGTTCGAGCGGTCTGGCTGACTCGGTCGAGGGCAATAGGTTTTTGCGGCTGAGCTCGCACACGGCGTTTCGCCCCGCCGGCGTCGAGCATGTGTAGGCGCATTCCATCTTGCTATCTGACAGCAATGGTGAGGTCTGTGGATTTCTGCTGCGAAGCCGCGAACTCGCATTCAAGTAAGCAGTCACGTTAAGAAGACCCTCGGGTGAACCAGGCAGATGGTCAATGTACTCACAAATTCAGCAGGAATATATTAATATGGACGATGCGCGGCGCAATGTCAGTCGAATATTATAGTCTCGACGGACGGAACCTTCAGCAGCAGGCCGACGCGGATCATGGCCGGAGGCTCTGTCTCTATTACAGCTCCCCAGTACGATATAATACGTTCCTCTCCGTCCGCTCAGTCATGGGACGAAGAAAACATTGATTTCCAGTCCACAGCGTTGGTGTATTGAACCTGTTCTGTGGAGAGTTCCACCGCCCCAAAAATTCCTAGTGGCTATCGGAGCAAGCACCGGACTCGGAACTAGGGAGTGGACTACGGATTGGTGCTGCAATAGACAATGGATAATGTTGGTCGGCTGCGCGTCTGCCCACACTGGCCTACGCCTGTTCAGGCGGACCTCCGGATGGGCTGTAGATGTCTCAAATGCGTCGACCGCACAAACTGCCAGGGTTTAATGTACATTTACCCTCCGTCGGTTCGTTTCTGCTCGCGTGGTTGACACACCTGGTCGGGGAGCTTGTAGCAATAATTAATTGGCTTTCTAACTACCTCCAGAATCACACTGAAGATACCTGTGAGTGCGAGCATTTGTGTTTGCCACCTACAAGCCTCTGAGCTCATATTAATGAACAGACTTGTAGAATCCGACCGCAGAGGAGCTGCCTCCACGTTCCACGATTAAGCCGGGAGTGCGAGGCACGAGAGTGTGTGGCTGAAGCGAACAGAGTCTCAAACGTCGCCAACTCCTATCATAGCGATGCCGAAGCCCAGACCTAAGCTGACACGCGCTCAAGCGTCGGGATGTACAGTTTGTCCAGTTGCCGCGGCCGTCGCCATCTCTCGTGCCTCGGTGTTCAATGACCCCGCGCGGAAGCTATCGTCGAGAATGTGTCGGGACTGGTATCTCCGATTTTAGTCAGCCCTAGAAGTCGCTTTCCCCCCTATGTGAGGAATACCCGCTACGGAAGCAGTCGCCCGGATTCAGGCACCAGTACTGGCCCGACATACGTCGCTGTTTTTCGCGCGCCGCACCCGCCCATTTGATCCAAGCGCCGGGACGCCGTCGTCAGCCACGAATTCGTGCGCGGGGTTCCACTATCCTAAGGGTCTGGTAAGTAAACTCTTTCTGGACATAAGACATGTCTCCGGTTCTGATGGAGGTCTCGCACTGATGATGAACGCATCGCTGGCTGCAGAACGCCCTCGGGCGACGGGTGATGGCTCCAAAAATTGAGGGACGTGGCCCCCGCCCTCGTCGGCTGATGCGGACAACGCCCTGGTAGCAGCGTGGTGCGCTGTCGGAGAGGTCGCCGAGGAAATGCTGCCGCTGTGAACCTCGCTGCTGCGTGCGCGGCGTCGCCGTAGTAAGCCGGACGCCTCACCAGCGATCGTGCTCTTGCCTGGGGCGGTCTGCGACCGACCTGCGACTGTTGCTCCCGCCCCCTGTGTCGGTCCATTTTTCTTTTGCTGCCTAACACCTTCTAGTTGCTGACCTTCAAGTTCGGGTGCCCCGAAAGCGGCAGGCCACCGGCGCCAGTCTTCCGCGGCGCTGGACCCAGATCTTGCGGATCGGTGTGTCCCCCTGATCTGCTCACTCTCCTTTGTCGGGATACCCACTTACCGGGTTTAGACAGCCAGTTGCGCTATGACGGTGTGTGCCCCTAGCTGCTTGTAGCGTTCCTGAGCAAGCCAGCTCAGACAAGAGCTCAGATGGCATATGTCAGTCATATGTCGCGCTGACTGCTGGCTCACAACGCTCATCAATCAGTCAGTAGCGTGCGAACTAGCCGGGCCTGGTGAACGAGCAGGCACGGTCGGCCTTTCACGCTAAACCGCACACAAATCCGCCCGAGGAGGCATGCGGGCCAATGCCCCCATGGGCGCAAGCAGCATCTGTTTGGTGGTAAACTGCATCTGCAGCGACGGGATCGGCAGGTTCGCACGGCTCTGCACGCTCTCTTGCCCCTGTACGGCCAGCGTTGGGCGAAAGCGTGACCGAGGTCGCCTTACAGATGTTCCCGATCGAGGGAGCTCGTAGGTGGGCGCAGTAGGCCTTTCAACGGTCCATGGCACTGAAAATACCCTCGATGGTTTGCAGGGTGCATGCGCGGATGCTCCGGCCAGTGCGAGCGGGATCTAATCACGCGGATGGGTGTGCAGAGAGCCGGCGCCCCTGCACGATCTGCTCGACAGGTTTGTACGCATCACTGGCGGCCATCCTTACCCAGAATTTGTGCGAATGGTATTGGCTGGCCGCGACGTGCGTGATCAGGCATTATTGTGCAGTGGCTCTCGTGCTTGTGAATGGCTCCCCGACCCCAATACACTGACCCACCTCACCGCCGGGTGCCTACTTTTGTGATATTTCCGGTCGGGACCCCTAACGTTGACGCCATCCGGAGTCGCCATACGTAGACTGGAGTCCCTGGTTACGGAGTGCAGAGTCCGGCAAAACCGGGCTGGGAGCCGTGGCAAAGGATACGCAACGCCCTCAGTGAGTCTCGAATTCCAGAATCCGGAGAGGCCGAACGCAGATGCGTAGAAGCTGATCTAGCCTTCCAGAAATCAATCGCGGTGTCGAGCAGGGCGGAAGACTGCTTTGGGCAGTAACCTGAATCTAGGCCTTTCTTCAATGCCCTTGGTCTGCTTTGGTTTTGCGCAAGATGCTCGATGCTTCAGGCCCCTGGACCAGTTCTTGAGAGGCATCGTTCGAGGCCCTTGGGCTTACCCGAATAATGTCGCTGTGCACCTGCAGCCAGCGGGCGGAGGGCCAGGCTCATTTACGGCTCCCGCTCTTGCCGGAATAGGACCAGCCGCGCGCAAGGTGCTCGGCGGTGTTCCGTTTAGCGTTTCGTAGCCTCGTGGCTCGACCCGCTCCGAGTCGGCCCCCATTGGCTCATCATCCGCAATAATTAAATAAAATGTGAGTTATCCTAATCGAATGCAACTGGCGATAGACGTTCCAGACTGACGAAGAATAGCATGTGGCCAAATGCGGCAAGCGGTGTGCGATGACGATCGAGGGTCCGCCGCCACCAGCCCTCGCCACCCGTACGGGGCCGTAGGATCTAAATGACATTTCCGCGGAAAGAAGACAATGGGTCCGGCTACGTCCCCCTGTCCGGGGTAGGAAGCTGCCCCTCCCATGCATCCGTATAAAAGCTCGTCCAGTCCCAGGGGGTGCCTCGTCTCGATCGCACCGGTCTCATTCAAAATTCGTGAATCGCCTACGACCTTGCTCGCCGCCTTCCTTCATGTCGTCGACACCATCTTTCATATACCCCGAGGTCTACGGTTGGAATCTTTCTGGAGACGACATAGATGAGAAACCCATGATGCCCTACACTTCTGCACCATACTCGCCGCCGTCTCCTATCCCCATGTCTCTGTCCCCGCCACCCTCATCCTCCCAGTTCTCGACGTCTACTACCATAGAGCCTACTTCTCACTACCGGACCAACGGCAAGGGCTCTCGAAGCTCACGACGGAACGAGGACCCCGACCGCGTTCGCCGGCCGCGGAACTCGTTCTTCATCTTCCGCTGCGAGTTCACTCGCCAGCATGCGGAGCAGAGCAAAGCCAAGGGGACGGATCGGTGCCCGACGCCCGAGAAGACGCTCTCCAAACGCGCCGGTGCGCTGTGGAAGATGATGGCCGACTCGCAGAAGCAGGTCTACCGCGACCTGGCGAAGCAGGAGAGCATCGAGCACACCCAGCGGAACCCTGGCTACCGCTACAAGCCGAAGCGCACCAAGGTGCCCAAGCAGCGCGACGCGCCGTCCGTCAGCCGGCGCGAGCAGGTCGAGTCGCTCGTCCAGATCCACGAGTCGGCGGCGCAGTTCGCGGACTCGTCCTCGGACTTCTCGCAGTACGACAGCCCCACCCGGACGTCGTCCCCGAGCTCGCCCCTCCTCCAGACATGTTTGCGCCCCCGCCCCACCGCGGCCTCGGCCACCGCCGCTCGATGTCGCTGCCGCACCTGGACATGGCGCACACCGCCGGCGGCTACGGACCGTACCCGTACGCGCACACCTACTTCATCCAGCCGACGTCGTGCGCATCGAGCCCCGGCCCAGGGCCGCAGCGCACCGCGCGGAGCTCGAGCTCCTCCCGGCAGCGGTCGTACTCGCCCAGCGTCTCGTCCATCCCCCGCCGGATCCTGCGTTCGATCTGGACTACGGCAACATGGTCATACCCTTTTCATCGCTCGGACCACATACGTCGACAATGTCGCTCCCCAACCTGCTCTCATACCCCGACTTCACGATTCAGGACAACGACAGCAGCGTACGTCCCCGCATCTTACACTCCTCTTCTTGTACTAACGATGGGTTTTTATTTGCAGACGTACTCCACGCCGCAGATGTCCCCTGCCACCTCCCTCCATGAGCTTGGCCAGACAGAGTACTTCCCCGCGCAGCCGCAGCCGCAGCCGCCCATGCCGTCCAACGGGCCCCTGTTCCAGCGCCGGCAGCGCTCGAACACCGCGCCCAGCGCGACGATCTCCCCGCTCGCGATGCTGAGCTCGTCGATGGGCCACTGGAACGGCGAGGCGTCCGCGTCGATGCCCCAGGCGAACCATGGCGTCGCCCCCGCCTTCGCCGTCACGCACTCGGAGCCGCATCTCGCCCTCAGCCCCGCGCACTCGTCCGTGCCCAGCATGTCGCCCCTAACGGACGGGAGCTACGGCTACGGGGACACCTTGGCGTACCCGTCGCAGCTGCTCGCGGCGCACCCGGCGGAGCTCGACCTCGACCGCACGCCGCGCCGCGCGGACTTCGCGCCCAACGTCCAGGACCTGTACCCCGCGCCGTTCGCGGACGCCAGCATGCCGCCGTCGCACGGCTTCCTGCCCGCGCCGCCGCCGGGCGGCGTACGCGCTCGAGTCGTACAGCGCGGGGCTCGGCGACTTCGCGATCGCGCCGGCGGTGTACGACATGTCGCCCTTCGGCGACCTCGACTTCAGCGACTTCCTGCACGTCAGCCCGCAGTAGGCCTGCGTACCGGTGTAGATGCTGCCGCCCTTGCCCGCCGGCTGCGCCTCAAGTTTGCCGCGGCCGGCGACGATACCCTGGTGGCTACACGGATGGACTTCTGTTTGGATCTGTGTACATTTCTGGTGTTCGAGTGGCACGTACCTGAGTGCATGATCTCTGTAGCGTAACCTTCACGACGTTCACGACCTTTGATGAGCTCGTTGTAATCTAGTTCCGCGGCCCCAAAAGCTATTCGCCCTTCTCTGTATCTAGTTAGCACGTACCTTACGACGCATCATGTCTTTACGACTGTCATGCCTATACCCAGAGTTATCTTATCGTTACCAAAGTGAATATATGCTATGTTCTGAGCAATCTTTGCTTACCGAGTGGGACTTCTGGGCTTAAGCCTGGGAAATAGCCGCAGGTGGGACATAACTTGAGGTTCCAGGCCATCTGTAACTTGAAAGCAAATAGAGTCAACATAGCTAACATACAGAACTGTGAGACATCAACTACGTGGATCTTTAGTACAGATGGAGTGCGATACAACGGATACCAGATATAGAATACAGGGGAGACTAAACAGACACACATAGCGCTACACTGCTGGATACAAAGAAATCATAAAGTCCGTGAACAATCATTGAGACCACACTAAGAACCTGAGCCTTGCCGGAATAGCCTCAGAAGTCCAGCCCTTCTTTGAACCTCGTCCCATTTTCGAACGTACGCATCGTCCTTGATGAGTCTGTCGAGCCGCCTACAGGCGGCGTGGCAGAGCTGCCGGGGGCCTCGCTGATGTCCGCAGATCGCTGGGCAGGCTCAATGGAGGTAGGGGATGTGGAGTACGGATCCGCATACTGCAGGTGCGGCAGCGCAGCAGCGTGTGCGCCGAGCTCCGTCTCGAGCTTGAGCGGCGGCGCGGATTCGAGCGCGATGGACTCCATCGTGTCGCTTTTTTGCGCCCTGGCGTCGCGAGCTGCTGGATCGTGCGCCCCCTTCGCAGCCCACCCCGCAGGCGGCCGCGACCGCCCGTGCGGCGGGTCGTACGCCAGCCGGTCGGACGCGTCCCACTCGTCTGCGTCCGCCCCCGCGTCCGCCCTCACCCAGCCGTCCCCCCGCCGGCCGAAGCGGAACAGGCTCTTGAACTTCTCCCTCATCGCGGGGGGCCCGAGCGGCATCTCCCGCATCGTGTCCGCCCGCGTGCCTGCGCGGCGCGCACGGCGCTCGTGCGGGTCGGGCTTGTGCGTGCGGAGGAGGACGAAGACGCCGACGCACGAGATGAGGAAGATGGCGGCGAGGCAGACGGCGAGGGCGATGAAGGCCCCGGCGACCCGCCGATCTCGGGGCGGTCGTCTGTGTCGGGTGGCGGCGCCGCCTGCGAACGGCAGTCCCAACTCAGCCACAAAAGTGCGACAAGCATATGGAAACAGCGGGCTCACTGGTGGCGGTACTCGACCCAGAATCTCCCTTGCGTTCAGCGTCGAGCTGCTTTGCCGTGGCAATGTAGGCATGGCACCTTGTTATGCTGTGTGGTCGTCGCGGCAGTCGAGGTAAGAGTTGTGTAAGGTGCGAGCCGCGAGCCCGCGCGAGGTTGTGGAGATGCGGGGTAATGCTCTTTTGAGTAACGTGGGCGCTAATTGCCTCCGTCCCGCTCGATATCCTGCACCGCTGACTCTTGAGAGCAGAAAGAAATGTCTGAAATAACATGAAAACGCGGAAGGCATGAGTACTCAAGTACTCAGCATACATGCTATGATGCACGATCATAACATCTGAGTTGTGCTCGCACCTCGGTAAGTTGCCTATTTCGGCAGGAAGATTACATAAGCTACCCATTCATATCGCGGCCTTTCTGCACATTTGATAGACGCCGTATTTAATTGAAACCCAGCCGTAAACAATCATAACAAGGCGTAAGTAATCGACCGTAACTAATTTGTGACTCTGTCGTAACTCTGATCAAACGCCGGAACTTCACCGTGACTATGGTAGGCCGGAACTATTTGGTTGGATTTCGCCGGTGGCTTGTGGCCGGCGCTTGCCAGGTGGCTCGATTTGGTAATGTTTTGATCTTATTCCCTCAGGCAGGGCCGTCGCCTTGAAGTTGTACACAGTGACCGCACCGCAATTGAGAAGTCGGCCTGTTGTAATGTATAGGGAATCTAGTGTAGCGTCGTTGTGTGATGTCCAATACATCAATTTCTATGCTAGGCTACACTGCATGTGAATCAGGTGCGAAGCGCTCAGCGCTTTTGAGCGCACAGCGCTTTCGAGCGCACAGCGCTTTCGAGCGCACAGCGCTTTCGAGCGCACAGCGACGACTTCGCCGTAAGCTTATGCTCTTCTATTCCTACCATCCCGTGCCCCACAAGAAGTGAGTACTTGTTGCTGCAACCAACGACTTGACGCGTCTCGCTTGGAGACATGCACCTCCTAGTGGACCATGTCAACGCGTTGATTGCACCACAAGCTCGCTGTACTTTCTTCCGTCCTGTCCATATCTTCCCTTCCGTGCACCATTACACCATGCCGGAGGCTTCAGCAGTGACATTGGAAGCTCTCGCTGCTGCAGCATAGCCTGTCGCAGGCCTACCTAGGGGAAGGAGGGGCATGTGGGACACAGCAGAACTTGAGAAAGCTACGACGCACTATCATAACCAGGTCATGCCTGCGTGCACGGGGGACAGCGTCGCATTCACAGCTTTGTATGAGAGGGTAGCCGAAAGCAACCACAGTGCATTGTTACAAGCACCGTCAGCCTCAGCGTAAGCATGTGACTCTTACCAATATCAGTACTGACACTACTGACTTTTCCATAATATACCAGACTATCCATATCGGGGCTTGGCTGCATTTAAAGAGGATTGACAAAACTCCCAGCGCAACGGCCTTTGCTCACCTGGACATGAAGGTGCAGGCTTCCACTCAATGTCTGCTCAAATGACTTCAACAAGATAGAACGGGAGCGTACTGGGATAATCAGGTGTGTGCAAACGCCGGACAACCGCATCTTTGAGCCTGAGGGCGTACAGAAATGATCAATAACTACTACACAGAGACCAATCCTAGGAACTCCAAAACTGTGTTTTTGTCAAAGGAATATACTGTGCAAGCCCTGCTTGACAAACAGCGCCTATTATCGTTGTTATTACGGCAGCAGGGACAGACACCTCGGAAAGCAGCACCATCGCGTACACCGCAGTCACTGCGGCATTCTGTAGCGGGATGGACTGAAATCTGGCAAAACAAATGTGCGTCATTTGTACTTTGATACTAACGCATTTTCGGGCATGTAATAGCCATTGACCAGACAGCGTCTTCAAATGCGTGAACGTGCCACCCGGCCCTCGGACATAGATGATACGTCTTCCTTGCAGGCCAGCGGCACACTCTTCCCACAGTGAGCTCATTGCTGCTATCCGTTAGTAATCATCAGTGCTATCCTACCCACGGCTCTAATATCAACTCACCCAACAGACCCACCGGTGTTGGTGGCGTTAAATCACCCGCCTCTGTTCCTGCCCACCGCCATTCAGTGGGGCGCAGCCAAATTGTCAACCTGCATCTGCGTCAAGTTCGTAGCGCAGACTTTTGCACGAGCCCAAACAGCACCATCTCTGCCAAGTCTGCGACACCCATTGTTGTACACTGCCAGTTCATCTTCGACTACACCACCAATCCTAAGCATTGACGTACACCAGAAGCCTCGAAACCGGGGCATGTAGCGGAGCCTTCGCGAAAGTGAACACTGTCAGCATGCAACTGACCGCGCTGAAGTAAACGACACATCCAGTCCAGCGAACGCTGGCGGCATCAGGGGCGGCCGAAGTTGACTCAGGTGGTGCCACACCTACACAGTTATCTTCTGTCATGAGCGGCATTCTCATCCAGCTCGCTGCTACCTCCGTGGCCGATGGCCGGATTGACCCTCCTCGTCTAGGCAGCCTGTACCTTCGACACCGGCAGCTTTGTGGCACAAAGTGGGCACACAGAATGGCATGCCGTGCCTTGATGCCTCTTTAGCTTACAGTAAACCGCCATGTAGCCACGATACGGCACAGGCTTTGGACCTGTTTTTGTTATGTAAATATTGATTTATGATGCTAACTCGGGCGGTGGTGGTGCAGATAAGTTCAGGGGCGGTCTGGGTCCTGGTGAGTGAGCCTTCGGAAATGATGATGTTTATATATCTCTGGTCGTGCGGGTAAATCCGAAGTTGGCTCCTCGAAATGGGTTCACAGAGGCGGCGAAGCGGCGGGCAGTACTAGTGAGGACGGCGCGAAAGCTGGCAGCTGGCACAACCACAATGGGTGCGGTAGGTGCATGCGCTCTGTCTACAGTGTGGAGGGCGGTGGAGGCATCATGCGTGTGGCGAGAGGAAGAAGTGGTAGTACTAGCGGGCGCCCAATCGCTGACTTTAGAGCTAGTTCTAGGCGCCTAGTGTGACGAAGCCAAGCGGGTTGCGTGCGGGAGGCATCTAGGTACGGTTGACGAGACGTCCGAGGATGGATTTCGTTTTGATGCACCATCACTCGCGCTAAGCGCCTGATGGGCGCTTCCCACGGCTTGGTCCGCCCGACTGAGGCCTTACTCTGGAATTGGAGTGTGGCCCTTGTACCTACCTATAGCTACAGCTCAATGCTAGTGGAATCGAGAAAGCATGGAGCAGAGGGAGCCCAGAGTCTCTCGAAAGGTCGAAATCTGAGGTTTGCTGGCGGGCGCTAAAAGCCGGAGGTAGCCAGGAATTGATTGATGAGCGAATGCGGTAACTTGACGATAACAAGCCTGAGATGATCTAAGTTTGGGTTATCTAGCACGTGAGCCCCCGCCCTCCGCCCACGCCACATCGAGCTCGCGCTTCGTTGTTCTCAATGGTGCCAGACTTGGAGGTGTCCCCTGAATTCCTCGCCATGCCTTTGTCATATTGCATTTACCCCCCTTTGTGTTGTGTTGATGCATGTCAAATAGTATATACGTATACAGGGATAAACCGCTCCACGCACATTCCCGCTCTACGCACGTCCCCCACCAAAATATTGGCGCTTCACGGGCGCTTGGAGGTGAAAACCAGTGATGCACCACCGTAAAATAGACGCCATGTGCGTAGAGCGAGAATGTGCGCAGAGTGGGTCATCCCTGTACAGCACACAATTGCAACAAGCCAGGCTGTCCCTACTGTAACAAGTCAACTTGGTGGCATTGTGCCTCTAATGAGAGCTCAGCTGACACACATTTAGGCTGGTGTCAGCTCTGTCCCTTCACCCAGACATAGACACAGTAGAATATATGTATTACTTCATATACATATGTATACTTACTCCAAAAGGGCTGCGAGCGGAGCAGACATTATTATTGATAGAATATAATATAACATTCAGCGCATAATATGTCAAGCAGGTCAGCTGGACATGAAGAGAACACATGAGGGCCTGCTAAATGGAACGGAGAAGAGCAACTACATGGCATGGTGCACAATGTCCAGGACTGCGCGCAGCACATGGGGTGACAGAAGTTACAGCGACACTGGCGTGAACATACACGGCATGGAATTCACACCTACAGTATAGTATTGCACAGTGCATGCCGATACCACTTGCCATAGGGCTATATGCCTACATGTAGCGCAGTGTGGCTTTCTTATTTCCCTCTGTGCGGAGGGTTTCTCGAGTCTCAGGTTTAAACCCGGCTCTGGGTGGGTATTTTCTTGAGAGCATTGGGTTTTGGGCCAGAGTGCCGCCTAAGGCTGCCCTTTCTGTCCATAAGGGGGAAGAAAAGGGCACCTATCCCAGGGGGGTGCCCGGCGAGTCGACACCACGGACACACAAATTCACACTCAACGGACCCAGTAGATACATACCTATTAGCACCGGAGCTCATGCAGTTCGTCCCGTGCTTCGTTAACAATACTAGATTTCAAAAAAAAAAAAAAAAAAAAAAAAAAAGACACCACTTGCCAGCTGAGAGGCGGCAGACAACTGCACAAGCATTGACGGGTATAGTGTGCCCAAGGCACTACCATCTGCTCTTCAAGCCGTTGCATGTGCACAACCAGAGGTTCCTGCTGTCTTGAGAACACAGTAGACGGGATGTGGTCTGCAGGTTTGTTTTGAATGCTGACAAGACTGTGTTGGCGGGTAACATCCTAACGGAGGTAGGTAAGCTGCAAGACCAACGTATGGTGGTGCAGCGGCGGTAGTGGTTAAAGTGTGTATCTAATAATAAAGAGAAACAATTTAGTAAAAAGGAGCATTGTCCGTGAACCATGCAAGCACAGCCCAGTCATGAACAGCTGACGCCAAAGAGAGAGGGGACATGGGTGACATACTGGCCATTTATAAGAACCTCTCACAGCCCGGCACCATCAAGTGACAACTCCCATATCCTCCCGTGACTTCCTGTAGATCCTGATCGACAGGTGGTCTGAGTGGCGATGCATTTGCAAGCAAGTGAGGTCTTCCGGGTCGTACCAATGGTATAGGGAAGGGCGAGGAGTGCCAGCAAGATAATCGGGGAGGCACCAGCAACACTTGGTGGCTGCCAGGTCGCCTGTGGATGAAGGTACTCGTAGTGAAGGAGACGCCGCAGAAGGCAGGCTGTACGGTTGAGAACAACGAGCGCGAGCTCGATGTGGCGTGGCGGAGGGCGGGGGCTCACGTGCTAGATAACCCAAACTTAGATCATCTCGGGCTTGTTATCGTCAAGTTACCGCATTCGCTCATCAATCAATTCCCGGCTACCTCCGGCTTTTAGCGCCCGCCAGCAAACCTCGGATTTCGACCTTTCGAGAGACTCTGGGCTCCCTCTGCTCCATGCTTTCTCGATTCCACTAGCATTGAGCTGTAGCTATAGGTAGGTACAAGGGCCACACTCCAATTCCAGAGTAAGGCCTCGGTCGGGCGGACCAAGCCGTGGGAGCGCCCATCAGGCGCTTGGCGCGAGTGATGGTGCATCAAAACGAAATCCATCCTCGGACGTCTCGTCAACCGTAATCTAGGACAGGGCTCAGGCCGCCTGGTGCAGGCAACGTCGACAGAAACTACTGACAAGCTGGACATAGCTTTTAGCAAATGGTCGCTTATTACACAGAGTCAGTAGCTAATACCTGCCACTCAGCTTGGCGCCGGGGCCAGGGCCACTACGACACATCAAAATCCAACCAGATAGCTCCGGCGCTCCTTACCGTGACTACCTTCGCCGGAATTTTACCATCTGCACCGTAACTCTCTGCTTTCCTCGTCCCTATCCTTTTTTCTACAAGCACGGGTGCTCTACACGCTTGACAAACACCACTGCATCTTCGGTCATGATGTTCTCCCATTCGCCGTTGCGTCGATACTGGTGCCACCTGACATACAAGACTTCACCCAATCTGAGACGTACTTGGAGCTGCGCTAGAGAGTAAAGCAGGTAGAGGGTCGTGAGCTGGTAAGTTTGAGTTGCACATTCGGGTGCAGATGCCTGACTGACTGTTTAACTTGAGCCCCTATGCTATACTAGCTGACTCAAGAGCTTTGCCCTCACGGTCTTCTGCATGTAAGTGTCAGCTTTGAGCGGCAACAGACATCCTACAGCAAGTGCACACGTGAAGAAAGGCACAAGCGCAAGGCCGTCGGCGGCCGTTTCGTGCTGGGCTATACAGAGCTCACCATCAGTGGTCTAGCATGATCTCATGCCCTCGGCTGAGTGCAAAAACAACACGAGGGAGCGGCCTTCGACGTGTTCTATGGCCATCAAAGTCGCTACTACCCCGCCACCAGTGAATCCGATGATCGTGGCCAGCCATTCACCCAGCCCAGCTGCAAGCTTCTCATTGCAACCGCACGGGCGCTTTCTGCCCGTGTTAACTCTCGGACTTCGGTGCTAGAGGTTCAATGGCAGCTCCTCCCTTACACCCGGGACGACATCCGGGAGAAGATTGTCAAAGGCGGTTTTGCGCATCAACTCCTCGATAGCAAAATAACTCTTGGTACCGCCCCGAGCCCGCGCAATTCGTGACTCACGCAAGTCGAACATGTCAAAACCAGTCCTCGAGCTGTTGTGTCACACACATCGTTGAGGATTACAGGCTCGCCAGCGAGCTTAACTACCGCACCGTCGGCCCATATTGCTCGATAGCATTTCCGGCTGGTCAGTGACTCAGTATGTAGCATTTGTCTTGATTAATTTGTATGGCATCGTATTCAAGTAGCATTGGTCGAATCACTTCAAGTTACTCATCCAGACTGACGAAACAGATGAATATAAGCTTGTTATATTCCAAAAGTAGAATTCCGGCAAAGGAGGCTGGAATTCCGGCGAGTGAGTAGAGTTACGCAAGAGTTACGGCGAGTGATCAGAGTTACGGCGGAGTCACAAGTTAGTTACGGTCAATTACTTACGCTTTGTTATGATTGTTTACGGCTGGGTGTCCATTAGTTACGGCGTCTATTACATGTGCAGAAGGGCCGCCATACTGCCGCCATACATTCAGGTGCCGCGGCCATCTCCGACTCACGCTTACCAGAAACCATGTTCAGCGCATACATCCACTTCGCTCACTCTTTGTGTTTTTGTGCACAAGAGTCTGTCGACAAGCCTGCGTATAGCTGTTGGCATTCAAAGATCAGCTGAATTCTCTATCCCTACCAGCCTTAGAATCGCCCAATCTCCCTTCGGAGTCCAGACAGCGACCACGCTCGGAGTCTCTTGACTTTTACCAGTGCAGTTTAGCTCAGAGCTGCTGATACCTTGTACGTGTAACACTCTACGCTGCTCTGAATTCATGGGAGTTATCTCTAACCAAACGAATTTCTCCATTCCAGTGCCTGCCTCATGGTGCGAAGGCGCTCATAGGACGAAGCAAGCATCCCCACGTCTCGCCTTCTTAGCTTCATCTCCCTACGTCTATCACACACGCTATTCACTCAGTGACAGTAAAGGACATCGATAGATAATCGTGCCAGACTGGCCCACACCCGTCCCGATGCGATGGCATATCGGACACTACGACCAGAGTTCAACCAAGCTCGGAGCTTCCCTATTGCTCCGTACGAGATTGGCGGCTGTTCTCGAGTCTTGGAGCCTCTCAGCAGGTGCTGTCGCATGACGAGTCATTCTCTGTGTAGCTCCTCAGGTGCTCATATCTCTTGCACAGTCGATCGCCTGAGTGCTCCCAGGCGTTGAAGGGATCTGTCCCGTCCAGGTCAGTCGCCCCGCTTCTTCTCGATCGTTCCAGCTGACGGGTTTGAAGGACCCAGCTGTGCTCGGGCATTGCTGCTCACCGCTCCGGCCACCTCGTTGAACGACGAAACACGCGAGGAAGCTCGGAGGAATGACAAGCGCGCTTGGGGCAAGCCCACTTCCGCCGGCGGGTCGTCATTCTGGTACGAGTGCAGGCTCACACAGGGCCCGCTTGCGCTGCCCACAGCAGCCCAGGATTCGATGCATCAGGGCCAAATGACGAGAGGCGGTTGATGGAACCCGCTGCTCCCGAGGCTGGCCAGAGCGACGTGCCACGTGGGCTTCTAAATCTGGCGGTGGTGGCAGATGAGGATGCTCTGAGGGCTTTTGGCTGTTCGCCCGCTCGATTCTTTGAGCGGTCCTGGCGTTCCCCGGGGCCCAATCCAAGTGCACATGTGGATCTGCGATTCTGATAAGACCCTTTGTTCGATTTTCCCCCGCGCTTTCCGTTTCTCGCAACGGCGGAGCCTGGACGAGCTTACCGCTGTGGATTTATACCAGGCCAACCTTCAACATGCCTCCCCTCCCTACGGTCTTGCCGTTCCCTCACGTCGCTGGCATCTCTCAGCATGGACGGCGATCACAGCCCCATCCTCGACGAAAAGGCCCCTGTCCCCCAGAGCCCCGCGCTCACGGAGGAGGAGGCTCTCGCCGCCACGCGCACCGTCGCCTTCAACTCTGGCGAGATCGACGAGGAGAAAATTCACCATGGCCACATGCGCCCCAGGGGCGTCGAGATGAAACGCGAGATGACCAAGGAGGACAAGGAGCTCGCCGCCGCCGGCTACGAGCACCTCCAGGAGCACAAGACGAAGGGCACCAAGGGTGAAACATCCGAACTCGACAAGGTCGACATTACGGATCACGCCCTCGCGTTCGCGGAGCTCGCCAAAGCCTTCGACACCAGCATCGACACCAAAGACCCCGGTGCATCGTACGGGCTCACGTCGGACGAGGCTAAGGCACGTCTCGCGCGCGACGGTCAAAACGTCCTCACCCCGCCGAAGAAAAAATCCGCGCTGCGGAAGGTGCGCTGCCTTCTCCCTGTCGTCAGCGCAGATTGACCGATCGTAAATGACTGCCTATCAGTACTTCGACTGCCTGGTGACCATGTTCAACATCCTGCTGATCGTCGCTGGCATTTTGGAGTATGTGCTGTTGGGCATTGATTTCAAGGTCAGTTATCTGTCCGGGCCGCAGGCGCCACGTTCACCCACACGTCCCCTGTAGGATTCGTTCGCGAACACCTACCTCGGCGGAATCCTCATTGCCGTTGCCTTTTTGAACGCGTTCATCGAATTCTATCAACTCCAGAAGTCCGAGGCCATCTTGGCTTCCTTCCTTGCCATGATTCCTCCCTCGTGCCGGGTCGTCCGCGACGGGACCATTACTTCTATTCCCGCAGCGGACCTCGTAAAGGGCGACATCGTCTTGGTCGTACGTTAACTCAACGCGACGCGCTATTCAAATCTGACAGAGGTTATCGTGTTTAGCGCGTGGGTGATAAGACGCCGGCCGACCTCGTGTTGTTTGCTTCGACCGATTTGAAAGTCGACAACAGCAGTTTGACAGGAGAGTCCGAGCCCCAAGAACGTCAAGCAGTCCCCAACGGTTCTGAGGCTCGGCCAGTGGAAGCGGAGAACTTGGTATGGTTTCCTATTCATCAAATCCTTGGTCTAGCGCTAACCTTTGGCACAGATCTTCAACTCAACTTTGGTGGTTAATGGAGAGGCTTGGGGCAGTGAGTACCCTGGATTCGTTCAGCGCACCCCTTGATGATGCTGATCATTTCCCCCAGTCGTTGTCCGTACCGGTGACCACACCCTCATTGGTCTGTCCCACTCTGCCTTACTTCAGCCGCTGTCATTGATGACCCTGGCTTAGGTCAAATCGCGGCCCTTACTGGAGGCGAATCCGGCAATGAGAGTCCACTCTCCAAAGAGATGTACGCCTCCTGCCCGGAACGACCTCATTAACTGCTGACCTAGTGCGCAGAGGACACTTCGTGATGATGGTGTCCGTGATCGCTATCCTGTTCGCCATCGTGTTCTTCGTCGTCGGCATTACTACTGCCTACAAGGGCAAGGCGACCCAGACGGTCACTTTTGCTGTCTCGTAAGTGTCCTCCGGTGTTGCTCGGACCCTGATTTTGACTTTCGGCGCCATGCAGCATTCTCGTCGCCTTCGTCCCTGAGGGCCTGCCGTCCGTGGTCACTTTGCTGTGCGTGCGCTCCGTGCAATCTGCTGTCCGAAGCCGAGTCTTACGTTTCCCAGCCTTTCGATTGCGGCGAAGCGCATGGCGGCGCAAAATGTGCTGGTCAAGGACCTGCAGGGTGTTGAGACGCTTGGTACGAATCCTGATTATTCACTTGTGAACTTAGCACTCATTCTGTCATGCAGGTTCGGTACGTGGACCATACTCGCCACAATTCCTTCCCTTCTGACCGGTTGCTTTAGCTCACTCTGTTGGCCACCGACAAGACCGGTACTCTCACAAGGAACCAGATGACGGCATGTTTCTACCCCGACGTTCTCGTACAGCGGGTCCCTGACTTCTTTGCAGGTAACCAACATATGGAGCGGTGAGAAGATGTACTCGGCCTTCCAGGTATGCAAATTTTCATGTTTCTCCGAGCGGGCACGCACGTTGCTCATGTCACGCCAGTCCAACAACGACAGCGCGGACACAGCCGCGTTCGCTATCGACGCGTCAGGCATGCGGGAGACCGTGGACATCGCGGCGCTGAACTCCCGCGTGAAATTCGACAGGACGGACGTGCCGTTCGAGCAGCGTGCAATCCTCGGCGATGCCACGGAGACGGGCCTGATTCGGTTCGCGGGGCGGTACCTGCAGGACTTCGACCAGCATCAGAAGCTGCACCCCAAGGTGTTCGAGATCCCGTTCAACTCCACGAACAAGTGGGCTCTCGTCATTGTACGTGCATACCGTAACAGCTGAGTTACATGGGGTTGACGTACTCTGTCGCTCTGTAGCTGGACAAGGCGCATAGCGAGGGCGTCCTCACGGCGTACATCAAGGGCGCCCCGGAGCGTGTACTGGCTAAGTGCACGACGTACCTGAAGGACGGACAGACCTACCCCATCACTGATGATTTCCGCAAGGCTTACGACGATGCCTACAACGTATGTGCATGATTACTACTGAACAGCTGGAGAGGCTGACACTCTCGCAGTACATGGCCTCTCGTGGGCACCGTGTGATTGCATGCGCCCAACGCCTGCTGTCATCACCGGACTACGACCAGACCACGGCCTTCTCCAAGAACGAGGCGCAGTATCCCAGCACCGAGTACTGCTTCGTCTCGCTGACCTCGCTCGAGGACCCGCCCAAGCACGGCGTGCGCGAGGCGATCGGGACCCTCCGGCTGGCGGGCATCAAGGTCATGATGGTCACCGGCGACCACCCCAAGACGGCAGAGGCCATCGCGCGCAAGATCAACCTCATCCTCGGCGACACGAAGGAGACGCTGAGCGCCAAGACCGGGCGGCCCATCGAGGAGATCTACGAGGACGAGGTGGACGCGGTCGTCGTGCACGGCGACGAGATCGACGGGCTGCAAGGCTGGCAGTGGGATCAGAGTGAGTAGTGCACACAGGCTTCGTGCGAAGCGAGCCTGGGGCTGATTTTCCGCAGTCTTTGCCAAACAGGAAATCGTGTTCGCAAGGACGTCGCCTCAGCACAAGCTCGAGATCGGTATGTGTCGCGCTGCCTCGTGTTTCGGCCCTTACTCATGTCTGCGCCGCATATAGTCAAGCGTGCCCAGGCCCTGGGTCACATTGTCGGGGTGTGAGTAAGACGGTGTTCCTTACCAGTCTTGAAGTCTCATGAGAATTCTAGTACCGGAGACGGCGTGAACGATTCTCCCGCGCTGAAGAAGGTGCGGCCGCTTGTGTGTTGCGCTCGGAGAGTACGTTCTGACGGGATGGACATAGGCCGACTTGGGCATTGCCATGAACATCTCGGGCTCAGACGTGTCAAAGGAGGCGGCGAACATGATTCTTCTGGGTACGTAAACTCTTTTCATTTGCGAGTCATCCATCGGCTAACCTGACTGCTTAACAGATGATAACTTTGCTTCCACCGTTAGTAAGTATTTTTGTAGTCCTGAAACGCGGAATAAGTCGCTGACCTGTATACAGAGGGCGTCGCTGAAGGCCGTCAAATCTTCGTCAACCTCAAGCGCTCCATTCAGTATGTCCGATCGCTCGCGCTCGCTGCGCATATACTTATCTTCTTCTCAGGTACACGATTTCACATAGTACACCGGAAGTCATCCCGCAGCTGCTCTGTAAGCATAGATTTCCCCGGCTCTGGTTCTGGTCGGCTACTGATCCCAGTCTTGCAGACGTGGTTGTCCCCATTCCGCTCCCGCTGTCTGCCATCCTCATCCTAGTCATCGGTATGTAGTGCTAGTCATATCTGTTAAGCTTCACGTGCTCATGAGTTACAGACCTTGGTTTCGAGCTCTTTGTTGCCGTGAGTGTCCTCAAACTTACAGTTCGGAAAAGTCCTGTACTAACGGATCCCTAGCTCTCATTTGCCTGGGATAAGCCGGAGACCAAGGATGGCCTCATGAGAATGAGTCCGCGTAAACCTGGTACATATCCCTCAATTTCAATCGGGACACAATACTGACTTTTCCGTTCAGTCAACGAACGCTCGATTATGTCCTTGAAAAAGCGTGCTTTGCGCCGGACCAAGACACTCCTCCGCGATCCCGAGACTCAAGAGATCCTTCCTCCCTCTAAGTTCTCGGTATGGTGGTCGAAGATCACCGCCCCCTTCACTCGTGCTTTCTGGGAAGATCGTCTTGAGCCCAGCCAGAGTGAGACCCTGGTTGACGGCAAACTTCTGAGCTATGCCTACTTGGAGGCTGGCGTCATCGAGATGGTCGGCGCGTAAGTGAATTCTTCTCCTCGGTAGTTATCCAGAGCTTATGTCTATTCCCTGCAGACTCGTTGCGTACTTCGTCGTCTTCTGGAAGAGCGGCTTCTCTCCTTCCGATCTGCGCAGAGCTCAGAGCGCTGGAGGTCAGTGGATCACATTCACTCGTGGTTACTGCCTTACTGAACTTCGCGGAAGTGTACTTTGGCAAGTCCAGTCCGGACTTCACGAACGGCCGCGGGCAAGTCATCGGCGCTGCGAAGCAGGTCGACGCGCTCGCGCAGGCGCAGGGCATCGTGTACCTCTCGATCTTCATCATCCAGTGCTTCAACGTCTTCGCCGTCAAGGCCAAGTTCTCCTTCCCCTTCGGGCGCAGCATCGTCGGCAACCCGTACAACTTCGCGGGCATCCTCGCCGGCGCGTGCCTCGGCATGTTCATCGTGTACACGCCGCCGCTGCACGTCGTCTTCGGCGGCACGCAGCACCTCTCGCCGCTGTACTGGCTCATCCCCGTCGCTTTCGGCTGCCTGCTGCTCGCGTGGGCGAGCGTGCGCGTGCTGCTGCTGCGCAAGAGCGTGGAGAACGCGCGGGTGAAGGACATTAAGGGGTTGATGATGTGTACGTCCTCTCTTTGCTGTCGCTGTCGTATGTGCCCGAGGCTGACGGGGTTCTTTGCAGTCCCGACAATGCGCACGATGAGCATGCGTTCAAAACACTAACACGCGTGGAAGCGGCCGCCGTGACGACTTGTTATGATACCGCATGAAACGAACTCTTAGCACGCCCTGCAATGCGAACCTGTACAACTGCCTTATATCCTGCATGATCCCTTGCCCTAGTTACCCTCGAGACGACCGTTCTATTCATTCTTCAGTTGAAAGGTGCACGATTTGTCGAGACTTTACATTTCCGCATGCCCTTCATCGCAGTCATGTCAAGTTTGATTTTAGTAATATAATCATTCCATGAAATGTGTTTGGACTCCAGGACATACTGCGAATGCAATTGTAAGCTCACAAGGGGCCGCAGTTGAAGCTGACAAAGTGAGCAAGTAAAACACATTGATGCTTATATTCTGAAAACGGCGCTCCGTCGGTACGCGGCCTCAAAGCGCGCGACGGAAGACGAGAAGACCATCAACGGCTCCTTCCCTACAATGTACAAGCCCGTCAGGACCGGCACGACCACGGCCGCCGCACCGACCGCACGAGACTTGACGCTACTCCTCCACCCCCGAACTGGCCTCTGAGGTACGTGTTCCAGAGGATCTGCGCGCCCTCGGCGGCGTGCCAGGCGACGCCGGCCGTGAGGCCGCCGTACAGCAGCCAGCTGCGCCACGGAAAGGCCTGCAGCCCGTACTTGACGTACTCGAAGTCGAGCTCGGCCGGGCCGAGCGCGTAGATGGGCGGCGCGGGGTCCGACGGGTGCACGTGGTGGAGGAAGAAGTGGACGGGGAGGAAGAAGAGCATGCTGGCGTAGCCCGTGGCGGCGAAGAGGCTGCTCAGCTTGCGGGCGCGCTGGGGCGCGAGGAGCCGCTTCGCGAGCCCCGAGGCGGAGTGGGCGAGCAGCGGCACGACGACGAGGAAGGTGTGCCCGAACTTCGTCTGGTAGTACTCTCGACCCCAGGAGCTGCAATGTGACGCGTGTGATTAGTGAGCATACATGAGCATACCATTGTATCGGAATGCACGCACCATGACTTGTGAAGACAGCGAGGAGCCGCCTAGGTTGGCCAGGACGGGCGCAGACAGGTGGATCATCAAAAGGTAGAGATGAACGGTGCTGAGCCGTGCGCGACTTTCGTCAGGTAGCTGGCGACGCCTTTGCTAGGCTCGCTTTGCCCTTGTCCCTCAGAGTTCGGGTTGGACATCGTGCAGGTTCTGTTTCCGAGAAAATTATGAAGGATATTGGGCTGTTGGCAGTTTAAACAACCACTTACCTTGGTGTATGCGGGTCAGCGCACAATGGTGGAGGTCAAGGATGATATGCCGTCTGCATCTACGTACATATATGTGCAGTCTCAGGCTGCGCGGCACTTGTGAGTTTACGAACGCCGCCGGCATGCTCACGCACAACGGATCAATTGATGCGCCTCAGCGTCAAAGCGCTGAAGCGCTGAAGCGCTGAAACTCCTGGCGGTCCGCCGCGTCTGCCTGGAATTTTGTTAGAGGCTATGCTTATTACACACGTCCACGGTGCACGAGATATTGCAGCACAAGAAATCGTGTCTTCTTGCCAATTTTCTTCTTAATGAACTTGAAAGTTGAATATTGAATAGATACAAGAACCCACAGGCTTGGTATAATAACTACCACCACGGCTCTACCACCCAAACTCTTAAATGGTGTTCTAGCTAAATGCCCGCATATACCCAAAAAATTCCCCAGGAATTGATATCAACCTTCGAGAGATAGCAAAATTGCAGCTCGACGTCATGGTTGCGTGGAGACCCAGGTTCGACTGGTGTGAAGGTTTAATGCTTCACGCACTGAAAGATGCTGAGAATACCGCCGGTGCATAAACGCACCCAACCGCCAACATGAAATGTCCATGTAAGTTATGCGGCATCTTCGATTTTTGCAATCCAAGTTCACGGACTCTACTGGGCCGCGTCCCGCTGACAAAGCGTGGTTACTGCGACTCGAAGACCTTGACCTACTGCGTCTGGCATTTTTACCGATATTGAGGATCGTAAAGGTACAGGGAAGACTCACGCACAACCGCAGATGTTCCCTACTTCCTCTGCAGGGGAGAATCGACTGGTAAATCCCAGGATTCTCGTCCAGAGAAATTCTTCATGACAGAGCGGAATTGCATTGTTGTCCTTATATTCACATGGAAGGCTGCAGAGATGCAGTCATGTGCCACGCAGTCCCAGATTCAATATTGAGTGATCTTGTGCGGCTTGTGGTAGGTGATGGTCCAGGAATACACGATGCAGATTTGAACAGCCTCCTCTCCCGATGGGCGGTTCTTGATTGCACGAGCAATTGCTAGAGGATTGTCCCATGGTCGAGATGTACAGGAAGCGAGTGATATAGACTTCATGAGAGGTTCTTTCAATGTACAGCTTGACACTGCCTGGGATGCGGTTGAAACCCGAGTGTGCGACCTTGACCTCATATTCACCGCAATGACACTGTCATAAATCCAAGTTAAGCATACAGAGATTGTACAAATATCACGTACGGCACCTCAGCAACTAACAAGCGCAGTTACTCACCTTTGAAATCCTGGATTGGGGTTGCGCGATGTCTCGGGCGGCCTGAGCGCGTCGGCTACTTAAACCTCATACACCCTGCTGCGGTGAACGTGGGGTACTGCTGCCTCGGTGCCTGGACGTCGTGTATATAATCTCGGTCCTCGGCTATGCACATTGTGCCCATCCTCCCCGGTCGCTGCCTGTAGGCACCTCCTTCATCGTGAGACGCTCCCACGACGAATATGCTTTCCGGCCTTCGCGACATCTCTTCGAGATGACTTCATCAACGACGCCCACATCGCGGTGGCGGGTTAGGCAGGCGTGCAAGAACGAGTGCGGGGGCGAGCATGGTGGCCTGCGGGTCGTCGTCGCCGTGCATGCTCTCGTCGTGTTCTCGGTATGTCTTGGTCGGAGGCCGGGCCATGCGACGGGCTGATAGACGCTGCGCTTGCGGTATGCTGACCTCGCAATGCGGAGCACTTTTGCCGTGCCAGTCGCTGTCGCTCGTTTCTGCGGCTCTTTCTGCTTGTCTCTCGCCGCCATCTTCGTCTCCCTCCAGCGCAGGCACTGACGCCCCTTGGCCGTCGCCTTTTCGCGCTTTCGACCCTTCATTTCACCGCGCTTGACAGCGTCATCTCGTCGGGTTTCGTCAATAGGGATGTTGTCGCAGGTCCTACTCCTTTTCTCGGTCGTCGCAGGGGCCCTGGCGCAGGACGGCGGTATCACCGGCCCAACGTCGTCTGCGTCGGCCGCGGGGTATTCATGCGATCCCAACCAGTGCAAACTGCCTAACTGTCATTGCGCGAGCACAGATCCTCCAGGTGGACTCGACCCGGTACGTCCCTCCGTTTTGTCGTTATCGACCAAGAAGTCGTTGGCAATGTTCAATAGGCTTACATGCTGGTTTTTACCCTGCAGAAAGTCGTTCCTCAGTTCATCGTCTTCACTGCCGATGACGCCGTTCAGTCGTACACAATTGATTCCATCAACCAATTTCTCGCTCATCGCAAAAACCCCAACGGATGCGCACCGAAGATGACATACTACACTTCGCTCAACTACACCAACTACACTCTCGTCACGGATTGGTTTGTTGCGGGGAACGAGATTGCGGTATGTCCCCTCATAAAGTTCAAAGCGAGATAGAGTTCTGACCTACGGCGTCCAGGATCACACGTACGTCCCCCATACACATGGCCTGGCCAGGTGACTAACCATCCTGCTCAGCATGACCCACCAAGGCAGCCCTGACGCTGCCGAGATCAACGGTAACCTCATCGCGCTCAACGCACTCGCCGGCATTCCCATGACCGACATCCGGGGCTTCCGCGCGCCATACCTGAACTACACCGTCGACACGCTCAAGATGCTCGCGGCGTCCGAGTTCCTGTACGACAGCAGTGCGGCGGCGTCGCTGCCGGTCACGGACCCCGACACGGATGCGTTCTGGCCGTACACGCTTGACAACGGCATGGCGAACAACTGCCTGATGGTAGAGGGCACTTGCAAGGGCCAGCCGAAGCTACCCGGCTTCTGGGAGGTACCGATGTACGCCTTCTTTGACCAGCGCGGTGTGCAAGGCCCACATCTGATGGATCCCTGGTTGTAAGTGCTATGTATGCTATTCCAGCTCGGGGCCAGCTGAATGAGCATGTGCAGGGACGCTGCGAATGGTGACTCTAAGATTAACGACTCTGCTACTTTGGCGTATATGCAGTCGACGTTCAATGACCACTACAATAACAAGCGGTAAGTTGATCCTCACGGCATAGTTTGCATTATTTGACGAAACATTTCTCAGTCAACCTATCGGCCTTTACACCCATCCCATCCACCTTGCGGTTTGTGCTGCGTAAGCTCATCACAGACTTTTGTTAACTAATGATTTCTTCTGTTTAGACTAACTACCCTGGAGTCGCTGCTCCGACATCGACTATCAAGATGATCAACCAGTTCCTCGACTGGGCGCAAAACCAGCAGAACGGTCAGTTCATTTCCTTGTCTCTGAATCTACTTCGTCGTCTCACACAACACTGCACAGTCTGGATCGTGTCGACTGAGCAGCTGCTTGACTGGGTCCGCAACCCGGTGCCGGCGTCTGAGCTGAACAACCTCGACTCATTCAAGTGCTCGACACCGCAGGTGGACGCGTCGCTCAAGATCTGCAACGGTATCCCGCAGAACGAAGGCGGCTTGCTGAGTCACTGCGACTTCCCTGACTTCCCGTTCTTCACCTGCGTGCGTGCCGCTGCGTGTTTTCGTGCGCGAGGGTGCTGATGTCTCTGGGGCTGTAGTACGGATGCCCGCAGGAGGCACCCACCGTCGATAACCCGAACCCGGCGCAGCAGATTCCCGACGGCCAGTCCGCTCGTCACCGCCGTACGTGCTATAGCCTCGTCATGCGCTGAGGAAAGTCGTTCTTATTGTTTGACTTGTGCAGTGCCATCCAACTGTTCGACGCCCTTCTGGGACCCCATCGCGGGCAACTGCATCTGCACGGCGTCCACCTGCGCGTTCACCGACAACTCGCGGCCCATCGGTGTACGTTCTCTTCCTCCTTTTTCCTCTGTCCGGTTTTTGAATGCGCGCGTATATGTAGCCGAACGGTGCGAACCTCACGGGTGGCGGCACGGGCACGGACACAAGCTCGGGCGCGGCGGAGACGACGTCGACGAACCCGTACGTGCCCTTCAACGGCCAGGGCTCCGGCGCGGGCGGTCTCCTGGACATGCCGCGCGTCGTTCCCGCGACGCTGCTCGGCGCGCTGCTTGCTGTAGCTGGCATCTTCGCCCGGCTTTAACCGACGCCACGAAGCTCACAGCCTCCCGCGCGGACCCATCATTGCACACGGGCCCGTATCGTACGCACGACATCGCATCACGACCGCATAACGCACACTGCATTCTTCGCGGACCTCTTCTCTTGGACTTCGGGTAATCGCACATTTTTTGTTGGCTTGACCATCGGTTGCCTCCTCACATATCCTCCCCCTGAACGCTGGACATCATCCCTTCATATATTAGCTTTGTTTAGCCACTTTCTCCGGTCATTCAGCATGTTTCGCTCATTCATCAGTCGGGGTACCTACTAAAGACACTTAATCGCATCATTTTAGCCTCTTCCAACTGAGTGTAATATGCTGTTGGGTCCAGTAAGCACAGCGCAGTCCTGTGCATGACGCCCTTCCGCACATATCCCTTTCATGCATCACACTCCCGCAACTGCCAGCAAAAATGGTATATTAAGGCTATATACATGCCTACTCCGTTTTGGTACTCTTGCCCTTACGTACGTCGCGGTCCTCGCCCGCGAGCCACAGCGCAGAGAAGAGGACGAAGCCGAAGCTCGTGCTCAGCGCGCCGACATAGTACGGCCAGGCCGCGCTCAGGAAGCGCGGGTACTCGTCGTGCTGCGGCGGCACGACGGGGACGACGGTCGTGCTCTCCAAGAAGCTCCATCTATGCAGTCTAGTGAGTACATGGGAGTGTATGCGGGGATAGGAAGGAGTGGACGCGTACCCTTTGCGCTTATAGTCGAGAACGAACTTGAACACGCCATGCCTGTCGGGTGCGCGGAACGTGACGGAGTAGGTGCCGGGCTGCCCGGGGACGGGGGCAGCGCGGTGCGGATGTGCGGGTCGAGCATCGTGAACTCGAGCTGCAGGTCCTGAATGCCCGAGAACGGCTCCCAGGCGCGCGTCTTTGGGCTGAACTTCGAGATGTGTGCGGTGAATACCTAGGGTCGGTGTGCACTGTTAGTATTGGAGTGGAAAGGAGGCGGAGTGTGTACATACGACGTTGTCGTTGATGGTGTAGTATTCTGGCGGCGCGGTCTCGTTCACGCGGTGGTGCTGGATGCTGTCAATTCGCAGCGCGAGGGATTCTTGGAACGTCCACGCGGCGACATCCTGGGCGAACTGCTTGTTACCGGAAGGCTTGCCACTGAGGGATTCTCAGTATCAAGTAGTGTTATAAGCAGAATGTACGCACGGAGCAACCTCCTTCTTCGCGAACTCGTCGCCGAACAGTTCGTGTCCACCAATCCACGTCACGCGCGCCCCATTGGTCGCTTGGAAGCCAGCGACGAGCCCGAGCTGGCTGCCAGCCCACAGGCCCTCGCCGCCCTTGTCCGAAGACTCGTACACGGCATCTGCACCGGCATCGCTCGTCGTGTCCGCAGCAAACGCCTCCGTGGGCGCATTCAGGATTGGGAACAGCAGTGGGTTCGGCGAGAACGCGAACGGGACGCCAGAGAACCAGACGGGAGAAAGGTTTGGTGTGAGTGCTGGATTTGAGGTAGATGGTTGCACTGGCACGACGGTCACAGGTGCGTCGCGCTCGGGGAAGTGGGATACGAGCGGTGTGCCCGGTGGTGGCAGAATGAGCGAGAACTCTGCGGCAAGCGAATTTACAATAGTAGCCTTCTTGGGTGACAGTGCAAGCAGAGGTTGGTGCCCTTGCTAAGCAGGGACACAAGCGACTGAGGCGTGATGTCCTGCGGCAAGGCTACGTGAGTGAGACTACATCCATTGAGCGCGACACCGGACGTGGCCACATACTTTTGGTGTCGGGCGCAAACACGACGACATGCGAGAACTGCGCGACGTCGTCCTCGATGATGACGGGCTTCGTCTCTTTGGGCGAGCGGAACGTGAGGTTGTACCCCTTGTCCGTGAGACCGCTGAAGAAGGTCGAGTATGCGGCCTTGTCGACGCTCGGCTCGAGGACGACGAGGACGGAGGGGCCAGTGCTGGACTGCGCGCACGCGGCGAGCGCGAGCGCGAGGACGGCGGCCGCCCGCTTCAGAAACATGGTCGGGGATGAGCACAAGTGTTAACAGACTGCGCGGCACGTCGAGCGCACTTCCACGTCGCAGGCTCGGCGCACGTCAAGGGGTATGCAAAAATAAAATATTGTACGTGACGCCATGAAAGTTTAGGTAAGGGCCCTTGAGGGACCCCCCACCCCCTCGGCGAACGCCGAACGTTCCCACGCGTCCAGATATGGTAACTCGCCATTCATTTCAAGGCATACCAGTGCCTTCACATGTCGTAGACTTGGAATAAAGCACTTTACAAAGGATCCAAGCTCAAATGCGACGTCTACGCTTCCTTGGCTTCCCTTTTTCCCCTTCCGCCGATGTGTTTTGGCACTCATCGCTGCAAAACCACTTACCCCTTGGGTTGCTGGTGAGGCCAACGCACGCGAAATGAGTTCCCATGCATCGGCGTCAGGATCTGCGGCCAGTGTCATTCCGATGTCCGTGGCCTGAAGGCTCAAAAGCGCGTTGTCGTGCGGCACTGCGTCAACGGCAGGTACGGTTGGAGGCAGGGCCCGTGCTAGATCCCAGAGTTCTTGCATCCATGCAGGGAATAGGTCGGACTCGGGGGTGGCTGTACGCGCTGGCTCCGATTGTGTTGTAGGTACCTGAATAAATGGTAAATATTACATGGAAACTAGTTCAAGCGAGCGAATGTACTTGCCTCTGGAACACCCGGCACCCAGTTTGTACGCCCAGCCGCTTCGGAGGGGCCAGCGGAGGGTGGCAAGTTGCGCCGGAAAAATCCTGTTATAAACGTGCGACCTTTCTTCGCCGCTTCTGCTTTCTTGTGGCTGCCGCTGTTGAGATGCTGCTTCCAGTTGAAATCGCCGCCCCCGGCAAGCTTGACATGTCGGTCGCACGCGTCGTAGAAGCGATGTTGTTGTGGATCGCTTGTATCCTGTTTGAATGCGAATGAGTGTCAATTATGAGTCTCATTCATCCCAATTGACAATGCGACGTACCTCGTCTGCATCCGGTGCAGCCTTCTTCTTCCACATCATCCACTCGTTTGGTTGCGGCCTTCCCACCGGGACATGAGCGGCGAAGAAGCAGTGCCAGTGTGAGGTGACAGGTGACGAGTTACAGGTAACAAGGTGTGATAGGCGTGACTGTTACCTTCCTTTCCGGGTGATTATGCCTCTTCACTCTGTGTGTCGAGCAGGGACCTGTATTTCGAGCTTGTATAGTGTCTACAGCATCGCAGGAGAGTGTACAAGTACGTATTTTGAAATACAAGGTCCCAAAATAAAATGTTGCTAAGGGCCCTTGAGGGACCCCCTCCCCCGCCCCCATGTACGGGCGCTTATCCCTGCCTACCCCTTGGCGCACGTGGCACGGCTATGAATATCGGCCCTAACCCCGAGTACGCGTAACCTTAACCTCCGCTTTCTGGAGCGCGCCGGCGCCGGGTTTGTCAGGCTCGGCCGTTCAGACGTCTGTTGCTCTCGACCCTCACCATAAACACACCGTAGACATGCTCGGAAGTGTGAGTACATCTCTGCTGGTATATGCATGATTGTCTAAACATTTATTTAGATTTCGTCGTGGTGGGGAGGCTCTTCACCCGCTCCTCTACCGGAGGCTAAGTCAATTGACCCGACGGATCCCAAGCAGAATCCTCTGAATCCAAAAGGGCTCAAGCCGTATGTCTATCAGCTCTTTGTGTGTACTGCCTGGCTTATTCTTTGAATGAAGATGTTGCGCTTGCCCGGAGACCAAGTCCAAGCGGGATGACTGCTTCCTCAAGAACGACTCTACCGAAGCCACTGAGAAGTGCAAGGAGCTCGTGCAGGCCCACATTGCATGCATGCGGGGATATGGCTTTAACGTCTAATCCATCGTAGTTAGGCTTGCAAAATGTGCACGAGATACCGTAGTTTTGCTTTGTTGTGCGTGCTATTACATGTTCTATGCTGGACTAATTTAGAGACCATTATTTACTACCCCCGCTCATCGTAATATCTGTGCAGTTTCCATTTGCTACAACAATGCCAGTGTCATGATAAATAATACAGTACATATTGAGGTGTTCCAGGAATCGCTCATTCGATGGGGACTGACCACGACCATCTTCCCTCCGTTAGCCCGGCGGCAGTGTCCTTCAGCAGGATTTCATGCCTTCCGCGCACATAAACCTATGGCGCAAATTAGCGAAGGCTTTTAGCAATCTATTTCTGAACGACTTGCCGTCTTGTCGACCATACGCTGACGCAGTGCCTTCACAGTTTCGGTCTCAATCTCTTCTTCCAACATTTGAGACAGGTCTTCCACTGCTTTTTCTAAATCGCTAGAGTCCACGGTTATTACCACAGCGTAATTCGTGAGTGCCAAGAGCTGCGTACGCCTGAGTATCTTCAAAGATCTGCTTCTGGTTCCCGGCCGCCAAGAAGTATGCCATGGCATAAGACCACTTTAAGGTCAGCCGACACGCCGTAAGTTCATCGACAGCCTGCTGCATAAACTTGGACTAGTGCATATAGTCAGTTGAGTTGCCATATTTCTAGCGCCTTACCACGTACCTCTATCCATGATAGCTGGGATGTCTCTTGTACCTCCACCATCTTCTCTCCCGTGCGCTCACACAGCTCTTGATCTAATTTCGAAGACAGTTCGTGGTTGTTGAAGCGGTCGAAGTAAAACAACCACTTCTCGAGGTTCTTCTTTGCTTCGTTCATGTTCTCGTCGGGAACCGGCTCCTGCCACGCGTTGCAGATCGCGTTGTTGTAACCGTGGGTTTCCCACTTCTTCATGCACAGCCAGCAGAACTGGAAGTTGCAATGTCGGCATAGGATTCGACTGTCCTAAATGTCAGCAAAACACTATGCAACACAACCAGTCAACGCACTTGCACCCTCCGTTCTTCTCGATACTATTCTGGCACTTGGGGCAGCTGCGTGTGTTGGCTTTGATCCACTGCGACGTTCCTGCATCGTCGCGCGCGTTCTTGATCCATGCCGGCACGAGCTTACATATCAGTGGCCGATGGTCCGAGTCGAACCCGCAGCCAAAGCAGAATGCATGGTTCTTCCCGCATCGCACAGTCGGGACCTCGTTGAGGAGAGATTGCTCTCGACCGCCGGAGGACGACACAGCCTCCGTGCATCCGGGATGAGGGCAGAAGCGGAGGTTCCCGTTGGCGGTCACATATGACTGGACGAGCAGTTCATTATACCTAGCGCGTGTCAGTTTAGGTTACGTCCAGACCAAGGCGAATTTCACGCGGGCTTACCGCTCATATGTCTTCCCATCTGCAAGTTGCTTGACAGACGGTTCATCCACAGTTGTGGCGCAGCCATCTTGCATGCATTTGAAGAAACACAGGCCTTCCTGCTTAATCTTCGTGTTCACGTACTCTGTCCAGCACGCCGTGCAGAACTTGTGTGCACAGCGTAGTTCAAACGTCTCGTCATCTGACGGCGTGTCGCAGCAGATCGCGCAGACGAACTCCGTCTGCGTGTGCAGGCGGGCGCGTTTCGACGGGCGCGAGGAAATCTCGGGCGACGGCGGGGCGTCGACGGCGTTCTGCGGCTCGCCGACGTCGCGCAGCACGGACTGCGACGACTCGAGGAACTTCTCGAGCAGGCGGTCCTCGTTCCATCGGAAGTGCTGCAGCAGGATCGATGCTATGGGCGACTACGCGCGGTTAGTCAATGCGGCCACACCGTGGATACTGAGTAGCACACACCTGCAGCCCAGTGATATTGACCACCTGTTGAATGTCTTTGTTAATCTGGTCTTGGAGAGCTTCGAGCGATAGAGCTTTCGCGTCGGCGACGGCGCTCCTCTCCTTTCCCTTGTCTTTCGTAGCTGGGACATCGTAGTCGGACTCGTCCTGTATGAACTCTGAGCATTTAGTGACTATCGTCGGTGGAGGCCTCCCTGGGGGCGGACCGCCACCACGCTTACCTCGTCGATGCCCGCGTTATCAGAGTCGTACTCGAACGTGTCGCTGCCGTCGTCTGAGTAATCCGACATGGTGGGAGGATGAATACAAGATGAATACGGCGTGTCTGAGCAAGGGCCGCAAGGCCGAGGACCTAGAGCGCCAGGCTACTTACCACGGAGCGCGTATGTAAGCAATAGTCATTGACTCTGCATTGACCCCGTAAGTAGCCACAGTAAACATTGTATAGCCAAAGTCTATTGGACCTTGTTACGCTCATTACCAGTCACCTTGCACCACAGACCACAACTCCATGTTCGCGCTCTCAATGCCTCCCCTCCAGCTCTCTTTGATGAGGCACATTACAGCAATATTATGGTAGAATGGTCGACTTCCTACAGTGAAAGCCCTCCTTTTTCTTATTGATCTCCGCTTTCAGCATTCCTGGCAATATCTGGCTGGTAGGTGGATACCTTTGACACTCGCGACACCGGTTCTAGCGAGCCCTCCACTCGTCGCTATCCATGATGTAGTAGCATGATCCATTGTACACGTCACCTGTTCCAGAAAACAGCAGGTCTAAGATATAAAGCGAATGTGAAGACTGGAATTAGCCTTAGAACAATGCGATTTCTGGAGGCTGAAGACGTAGTTTGCCTCAGCGCTAGCACAACGACAGGTTGAAAGAGTGGATTTACTCACCTGCCCACGCGTTTCGAATGCCAGCCAATCTCCAGTACCTGTCGGCAGCAGACCCATTGAACGACATTTCCAGAGACCCAGTGCAAGCGTGAGGAGGTTGCATAATAGATAGACCACTTTCTGCAGAGCCAATGTCGAGATCGCATTTGGGTTGGGAGCCTGCTTCTTACCCGCCGGCACGGGTGCAAAGGGTGCAAAGGCTAGAGCACACGCAGTGAGCACGGTACGCGCAGAGAGGGCCCGAACAGAGCCGCACCAGAGTTGATGGCCGCGAGGTTCTTGAACGGGCTCAAGAGCAGCATGAAGACGATGCCCATGCTGAAGATCTGCACACCGCCGCCGGACATGTACAGCATGAACGCCTGCATGGGCAGCGACTTCGCGGGCGAGATGGCGAAGTCCCATGCTCGCTTGTCTTTCAACGTTTCGTAGGACGCCGATACGGTGGAGGACGCTTTGCTCGGCGCGGCCGCTTTAGTCTGCAGTGGATGTCTGGTGAGTTGCGGCGACACAGTACGCTGAGTGAAAATGCCGTACCGGTGTGTTGCTAAACCCTGGAGGAGGGGAAGGTGCCGCCATCTGCACAAGTTCTGCGCTGAACATCTTCCCATACATACGTGAAGACTCACTTGGATGCGTCCGTTACTTGTCCCGACATATTGTTGTAACCTCCCTAGTGCTTGGCCCCAGAAGCAGTTCAGACGTGGTGTTTGTGTGGTCTAGAGCGTGTAAGCCCGAGTTGTAAGGTGTGTATCTGCTTCGCAAACGGCTACGTTCACACTCTGAAGGAGGATTGGAGTGTGATGTATTGACGTGGAGGTCGTAGTAGTAAGTGAGCGAGGTTGCCGGGCGTCAAAGCTGAAGCGTTTGCCTCGCGAGTGCACTCAGTAAGTAGTACTGAACTCACCGACTGCCAGTGGCAGGTAATTACTCGTGCTCAAAGGAATTCAATAACAACGTCGCATAAGCACCAATAAAATACGTATACATCTATGCAGATAATGTCTGTGCTAGTAAATACAGCATAAGTCGGATACACCTCACTTCTTCCAACGCTACATCATGATACTTATATCCAAGCTACATTTAGAACGAGCATGCTCGTAGTATAAAGACAAGGATTGACTATCATCCTGTCTGTTTACGGTCAACAACGGAGACTACGAGCATGCGAGAGACAAACCGAGGGGTCACTTCACGCGAAAGTCATACCGTGCAGAATCTGGGGCTGCTTCAGGGCCTTCTTCCACAGGTCCAAGTTGAATTCCCCTTCGCCATCTGTGGACTCGTCCAGTTCGAGGTTCGCGTCCGGCGCGAAATTGAAGTCCGCCCGAGCACACACACGCTGCAAGACCAGTCAATGGAGCACACTGGAGCAACACGCAAGGAACCTACGTCGGCATCTAAGGCTATGGTTAAAGACAGCGCAGAAACAAAGGGGGTATACTACTCACAGTATACAGGAGCGGGTATGGATACCGCGCGCGTGGCGGCGGCATATACATAGCACAATTCATAGGAGAGCCCTTGCAACCTGTCGAACATATAAGTCAACCTGAGTGGAGTCACGGAGAAGGAATCAAAGTGTACTGGTCGGCGCTGAGCTTAGGGTCGTTTCGCAGCACTATATAATGGGCGGGTCTTGATGCTACATAGACTCGGTCAAAAGAGGGTGGCAAGGAGTAGCGTAGACGTACTGCCGAGAATTCCCGCATGAGATAGCAGGTAGAAGTCCGGATGATGTATGGAATTGACAATAGTGTGGTCTACAACTAACCCCGGAGGGCAGTTGAGAGCTTTGCCCACGCCCTCCTTACTGATCAATTACCAAATGTTCGACTCATTAGTATCCTGGGGAAGCGGAAGAGACGGTAGGGAAACTTTTCACCTGCTCTTAGGGAAGAACCGTACATGGTGTCTTGGATAGGTGAGGGAGCGAATCTTCGACCTCAACACAAGTATACGCACCTCTTGCCAACAACGATAAACACCAGGTTGATATTCATCTTGAATGGACCGCGGGACGATAGCAGTTCTACAATGCGTCAACGTTACTGTTTTACGAGCTACAGCGAACTTGTCGGTGTGCTTACCGGTGAGGCTGTCAATCTCATGGTTCAGAACGTGCTGGTACTCCCCTTCCGAAACACCGTCCCGGTAGAAGACGATGGTCTTCGGACTCACCATGTGCGGTGGTGGTCTGCCCATTTGCTTTGGATCTTGCCCGTTTCTTATCATACTCTCTCTTAACAAATGCTCAACCCGACTGGCAAAGTCTTTGATTGCGTCCTGTCATCCAGAAGGTAAGTCATCAGAGTAAGATAGTAAGGATGCACAGCCATACGTGCAGCATCTCTGCGAGATCCTCAATGATCTCATGTCGCGGCGTCTGACAGCGCAAGATAGCTTTGTACTTGGTGTACGTCTCATCGTAAGAATACACTAAGCTCGCGATGGACGGACGATTCTTGACCCCTGGAGCTGGATGGCTGACGTCACAGCCTGGATTGGTAGAAGGTAAGCGTAGGAACACAGTAGTGAGATAACACGGACGGACCGACGACCATCGCCCTCTCCCTCATCATTGCCTTCATTAGGTCTGACCGCACAGTCGAGTTAATCCCGTCCGCTGTCTTCGCATTTACTCTGCGGCGTTACACATGTTCAAGCGGGTCTTCTGCGAAATAATAGATACAGACTTACTTTAGTGCGACGTTGTTGCAGTACTGATCGTTATCGCTATACTTGCGACCTCTCTGCGAAATCTGTCAGCAGCCTACCCGAAAGAATAAAAGAATATGAACATACCACACACTGCGTGGGGATCCTTTCCTCTACATCACCCCAATACTTGATCTGTTTACGCAGTGGAGCGGCATTCTCTGGCAGAATGGCTACGATGAAACTGGGCTTTTGCACCTCGCCTCTCGTACGTTCATAGACCTTCTGAAGGAGGCGCCTTAGGCTCTGTTTGCGATTTGATAAGTATGCGTGGCAGGAGTGCGTAGATAACGAACGTCGACTGGCGTTGTCTCTTGGCCCAATATCTCGACTGGTCTCGGATCTTTGAATTCTACAACGTATGTATGAGAGTGTGAGACTATCAGTTTATAGAGGAAATCGTACGCATGCCTGCTTGTTGCTTGAGTAACGGAATATCAAGTCAACCGAACTACTCACCCAGTTGCATCATGTTGTTCAATAATTTCTTGAGAAATCTGTCGACCACATCGCTATTCGCTTTCGGGTCGAAGTTGATGACGGCCCAAACTTGGATATGAGCTCCTTTGTGAAACCTCTGGCGCATGACGTTCCACACGCCGCTCTGCGCTTGCTACGCGACGAAGCATGTGAGTCTGATGCACCCGAGGCGGCGAGGAAAACCTACCCTGGCTTCCACGTCCCCATAGTGTACCCGGCGCTGGAGGAAGCACCCGTGCCGCAACCTCCACCATCTTGGTATTGTCCACCACAATTCCAGCACTGTGCATGTACGGCGAATTGTTATACTGGAGCTGATCCTGCATCCTACTGGTCAGAATGAACCAAACACACTTCGACGGGATTTACTCACGGGCTTGATGAATGCCTCCCTGATCATCTTCTTGCGCTCCTCCGGAGGGTGTACCGCATACTTCAAGAATTTATCTGTCTGGTCGCGCTGCAGTGCTTTCTTATACCTCTGTCCTTCAGGCACATTGCATAGCTCCGCAGGGAAAATGGCGTCGCTCCCTAATCGCACCCCGAACATGTCAGGGTACTGCAAGTGCATCTGGTAAGCCTCCGCGTAGTGGTCCTGTCGACGCAAGGTGTGGGTCAGACCAGGACAACGGACAGGTGACATAGCAGTCACTTTGATGGATATTTCAGACGTCCCCTTGGTGAACGTTATGTAGCCCGCTCTCCTCACGAGGGCAGTGATCCTCCGCGGGTTGCCGCCGCGACTTGGAGTCGCTTCAAGCCCTACTAAGTAACGGCTGAGCTGCCGGAATTTATCTTCCTGTTGGCATAGGGAAACGACGTCTCTGGCACTCCTGGCCCCGAGAAACTGGCCTGCAACCTCATGGAGCTTGCCTCCGGGGTAGCTGCAAGTGGAAAAGTCAGGGATGAGCATTAACCGTAGAATCAAAGCTCACAAAGCTGCAGTAGTTGTGTCCACGTTGACAATGTATCTTCCCAAGACTGGGCGCACGCTCCTGTGAAACAACGTCATGATTTTAGCGAATGATGAGTGACTCTGTTCACAACTTACTGGAAAATGCCGGGCACAGAGAGAATGCCGCCGCCAATGGATACGCCACGCTGTATGAGGAAGAACGATTTCGCATGCGGAGAAAAATTGTGCTGGCTGAAAGAAGACTCAGGTCAGTGTACGAACCTAGCCAAAGTGAAGACACAAAGTGAATACATGTGAGGGGCGGACGTGAGGGCAGTTTGCAGTATCGTCACTGGCTTCTGGTCACGGAGTCCTTGCGCAGCAATAACCGCGTCAGCAGCTGGCGTTGTCAGTTGGAGAAAGTCGCTGAGGAAATAAACCGTTGAGTTGAGGCAATAGGCGGGGGAAGACGGTGTGCATTCACTTCGGCGTTATTTCTCCAGCGCGTTTGAGG
Organism: Terana coerulea; assembly: GCA_024811115.1. Classification (NCBI taxonomy): domain Eukaryota; kingdom Fungi; phylum Basidiomycota; class Agaricomycetes; order Polyporales; family Phanerochaetaceae; genus Terana; species Terana coerulea. The sequence continues at coordinate 203,521 of JAKOGH010000138.1, forward strand.
GTTACCTGGAAGACAGTCTTCCGGTCTCTGCCTAACATTGGATCAACAAGTTCGACCTCGAACTATTCATGGGTGTCAGCTATGGTGCAACTTTATGGCGCAGCATCACCTCATGCAAAGGCAAGTCCAAAGCAGGGTTGCTAAGGCTGTTGCAGGGGCGCAGTAGTCTTTTGTCATAAGACAGCGAAAAATGCCACGAAAGCGTGCAACAGCGCTGCAGCCATAGCATCCCCCGTTTTGTTACCTGTTTAAGGAGCTTGTTGCAGGAGCAGGTGCCCGTGAGAGAGCGTGTTAATCCTTGTTTGGCTCCTGCAACAAAGTCCTCAAACAAATGATGTCCCACAACAGCTCGAGAGCTGCCGCAAGACATCCTATTTTTGGCTCCTGTGATAAGTTCCTACAACAGACCCTGCAACATGCAAAAAGGCCGCTTTGAGCTTCCCTATAAGACTGACATTGCTGCTCCTGTTACGCTCTTGATCCCTTCCTTGAGGCCAGAAGAGATTCTTCGCGCCGTCGTAAAGTGCACGGGATGAGAAAACTTTGGAATACTGGTCTTGCATAGCTTCAATGATGCGGGTATATCTACGACCGGCCTCCAGCACTTTGTCGCCGCGGACTCCCAGAGGGAAGTTTGGCATCCTTCTGGGTGATCACTGTGCGCGGTTGGTATAAGGACCAGAGTACGTCACGACTGAACGGACAAGACACGACTCACCAACTGGTGTATTTCAGAATTGTAAAACGTTAGAAGTCACTCGAGGTTTTGAAATGGCGTTTGCTTACCGTCGTAGTGAATGATCGCAACTTTGGGTAGCTGCGTGATCGCGAACGAGTTAGTGTCGACGACGAGCCTCTGGCCCCGTGTACCCTGCATGTTCGGGCTCGTCTCAGACAACGACGCTGAGTGCGCAAAAGGACGTCTATGCTTGCCGAAGTTTCGGCGAGGAGATGGGGGAAGAGAAGAGAGTTCCCCGGCGGCGCGAACCCACGAAGACTAGTTATAATCGATTTCCAGTTCCCCGCATGCGTGGGAAACCCTTGTTTGAGTCGTCCAAACGTTCAATAACGCCGCCACCTCTCCGTCTCATGTCAACGCGGTTCATATAAATTGTGGGAAACGGGGAACAGCCTTGAGCACCGCATGAGCGAATACAATAATATGTAAGAGCCTCAGACAGAGCAGCATAAATCCACCAAAGACCTGCCACTAGCGCCTAGCGATAGCAACGTAGGCGCTCAGGTGCAGGTCGAAGGCGTGGACATGGATATCAGAGTCGTCGTGAATAACCTTCACAGAAATAGAGCCTGAGGAAGAGCAAAAGGCAACCCACACACTGTGCCACCATCATGGTATACCACTTGTATAAGATACAATTCATATCCATGGCGACGCTTTGTTCAAGCCTGGTAATAACGTAACTTTAACAAGCTGATCCTAAGGTGCGGAAGGTGTAACGTGCTTACCAACTAGGAGTCCATCCATCTAGCATTTGTACATCTGCCTCACGCTGCAGAAGGAACATTTCTCTTAGAACCTGCTACCCGCGCTTTGATAAACTCCTTGCCCGCCCTCTTCACCAGCGCGCGGCGGGCAAACCCTTTCATATCGACATATACAAGCACAACGTTGCGGGCTGTGTGCGTAGCAAGGCGTGTTGAATGCTGTGCTTCCTGACCATATCTAGCGAACGGCGGTCAATAGGGTAACTCCGCCACGACGCAGGAAATGGACGCACTTGTGTCCCACGGCTGCACCTAAACTCTCGCTACCGACCTCGAAGACCCGTCTCGCAGAGTCATCCAAAGTCGTGATGATGAGATTAGCAGATATGAGGAGCTTGTCCTTCCTCCCAAGCGGCTTGCCGGCACCCTCTGGAACTTCTTCCACTGCAGGGGGAGCAGCCGCCTTCTCGGAAGTCGATGGTTGTGGCCGGTGTCTAGGTTGGTAAGTCTTATATAGCGGAGGCGGCCCTTGTGGCGTGGGAGATCGGGATGGCGTGCCCGCAGCACTGAGAGAGGTCGGAGTGCTCGATGATGATGCTTTGGCCTTCGGCGTGCCTCCCATTGCGCGCGCGATCACGCTTCCAACCATATCAGCGGCACGGGAACTTGCCGCTTGGGCATGGCCACTAATAACGTGTGCACGAGCGAGAGCAGAAGGGGAGGAAGATGAAGGGGATGGCGACGGAGAATTAGCACCTGAAGGCGGTTTAGGGCTCCCTGGAACTGTGTGGTTAATGTAGTAATTTGATGCGGAAGTAAGCCCAGAGACAAGAAGAGAGGTGGATCCCGAGATCGCTTGACTATTCGATGGCATGAGCTATGTCCAATAACTGAATGGTATCGCACACGCACCTGACGAGCGTAGCACTCTTCATGACCCAATCTCGCTCTTCAGGTGGAACCACGCTGACGATCACATCCCTTGCCTCCTTTAACTCAGGGCCCTCGGCACCCAGCTCCTTCACTCCTGTACACGCATCGTACATATCCGGCCCCATCTCCAACACGACCGCATCCGACGCCTTGGCCTCACCCGGGAGGCTGGGGTCTTCATGAATATTCAGCGACGGCGGGAGTTCTCCAAGTACATCGCCGGTTGACTCATCCATAAGCACCAGGCGACCGCGGAGGCCAGCATCTTCGACCGGCTTGGCCTGCTCGACGTTTGCCTTGATGTTGCCTTGGTGCTCGTGCTCGTACGCCGGTGGCTGAGGGGACACTGGGCGCGTTGACCGTGCTGGTAGAGGTGGCGGTACAGATTTCACGTCTGCGGACTCTTCAGACCACGACAGTTCCGCATACTGCGTGAGCAAGTGGTCGAAAGTCTCTATATCTTCTGCCACGTGCGGTAGGTCCTCGGTGGGAGGTGGGATGATGAGTTGCGTGGTCGTCTCCTGATCGCGTGCATCCAGCCCACTCTTCTCTCCAGCAGCTGGCGTAAAGGAGTATGTTCGCTGTCCGCTACGCGAGATGACGAGTGTGACTGGACTTCCATTTGCAAGCTTGACGGTGCGCGAGCCCAGGTGAAAGACAATCGTTAATGGAGCCTCGGGATTTGGTACTCCGCTGTCCGAGACACATTCTAAAGCTAGCGGGCCTGTCTCAACAGCCGTGTTCGTGCGAAGAGAGACATTGGGAAGGGTGAGGAGAGTGAAGGACATGGTGGTAGGTGGGCAAGGGTGTGTGGCTGTGGTTCAAGCTTGGCTGTGGTGCCAACGGGCTGGTGGAGCTCGTCATAGCTGGGATATTCGCCACATGGATTGAGCCAAAACCCATCCTGGTGCATACATCCGCCAAAATATTTCCACGTAAAGAGCGCAAGCATAGAGCACGGCAAACGAAGGTGCATGGTAGAAGATGAAGCTGTGACAGAAGTCGCCTGGTGCCTTCAAAGCTCAAGCCAAGTAGCAGAGACGCCCGAGTCTTTGGGCTGTGTTTGTTAGTGTTTGGTTGTACCATTGTGGCGTCGGCGACGAAGAAGAGTAGATATTCAGTACTCGAGTCTCACAGTTGTGAATAAATGAAGGAGAATATATGCAAAACCGCTTTTGTCCTCTTCGGGCTTGATGTTGTTCAAGCGGCGAGCAGAAACTTGTGTTGGCCGTCAAACGAGAGACCTGACAAAGCCGAGTGAGAAAGCGCAGCAGACAGGCCGGTTAAGTAGACTCGTTCTGCGATCACGTCGCACCACAGATGAGGATACAAGAACAGAGGCAGATTCATTAATGTAAATATAGGTGGATACACAGTACAGAGGCTCATACAAGTACGACCGAAACGTCCTGAGATACAACAGACGACAACACGACGATCCTATGCGAATGAAGACAAGAGAGCAAACGAAGAACGACGACGAAGGGGCCAACAGACTATAGCTCCTCATCCGTGAACACCTCCTCGCCACGCTTGCGGCGCGCGATGCGGTCCTTCTTGGCCTTGCGAGCCTCGGCCGCGGTAAGCTTCTTGACCTTCTTCACCTCGATCTTGTTGCCCATCGCGTCGTACTGGTCGTCCTCCTCACCGGCCTTCTTGTCGATACGCGGGCCCGAACCCTGACCCTCGACCCAGTTGTGGCCGGACGCCTCGAGACGACCGTCGCGCATGGCCCAGACTTCCTTGCACAGGGACTCCGGAAAGTCGCGGTTGTGGGTGATGACAAGCACACCGCCCTCGAACTCCTTGAGCGCCTTGATCAGGGCCGCGAGCGACTCACGATCGAGGTAGTTGGTCGGCTCGTCGAGGCACATGATGTGAGGGCGACGCCATGTCGCAGCGCCGAGGACGACCTTGACCTTCTGACCACCTGAGAGACCGCGCATGGTGTTGTGCGAGACGAACTCGGCGTCGAGACCAAAGTCGGCGAAGTGCTTCTCGATCTCGCGACGGACGAGAGGGCGAAGGAGACCGAGACGCTGCGCCTCGCGGGTATCGACCTCGAGGACCTTCTTCTCGAAACCGCGCTTGATGAGCTCATCGCGGGGCATCCAGATGTTCTCCGACGACGACATGCCCTTGAACGAAATCTCGTACTCGTACGACTGCTTGAGCTTCTTGCGGTTGAGGATCTCGTCGATGATGCGCTTCTGGCCCTCGACGACGACGATACCGCCCTCCTTCATCTTCTGCTGCTCCTCCTCGGTGATCTGACGCGACTCCTTCATCATCTCCTCGAGATCCTCGCCCGTCTGGTAACGCCAGAGCATGTACTCGAGGGGAGTCTTGTCGAGGTGCTGGTCGATGTGGTGGAAGGCGTGCTGGGCGACGTAGCCAATGACCAAGTTGGGGTGCTTCCAGGTCTCACCGCCGCAGTTGGGCTCGGTGTCGCCGATGAGGAGCTTGACGAGGGTCGACTTGCCAGATCCGTTGGGTCCGAGGACGGCGACACGGGAAGAAAGGGAGACTTGGAGGGTGATGTCGTACAACTGCTGCTTCGTCTGCGTGGGGTACTTGAAGCCGACCTTGCGCATCTTGATCAGCGACTTCTCCTTGGTCTTGACACCCTCCGAGCAGAGGAGGCTCGGGGAGCTTGAACTGGTAGTCCTCAGCCGCCTCGAGCGTGTAGTACGAGCGGGCCTCGGGGACCTGCTTCATGAACGCCTCGAGGTTACCGCGGTAACGGCGGAGCTTGAAGCGGTTCAGGTGGAGGACGTCGGTGATGGTGTTGTTCAAGAAACCGGAGTCGTGCGAGACGATGACTATAATTGTGTTAGCGTGGATCGAGAACCAAGGGTAAAAATGATGCGTACTGGAAGTGCAGGTCGTGAGGCCGGTAAGGTAACCCTCGAGCCAGGCAACGTTGACAACGTCCAAGTGGTTGGTGGGCTCATCGAGCAAGAGGATGTCGGCCTTGAACAGCATCGCACGGGCGAGCGCGAGCTTCATCTTCCAACCGCCAGAGAGCGAGCCGATCGAGCTCGCCTGACGCTCGTCCGAGAAGCCGACAGAAGCGAGGGTCTCGATGACCTCCTCCTTGCCAGCCAGGATACGCTTGTCTGAGAGAATGAACTCGAGAATGGTGGTTTCCTCCTCAGAGCCGTCAATGTCGTGCTCAACGTAGAAGGTGCGGACCTCGTCGGGCGACGGGAAGCCCTCGACCTGGCCGTTGGTGATCGCCCTCATGAGGGTCGACTTGCCGGTACCGTTCCTACCGCAGAGACCGTAGCGGTGGCCACGCTTCAGGCGAAGGGTGGCGGTGTTGAGCAGGATCTTGGCGCCGTACGCCAGCGAGAACTGGCAGTTGCAAAGGTCCTCGCCTTCCTCCTCGTCCTCAAGAGCCTCTGCCTCTTCGTCGCCGATGGTAGCAGACTTGACGGCCCACTCGTTGACGATCGTGACGGGCTCGGGGGTGGTGGCGAGGAACTGGATGTAGGGAATGAGCGTCTGCCACTGAGCGGTGTCGAATTCCTTGGCGTTGACGAGAGCGGCAGCGAGGTTGGACGCATACATGGTCTCAACGTTGCCGGCAGAGACCGTGGTACCAGACTTCTTGTAGATGCCGATGAGCGTGTGCGCGAGCTGCTTCTCGTCAGCGAACTTGAGCGGAGGGAGGTCAGAACCATCACCGGTGGGGACGTTGCCAACTTGACGGAGAGTAGCGATGGCGCGGCCAACGACTTGACGAGCCTCGGGGTCACCAATGGTGGTCTCGACCTTGAGCAACCCAGGAAGGAGCTTGGGGATGAAAGGACGGACGGTGACCTCCGAGTCGACGAGCTTGGCCATGTTATCGGTAATAACGGCGACCTTGCGCTTGGTGGCAGTCAACTTCTCAGAGAGACCACGGGACAAGAGGGGGACCATGAGCGACAGAGTGGGTGAATCCACCTCCGAAACGAATGTGGTGGCCGAGAGGAGTCCGATGGTGGGGACGACCTTCTCGACGGGATTAATCAAAGAGTCAATCAGAGCAGGAATAAAGCGTTCGATATCCTTGTTCGAGATGAGTGCTGTGGCCTTTTCGAGAGTAACGCGCGCGGCCTTCTTCACGTCGGCCTTGGTGTCCCAGATCGCCTCGGCGAGCACGGGCACAATGTCGGGTGTGAGGCGGGCGATTTGGGCGGGGCTAGAGGCGATGAGCTGGTTGAGGACGGTGAGCGAGCCCGTCTTGATCTGCCACTTGCCGGCCGTCTTGATTTCGTGGAGAAGGGCGGGGAGGACAAGTCCTGCTGCCCATTTGTTCTGGTTGGAAGCGTATAAGCGAACCGCCTCAATGGCCGCCGTCCGGACGGCGGGCATCTTGTCGGCGAAAGTCTCAAGGAGCGCAGCATAGATGCCACTGTCGATGAAGAGAGGCTCGAAGGCGCGGATGGCGGGGGACGCGGCGATGGCAGCAACAGCGCCTGCAGCGCCCTCGCGGGCGGTGGGCGACTTCTTGTCATTGAGCGCTTTCACGACAGCGTCGGTGAAGCCGATGTTCTGGAAGGCGGAAGGGCCTTCCTTTTCGGCGAGAGCGGCAAGCTGTGCAGCTGCGGCTTCACGGGTTGCCTTGTCGGCGACAAAGAGACCAGATACATCGAACTGCCCTGGAGCGGGCGCGACGGCGGCCTTGAGAGAGGCGGGAGAAGGGGTAGCAGTAGCGGCAGCGGTGGTAACAGCTGGCATCTAACCAGTCGTCAGCAACACCCATCGACATAGCAAGCAGGTACGCACTCTGGAAGATGGTAGAGATCTTGTCGTAACGTGCGTTAGAGCAGGAAAAGGCCGAGCAAGTCGAGTAAGGTATCAAAACGCTCTATGTGTGTGCGGCGTAAGCCTGGAGAACGTTGTTAGCCTTTACGTTGGGGGAGATTCGCGACGGCGCTCACCTCTAAGGAGTACACAAAAGAGGGAGAAGAAAAGGGGATGGGAGTAGGTCGCAAGGCCAAAAGCTGCTTAAATACGAAGAGTAAAAAGATGATCACGCACGTGGCGCCGGGGCATCTTCCGGGGCGCTTAGTGAGTCTGGGACGGCTCTACGCCCAAATCGTGCAGTTCTGGCACTTCCTCGGTCCTTGCAGGTTCATCTGCTTGGATCAGCCGAGTGCGGGGAATGGGGAATTGTCGATACCCCACACGCAGCACACAGCCTCCGTTTCTCAGGTACATCCGATCGAACCTACGCTTCCGCGGACACTGTCAATGCCGATGTGTGCAGCAAGGCATACCTCTCGGCCGCCTCATGTCGGACGAGCAATTCAATCCCCAGTCCGCTTGCAACGCGGTGCAAATTGTGACTGATCCATCCATCGGCCCTCCTAGCAGCGAAGTACCCACGCAGGAGGCGGTGTGGCACCGCGAACTTCCGTGCAGCGCTTAGCGCCGAGAACCAAGACCCCGCATTCTTCGGATAGCCTCAAAGGTCGTCCGGCGACTCGAGGATTTGTCAGAGAAGGCGACGAGCTTGGAGCCATCGGAGGAATGTTGGGAAGACTATACGCAGGATGTCTGCGCATTTGTCTGTTGTCTGAGTCACTGTAGCAGCCGCGGAAGCGAATTTTGTTGCTGCAGACAAAACAATACTGAGTAGACCAAACGCGGAAGAGGACAAAGAACGCGGCCTGGAATCGATGTAGCAGACGCTGATGGTCTCGAGAAGGTTGCCGAGCAGCCTGCCTCGAAAGGCGTGTCTGCAACACCTGTCCCTTCTCGTCAATACAGCGAAGTGTTCAATTGCTCCTCACCACTGGGATGTCCGCCATGAAACTGGTCTGTAACAGTGACCCCGATCGATGATATTGATTGAATCGACGAGGCACAGCGATTCACCGATACCCTGAAAAGCAGCAAGGCAATTTGGCTTTGCAGCTGTCGCGGCGGATTCTTCGCGGAGCTAACATGCACGCTCGCTTCCGCGGAGGTGAGCCTTAGTGCTGCAAACATAATAAAACTGAGTGTACGCAAATACGCAAGAGGACAGCGAAGAGACTCAGCCTGAAATCGATACAACAGACTTTGATAGACTCGAGAAGCTCGCCAGCCGACCAGCCTCAAGGGGCGTGCCCTCATCGGCAATCTCCTCTCGTCAATACGGAGAGGCATTGAATCGTGCCTCGCCATACTCGCCATGAAACCGGTCATTTACTGTGAACCCGATCGATGAGGTCAATTCAGTAGACAAGGCACGAGTATTCATCCAAGACATGCGACATGCAGCGGGTCCTTCAGGCCAAGTCGCCGTCCCAGCTGTGGTGGCGCATTCTTCGAGGGGCTGACCCGCATGCCTTATTCACCATCTCCCTGAAAGCTATCGATTGTCAGAAGGTTCATTGGATGTATTCCTAGTACGCGGGGTAGAAGTGTATGAATATAGCCTGCTAATAGACCTTTCATTCTGAGCAGTACTTGGACGCTTATGACTGAGGACCCGGGACACCCTAAACTCAATCCTCGTTCGCACGAGCGAAACTGAGAGGGGCGAAAGGCTGGCATCATAAATCAATCAGCATGCGTTTCAGACGACAAAGCAACAGACGTACATAGCCTCCCGCCTCGTAGTGCTTGCTGTTCGCCTCGACCCAGTGCAGACGCAGCGCATGCAAGAACGCAGACAGACCCTGCGCCGTCGATCAGTATCAGATCCCACCCATTCAATGGCGGAAGCCGAAACGCCGCACATACCTCCATGACACACAGGATCGCAACCGTGAGGATGAACCACAGTACGCCGACGACAGCGACGGCAATGATGCCGATAACGCCTGGGAGTCCGAGCACTGAGTCAAGCGTCATCGTCCACAGAACCTCGGAGAGCTGCGCGTGCGCGAGCGAGAGCGCCCAGAGACGGAGGTACGACGCGGTGTGTGAAATGCAGCCGAGGCAGAATTCGATGGTGTGGATGACCTGGTGGATCACGACCTCGCCGAAGTCGTGGTGCTCCTGTCGGTCAGATGTCAGCACAAGGCGTCTCGGATGCTCACGGGATGCATACCTCCTCGTCGCCCTCCTGCTCGGTGACAGCCCTGCCGTTCCCTTCTTCCTCGCCCTCAAGCTGGTCATCTGTGCCGTGCCCGATGGTATCTTCGCCTCCGAGCCCAATATAGCCCTGGCTCTTGATCTTCTTCATCTCCTGGTACTGCAGGTACGGCTTCGTGATCAGGAGCCACGGGACACAGATCATGGCGATACCGAGCAAGATCAGCTGCACAGTGCCCTGACCAGGATAGAGCTGCATATCAGAGGGAACATCTCCAGGCGAGAGGAACATCGAGATCAACATGTTGAGAAGGGACGGCGGTGGGGTCGTGGACTGGGACCAGTCGACGCTCCACTTGTACAGAATGCAGACCACGAGGTAGCCGAAGATGGACTGCAGGAAGAGCATCTGGGGCATGAAGTTGGTGTAGATATCGATAGAACGCTTGAAACGAAGGTGGTTAGGCACTTGCAGGCAAAGTGCAAAGGTCATCTATTGAAGCAATCGATAAGTATCTTTGTTACACGAACCGAAGGGCGAACGCACATGAATAACACCAAGGACGATGGACATCTTCATCTTGTAAGAGTTCGTAAAGATGAGCGAGTTGTCGGCACCATGCCAACCAGGATCCAAGCCGAATGGATATGTGTGACCGTTGGCTACGCCAACAGCTGTCTTGTTGTCTGGCCTTTCAGTGAAGTCCCATCCTGAATGGAAAATATGAAGGGACTTCGAGAAGATGTCGTTGTAGATGAAACCGGTGTACATGGAGAAAAGGCCCATGAGCAGAATGATGTAGCGACCACTGCAACCAAGTGTCAAAAGAGTTGATAGCCAGACGATGGAAGACTCACTAGAAGAAAGTGCCGAAGATTTCTCCGAGGTCGGCCTTGGCCAACTGTCTCTCCCGAAGTATCATGAAAAGGGCAGCGGTGAAGAGAATAAAACCGTGACCAATATCGCCGAACATGACGGCGAACAAGAATGGGAATGTAATGACGGCGAAAAGACCAGGGTTGACTTCTTGATAGGTGGCGATACCATAGCTGTCCATGATCGTTTGGAATCCTTCGGTAAGCTTATTAGTACGATGGAAGGTCGGTGGCTTCTTGGTCGTCCTGAGCTCGCGTAAAATAGGGGGCACATTGGTACCGGATTCTTCCTGTGAACGATCAGGCAAAAGTTCGATGGTTATATGCGGGGACTTACAGTAGCATGCCGCAGCGCAACCTGAATCATTGGGATATCTCTCGTAGGAACCCAGCCCTCTGCAAGCAGCGTCTTGCGCCTAGTGTCGTAGTTCAGCAAGTTCAGTGTCTCGTAAATCAACTTCTCCTTCGAGACGACGTCTTGCCAAACTGCCAGGCTCTCGCCGACGGTGACAAGCTCCATACGGCGGCTATTTCCAGTATTGTAAAGCACGACCTGGAGGTCCTCGAGACGAGCAGTGACTTCACGAAGCGAGTCCGAACGCTTGTCAGCGTTGGCATCAATGGGGTAGATGGTGGCACCCATGGACTCGGCGACCTTGCGAATCTTCGCCAACAGCGTGTCGCCATGCGCGAAGATGATGAAGACATTCTTGCGGGTCTCCGTGCCAGTGGCGGGGTCGACGAAAGGCTCTGCGATGTCTGTGTGGTTCATATAGAGGTTACCACGCAGGACGCGCCACAGTACACGCTCGAACGTGGGGAGACGGGACCGCTCGATAGTGCCCGCAACGAACCTAGCATGAATGAGTACAGCGCATATAGTCACGTGTCCGCAGATGGCTTACTCAAGATCGAACTGAACGTTGCCGGAATACTGGGCCTCCCGGTCGTCGTGCTGAAGTAGTGGGGCAGAGCTATCGTCGAATGATGTGCGCACGTCGGATTGAACTCCTTCAGCCTAGCCAACGGTCAGTCTGACAGACATAGCCATGGCTGTCGAGCAACATACCCTGTCGAAGAAAACTGCAGTCTCTCGAAGAACATGACGAGCCTCAACAAGCTCTTTCATCCGCTCAGACAGCTGCTGGTAGCTCTCGTTCATCTGTGCAAGCCGAGCCTCGTGCTCAGACAGCTTTGTGTCGAGCTCGTCAATGGTTTGCGCAGCGCGAGGTCCGACAGTGACAAGCGGCAAACAGTCATACAGAGGTCGTACTGGAATGTTCTCCTTTTCTTTTCAATTTGACTCTGGAAAAAACGGACACGGCGGGCCATCTCGTCGATGCGACGGATCTCGCCAACATACGACCGTTGGAAGGGGTTGACATCAGGATTGAGCTGTGGTGGATTCAACGAGAATATCGACACTACAAAAGCATTGAACGTACATCCTTGAACTGAACATCTCCTAGCTCTCCTAGTTCGGCGATGGTGTCATGAGCCACTTCGGTTGGGACGATGAGCTGCACTAAGCTCATCTCCTCCGAGCCTATGCATACAGTCAGTTTTGTAACAGCCAGCGTCCACTACACTCACGGAATAGGGTCGGATATTCGTCCGACATGCTGAGGATATCGTCGTCGCTGAGATGGACGTCGAAGGCAGTGTTGAGAGCGTCGAGCTGCGTGCCCGGCGGTAACGCTCCCTTTCCCGGGTTGCACCGGCCGAAGCCAATGACCATCACCCGGCTGGCCGGCCGGCCGGACCGCCGTAGGGCACTGGCAGAAGCGGCTCCGAAGCGGCTCTGACAATCCAGAACCATGTAATTTCGTCAAGAGGACGACAGCTGCATACCCGAAGTCCGTTCATATAAATAACGAGATGCTGCTGGCCGGTGTGCTCAACAGTCTCGAGGTCTTGCCTTCCTACCACCTGTAATACACTCTCACCCATCCCTCAACATTCCCCAGGATGACAATGCCTCCAGCGAACGCTGACCTCGCTACCATGTGGGCATTCCTCAGGGAGGGCATCGACCAAATTATGTCTAATGCGCCAGCGACTCCTTCGTTCGCGGACCATCAGCGCCTCTATACAGTCTCATATAATTACTGCACCAGTCACACAGTGCAGATGGTCGGCAACCCACCAGTTCAAACTCAACGAAGTGGGTCTTGCAACACTTTTTTAAATTCCGAAGAGTGGCTAGAAAGGGTACTAACTTGTCTCTCTGCAGCTGACGCGAATCTCATAGGATCGGATATGTACAACAAGCTTGTTGAATACTTTATTACCCTTTCGAAGGCGTTACTAGACGTGAGTGTTAGCCGGATGATGATACCTGGCGATTTAATTGAGCCAGCTACGGTGCTGTAGGAATCACACGGTTTGCAAGACGAAGCGCTCCTTCGATATTATGCCAGGGAATGGACCCGTTACACCAGTGGTGCTGATCATGTCAATCGACTTTTCACGTACCTCAACCGCCACTAGGTGAAGCAGGCGCGACATGATGGGCATAAAGACGTCTACCCTGTGTATAAAGTATGTCATGCATTGCCATTCGCGCACATGGAGAATTGACTGAGGAATGTGTTCAGCTTGCCCTCATGCAATGGAAAACCAACTTCTACATACACGTTCAGGGCGAGGGTACACAGTTGACGACTGGTGTTCTTCGCCTTATTGAACATCAACGTAACGGCGAAATCACTGACGAAGAGTTGATCAAGAAGATCGTCGGCTCGTTTATCTCCATCGGTCTGGACGAGAGCAACATTGACAAAAAGTCGTATGAGGTCTATAAGGAGCACTTCGAGCAATCGTTCCTCAAGGCTACTGAGAATCACTACCGCGAGCAGCCCAAGGCATTTTTCGACGACGATGATGATATCTGTGGTTACCTGAAGAAGGTGGAGGGGTGCCTGCGCGAGGAAGAGGATCGCGTCGAACGGTACTTGGATCCAATTTCCAGCTGGGCTCTTTCAGCAAAATTTGAGCGTGTTTTCATTCGCGAGCATGCTGAGCGATTGTGTGACGGGTTCGAGGCTCTTCTCGATCACGGCCAGGATGAAGACTTGCAACGCTTGTATACTCTTCTGTCCCGGCTCCGCGGGGTTTCAAGCTGCTTCGCAAGAACTTTGGAGGGCGCACCAGCAGGGTGGGTGTAGCTGCCATAGCGAAGCTTGCGGGCGACGGCGTCGATCTCAATCCCGAGACGTACGCCAATGCTCTGCTCGAGATCCACCGGACGAATCCTGATGCGGGCAACCGGAACTTCCGTGGCGTCGCAAGTTTCATAGCAAGCTGGGGCGAAGCATTTGGTAACTTATACTTTCCTGTGGAAGGGCAATATTTGAGATACCTGAGGAGCCAGATCTCCAGAGGTGATCCAAACGAGGTGATGTGTGATCTTCTAATCATTCCAGCAATTGTCCTATTGACCTTGGCTTGTTTTCTCTTTCTAGCATCACTTTATGCGAGGGCGTAGCGAGTTTGCCGACCGCCACCAATCTTGGCTATTTAGAGCCTGATCGGCGTCGGTGGCGGCGGGCGCACGGTGGCCAACCTTGACTATCGGTGTATGTCGAGAGTAGAACGTAAATGTAGCCGTCACCACTTGGTTTACACTGACCCATCATCTTGCATACGCCAGATACTAGCTACTTACTCATCCGGTCACTTACAGGTAACGGCGAACACCGGGTTCTTTGCCGTCAACCTGCTTACCTTCCTGCAGCCCTACTCAGCCCTTCTCGCTCACGCTCACGACGCCGCGCCCGAGTTCCTCCCCTATGACTGGACGACCGCCGACCTCTGGGCTGCGCCGCTCGTCACGAGCCTCTGTGCGCTACTCCCGCACGCGCCGCCGTACTGGGCCGAGCTGCACTACTCAGGCTCGCTATTCGAGGCGGCGGCGCCCATGGACCCCGGGACGGTACGTGCGGTGTGTGCGCTGTTCCTCACGACGCTGTTCGATGCGCGCACGTAGAAGAACTTTGGCGGCGCAGTGGTGGCGCACAGGCGGCGGAGCAGAAGCTCAAGACTGGGCACGAGAAAGTGCATAAAGTGTGAGTAAGGAGGCGCAGTGGATGGTGTATAGTAACCCGCGGGCGGCCGTGCCGCCCTACGGTTGGGTTCATGCCCAGTACCGGGTGCAGTCATCGGAGCTTCACAGTGTTGACGAACTGGACACTTATCACTGGATTTTTGTGGATGTATGCGTAGATTTTTTTTTGTTTTGGAATGATGACCGATTGTCTTCGTGTGGTAGGGTAGGGTAGTCTCCCTAAGCAGAGTAAGTAGACTAAGACAGACTCAGATGGACGGTCGTCTGTCTGACGCACCGGCGCTGCGTCCGCCGCGCTAATTCGGTTGATGGAGTTCCATGTTCGGTCGCTTCGGGCCTGGTTGACTTCAGGCGCAGCTGCATCTCGAACGTCATTTGAGCGTCCTTGGTCTCTTACCACCAGTACTCACTGCCCTCTTCGAATTCCTGCACTTTACGACCTGCGACGACCTTGAATGCCTGTGTATGACCTACCCTCTGCGGGCTACAACCCCGAACCTTTCTCGAATCACCCAGTGTATCTCGCAGCACGGGATGCTCGTTCTGCGATCACGCCGAACGAAACACAACGAACTACTCTGATAGTGGCAGGATGCTATATCTTAGCAATTGCCATTCTTTGGTATGCTTATGAATTACTTGTCGAGCCTGGGTGCTTACACAGCGCGTGTAGGCATGTGCCTTATATCAGCTTCGTCCGTAAGTTCACCTTTTCCAAGAGTGTGACTTTACTTGACTGATGCGAAACAGTATATCCTTTCAAGTGAGCTATTATAGATCTTTGACAGATTGATAATACCCTAATCTCCACCCGTAGACTTCTCACCGTTGGATTTCATGAGGTGAGGGCATATCGCGGACTCATTGAAGTAGGGACTTAAACCTAGACACGCATACGCTTTAGATGAGCCATGCCATAATGGGAGGTTTGTTTCCCATAAAAGTACATGTTCTGCTTTAACTGATAGATGCCATTATAGTTTTGACTTGTGCCACCATTCACTCCATCGAGCTGGACCGTGAGTGTCGGCGGCTCTCAACCCATAAACTCCCGAAATGACGCTCTTGACTAGCCGACGAAGGAGGCGCTACACGCATGTCTGGGGGAATACCCTGGATCACCCTACCGGCTGGATATCTCGGCTCGAGTCTCATCGGCGCTGCGCTAATCACTTGTGGCTTTGACACCAACGCGAGCAAGGTTGCGTGCCTAGTGCTGGCTGCGTTCTTTTTGTTTACGCTTTGGTGGGCGAGGCGCGAGATTCTGTGCGTATATCTTGCATCTCCAACAATTCACCCGTTTAAAGACTAAATTCTCTCCAGCACCTGGGTGTTGATTCTCGGCATGTCGGGACTTATTATCCTGTTTTGGTTTGTAGGCGGTGGAGTTGCACTTCGCTATTTTGTAAGTGTACTCTGTCCTGTTTGGCGCCATTACAGCTGACACCTGCAATGACTTGAAGATCCTATTTATAGGTGTCATGTCATGCCTATACGTACTTTGGGATGTTATAGGTGCGCTCTATAGTTGACGCGAACCGCTGTTGCTCGACGTTGATGCTTTTCTGCTTCACAGACGACACTATTGCACGTAAAGCTAATGGATCAGACGCTTCGTCATTCGCTGAAATTTGTGGATGTTGCCCCTCCCAAAGTACGTCATTTCAACGCATTTCACATCGCCTGAACTTAATTGATACACAGTATGGGGCGTTATCTGGCTCATACAAGCGTCCATTTTCTTTGCCGCTGGGTTGATTGTGGGAATCGTTGCTTTCAAGGTCAGTCAGCGAAGCTTATTTACGCATGCATGTATTGAGCGGTGTCTTAGGAATCCTCTGCTCAACAAGCCTCGGATTCAAAGCATTTCCTTCCCGTACCTGGAGCGCCAAATGCAGCCATGAGCTGCTCGTCGAACCTCGGATGGATATTGGCCAGTGCCTCTCTGAGCATCGTTGCCTCGTGGGTATTTTAGACGGCATAGTGGTACGCGCGCAAGTGCGCCGTATGATCTCTAGGACTGTGACGATATTTATACTGCTTTTGCTTTGAATAGAGCTATCATGTACTGACTGAATCTTATCTCGTCCCATATTGTGTACTTACTGTGTACTGGTGTCTTCTATAGCCATTTCTAAGCGTCCGGCTCATGATTCGTCAATTTTTGTCCGTGCACTGAGTTTGCACAGGCCTTACGAGGGCTTAATCTTAAGCTCGAAAACAAGACTCCGTGACCGGCCTGTCTGCTGTGTTTTCTCACAAGGTCTCATGTGGCCTTACGTTTCACAGTCAAGACAAGCTTGAACTGTCTCCTCGCCCGTCGCCGCTTTGTCCACCATCACTCCCACTAACGTATGGTCGATCACGATTCATAAGACCTGAGTGGCACTGCTGCCAGTGAGGCCTGCCAGTGAACATATTCACGAGATCTGTGAAGTCGCTTCTTTTCTGCCTTCGTTTTCGGGCCACCATGAGCTTGTAAAACAAATGTCGGCTGTGCTGACTCGCAAGACTTGACAGTTCTGTCCCGAGCTTCGCCTCATTTCAGCTGCTTCTACAGGTAGTCTGACATACCAAATTAGGAAGGTATAGCAAGGAGGAGTTTCGCTCTCGGGTCTTGCTCTGTCCCATCACACTGCTCATGCCTCGTCAAATCTTCTAACATTTGTTCAAAAGAGATATGCATCAGGCTATGCAACATTGACACTTTCGCGTACCTGGAACTATGCCTGGATCGGCGGTGGCACGATCATCGTGCGCGGGAACGCCAGAATCTCCCAATTTGACTTCAGCCAACTTCGAAGAAAACATGCCTTGTCCAGCTTGTCCTCAACCACCACCATGTCGACCTGCCTGAACTACGGTGTCGCCAACGGATCCTCCTGTGCTTGCCCCGTCGGCTGGGGTGGTGCAGACTGCAGCCAGCCGGCGTGCGGGGGCACCATCTTCCAGGGGTCAAGCCGCCCGCTTATCCCTGCACCGACGACGGCCAACTCGTTCGGGAATCTCACGGCCGCGGGGTGTGCATGCGAAGACGGGTGGACCGGCGAGGGCTGCAACGTCTGCCAGACCGCGAATGCGTGCCAGACGGGTTTCGCGGCGGATGGACGCAGCTCGAGCACGGCGGGCTTGGGCCTGCCGTCAAGCCAGAACGGCACGCTCGTATGCAATAACCAGTCGCGGGTGTATGCGTCAGGACAAATGAGTTGTCAGGTGAACGTGAGTATCCGTTTAATATCTCGTGGGGTGCCATCTCACGTGCCGTAGAATCCGACCCTTCAGTCGCTATTCCCCCTCGCCTCTACTCTAACCATTATCAGAACACTGGATGACAGTCGAACACCGCTACCGAACATCACTAGCTTTGGGCCAAGCGGGTCTCTATATGCGCAATTTATTTACGCTGGCGAGGAACAATTCTACTGCTCGGCCAACTCCTGCGACCAGACACTGGGCTCCGGCGGAAGTTCTGACTGGCTTTGTCAGAACCTCCAGTGTCACTGCATCGATAACTCCGCGTTCTGCAAGGCCGGGTCCCTCACCGACCTCACCAACGTCCTAAACCCTCTGTCCGGTACTCTTGAGATCTCGTGCGACGCTCCGTCATCCCAGAACAACACGGCGGACTGTGCATTCAAGCAGCAGACGATCAATCAGGTGTTTGGCTCGGCTGGTCTCTCACTCAGCGGCTGCACGTTCGGCGAGTGTGTCGCGCAGAACGTTATCGACGCCGCGGCGGGCACGAATTCGAGCACGACGGACCCCGGCTCGCACGGTTCGTCGCTGGGCGGGGGTGTCATCGCGGGCCTCGCCGTCGTTGGCAGCCTCGTCGCACTCGCACTCGCGTTTTTGCTCTTCGGCTGGATCATTCAGCGCCGCGCGAAGCGCCACGGATACGGAGGCTGGACAGGCAAGTTCGGCGGCGTGGCTATCGAATGGGTGAACGTCAGCTATTTCGTGCCGTCGACCCATCAGGGCTTCACACTGCGGAGGCGCCGTGGCCAGGATGCTTTGAATGACCAGAAGGTTGTTCTCGACAATGTCTCTGGGCGCGTTGAGCCTGGCAATATGTTGGCGATCCTTGGACCCAAGTGGTAAGTCTATCTATTGTCACAAGTCCTTCCTTAATTCGTGCTATTGCAGGTGCTGGAAAGACGACTCTCATTGAAATTCTGGCCGGAAAGAATAAGAGCGGTCGGACCACAGGGACCGTTTCCTTCTTTCCAACTGCGCGACCTAGAGTGGGATTCGTCTCCCAACAGGATGTCCTCTCGCCCACCCTCACAGTATATGAAGCCTTGCTCTTCGCCGCAGAGCTTCGCATCCCGGAAAGTGTTCCCACAGTGGAGAAGCGTGCTCGCGTAGACGATATAATCGAAAAACTCGGCTTGGTCGGCGTCCGGAACACTCGCATTGGCGACGGGGAACGACGAGGGATTAGCGGCGGGGAGATGCGTCGTGTCAGTATCGGCCTGGAGCTCGTCGCACGTCCGGACGTCTTGATCTTAGACGAACCCACGTCGGGCCTAGATTCGGTGTCCGCGGCAAAGGTTACGCATGTATTGCATGCCGTCGCGCACGACGCCGTCAATCCGACCGTCGTCATTGCGTCAGTACACCAGCCAAGCTCGCAGCTGTACCACTCCTTCGACCAGGTCCTCGTGCTCGCGCACGGCCGTGCGTTATACTCAGGACCTGGCGGCTTCGCACCGGCGACACACTTCTCAGCCCAGGGTATCGCGTTCCACGAAGGCTACAACGTCGCCGACTACTTGCTGGAGATCGCCAGCGACCCGCCAGTCAGCCTGTTCCAGGCCGCTCGCGCGAACAACTCCCCTGTCATCTCCGCAACCGGGCGCGATTCGGAGAACGAGCGTTCGCAGGGAGACGATACCGCAAACACTTTAGAAAAAGGGTATACTGGGTCTCCGGATGTTCGGGAGTTGACGTCTTCAAGCACCCGACGTGGAAGCTCTGGATATGCGACGACGTTCCTTACTCAACTTGAAGTCCTTTCTGGCAGAGAGTGGAAGATTCTGCGAAGGTGCGTGGACAATATTTAGTCGATCCATGCGTGATATTGATAGCCATAACACAGGGATCTTACTTTGTTCTGGACTCACGTCGCCGTTTCTTCCGTGCTTGGTGTGTTTGTGGGTGGCCTTTACTTTAAGACGGGCATCACTATCGCGGGCTTCCAGTCTCGCATCGGATGTCTATTCTTCTTGGTATGTGCACCGGTGCGGAACGTCTTTGTTCATGCTCATGGATCACTCGACTGCGTAGGGCGCACTCATTGCCTTCTCTACGCTGAGCGCGTTGTATCATGTCGTCGAATCTCGACCACTTTTCCTTAGGGAACGTGCTACAAACTACTACAGGTTAGTACGCGCTTGATGAATGAAAGTACTCCAAGACACTAACCATTTGTTAGCCCCGCCGCCTGGCTGTTGTCTCGGTTCATCTTTGATGTGGTGCCGCTGCGTATCTTCCCCGCGATCATCGTTGCCTCTGTGTAGGTGGCAGTATCTTCGGCCCTCAAATGTATCTCATAACTTCACAGGACGTATTGGATGGCTGGGCTCGCCCCTCTGCTGCCCATTTCTTCAAGTTCTTGTTCATTCTCGTCTTATATACGCTCGCCATGACGCTGTTTGTACGTGATCTCCGATCATACACGATTCACAGTCTAACCAGCGGTCCGTAGAACTTCCTACTGGGCTCCTTGTTCGCCAACGGCGGAGTCGCCATTTACTGAGCGCCCTAACGGCGCTATACCAAATGACCTACGCCGGATTCTTCGTTCATCTGAACGATATTCCGCCAGTCCTTCGTTGGCTCCAGTGGTTGTGTCCTCTCAAGTACACTCTGGAGGCTTTATCGGTGAACGAGGTTGGCTCGGGGCTGATGATCGAGGACACGTTGCAAGGCGTGCCCGTGAACGTATCCGCGAGTCTCATCATGAACTTGGTATGTAGCCTCTTATGACCTGGATCTCATTGCATGTGCTGACGATACGTTATCTACAGTTGTTTGGCTTTGGTGATAACAACTACTACAGGGATGTACTTGTATTGTTTGCCTTCATCGCCGGCTTCGGTGTGGGGGTCATCATGGTGGTCACATTCCTCCTTCGGGAACGGCGGTGAGCCCATGTATCATCCATGTATGTGTACACAAATCTCTTCGGCTTGTACTATGGCGGATTTATGGACAATGTATTGGTTTACACGAGCGGGGATTACGGACGCGATATTCGTCTGGGTGTGCGGGGATTCTGACAGCTGCGGCGTTAGTGATGGGTCAAACCCGGGTAAGGAGGGACGCGCGGGCTCGACAACGGTCCCCAGCTCCCTCAATTGCTAGCTTGTAAAATCTTGTAAAACGCCATAAAAATTGTTGGGCGTATGTCATTATCTGACAGGGCGTAGCAGACCTACGCGACGAGCGAGTCCACTCGCCGTCTGCCCATTGGTACGCAAGCGAAGACGAGTGAGATTGACCGTGGGAACGTATACACTGACCGAGCGTTAAATTGAACGCTTCCGGCCTGGCCTCCGAGTGTCTCCCTTCCCGCGTCCCTGCACTCCCCCGACCTCCCAGACCCACCCCCACGAGCCCAACATGGCCGGTGAAAACGAGCTCGAGTACCTCAAGGGCTTGGTGAGCCAGCTGAACGGCAAGATCAAGGCGCTGGAGGAGAAGGCGAAGAGTGCTGTCTCAAAGCCCACGCCCGCTCAGCAGCTCCGCACGATCCTCATCGGCCCTCCCGGTGCTGGTGCGTCGCGAAAGTACGCGTCGTTTGCGAGCGCGAGTGCTGAATATCTGTTGCAGGCAAGGGTACGCAAGCTCCCAACATCAAGAAGCAGTTCTGCGTGTGCCATCTTGCGACCGGGGACATGCTGCGTGAGCAGGTGGCGAACAAGACGAAGCTCGGCGTCGAGGCGAAGAAGATCATGGACGCCGGCGGGCTGGTCAGCGACGACATCATGGTCGGCATGATCAACAGCCAGTTGGAGGGCAACAAGGATTGCAAGAACGGGTACGTGTGCCGCTACGTGTATTTACCGTGTCTGCCGGCGTTTGAGGAATGCATGCGTCATCCCTTCCTGCGAGTGATTTGAGCTTGACGATCGGCGTGAACGCTTTTCTTGAATGAGGGTTTTGCAGTATGTCTTTGGAAGTGCGTACTAACATCCTGCGTTACAGCTTTGTCCTTGACGGATTCCCCCGCACGGTCCCGCAAGCCGAGAAGCTCGACGCCATGCTTGCTGATCGCAAGGAGAAGCTCGACTCCGTCGTTGAGCTCGCGATCCCCGACCAGCTGCTCATCTCTCGCATCACCGGACGTCTCATCCACCCCGCCAGCGGTCGATCATACCACAAGGAGTTCAAGTGCGTACTCGTCTTCCTCTCCCGTCTACTCCGTGAGCTGATGTTGAGTTCTGCCTGATAGCCCTCCGAAGAAGCCCATGGTCGATGACATCACCGGCGAACCACTCATCCAACGGTCCGACGACAACGTCGAGGCTCTGCGCAAACGCCTCACCGTTTTCCACAGCCAGACAGGGCCCGTCGTCGAATACTACAAGAAGAAGAACCTGTGGCACCCCATTGACGCCGCCCAGGCACCAGCCGTGGTCTGGGAAAACCTGAGCAAGGTCTTCCGGGGTCAGTAGTTTCTTGTACAGCGCCTTCATTAGATTCTGGTAGATCTCGAGTGTATATGATTGTGCTATGGACTTTCAGAGCCGCTCGTTGTGAGATATGCGCGTGCGTCAAGATGCGGTGAGTAGCGGCCGTCCTATACGTGCAGTTCAGTTCTGACGAGAATCATTAGTGTCTGAGTGATCCCCCTGCGTCTTGAGCAGCTCATTGCACCGGATTTTGCTTGGTATTCGCAGGTGCACTTTTCAGGAGACGCCGTCGCGGAGTGCAATAGCTGGCGGCTGCCGTCATCCGCAACCGCTTGCGCACTCGAAGTACAAAGGTGTGTGCGCCATGGGTATGAATCCCTTGGGAGTTACAGTGACATCCGATGAGCGTGTTTTCAACAAGATAACGTCGAGGGGTTCCTTGCCTCATGCGCCCCGCGCTTTTGAGGGTCCTCATCCTCATCTTGGCACCATTGGTAGCAAGGGCGCGGTCAGGACGCGGGGAACAGTGCGAGCGTCGCCTCACCTGCTGCAATATCAACCAAACGCGGCGGCTTGTGGCGCCCCCTGAGTGCGGACCAGTCGAGTTGTAGTCGAGACGGCGGTCTGCTCCGCCAGTATGGCATGGCGCGGCGTTGACGTCATAAGAACAAGAGATGGTAGGTACCGGGGATTCCGCCGCGGGTAATTCGACAGGAGATTCAAGACTTAGCGTACAACGCAGGTAGCGTATTGCACACAAACCAGCTATACAGATCCTCGACTCGCAAGTTATTGCGGCATACTCGACCGGTAGCAAGTCTCCCTTCCGAGCAAAGGCTAAGGAGAGATCGCACTCCTAATTACTTACCGGTGAGTCCGGCAGACACCGAGTCCATCCTGAGATCTGGACAATTGTCTCAGATTTCTGTTCATGAATGCTCGCGGCAGACGGCAGATCCAGCAGAGGCCCTTGCATCTGCATGGCACACAAACCGATTTCAGTGATTTCCAAGTGATTTCGCCTTCCCGGATGGTGACCGCGGGCGCCGGGCCGCGCGCAGCACCACGAAACGGCGCATCAAAACCTTGTTTAGGACAATGACAATCCCCAGAAAAGGCAAGTGAGTTCGTTCGAGCCGCACAAGCCGCGTGCACCAGAAATATTAATACCGCCGACGGGCAGCCCCTGCCGCAATGATCTCACCAATGAAGGCTCTCAGGGGCCTTTGCGCTATCTCGTACTGCCGTCCACGCCAGAAAATGAAGGCGCTGGCGACGCACGAGCAATATGGTGTAGGCTGATGATCACTGTTGAGCGCGCGGTGAGCTCGGAGGGACACGCTGCGGGTCTCGTGCGCCCGGAGTATGGAGAAAAGGGTTCATATTTTAGCGAGTAGAGCTTCCGATACCTCCCGGAAAATTTGCTCTGGCGACAGGGGTGGCAGCGAGCTCTCCTGTCCGCAACAAGAAACGCCGGACAATGCGTGCAGTATAGGGCGCGCGGTCGACGGAGGCGCGACGAGTCTATGGATGATCGTGTGGATCTGGGCGTGGGCGTCGTAATTCGTTGGGCGGCAAAAGCAGCGGAAGCCCCTCGACGCAGATCGGTATGGTCATCCCGGCATGCAGGGTGTTGAACGCTTGCTAAAAGCAATGAGCAGAATTCACTCGCCGGCGCCCGCGGCGCCTGATAGGAACCGACCGTGGAGGACAAAAGTGCAGTGCTCGAAGTTCGATGGGACCGGACCGCTTCCTGGCGTGCGACATCCACAAACAAGGCCGCTACCGCCACACGCAGGGCGGTGGACGGTTGACATCAGTAGCCTTGCACGCTGCTGCTGAACGTTGTTCCTGGAGATGGACATCATAACATAAGAAGGCGACAATCATCATCTCGACGCTCCATATAAACACGGGGGCGGGCGAATCTACGTTCCTCGTGATGCGCTCTACATAGCCGTTCTGTTTGTCGGCACCGCGCCCACCTCTACACAACATCTCCACAGCTCGAGAGTTGGACTTGTTTCAGCGTGTGCGAAGGAATATTTTCGGTGTGAACACTCCGCCTGAAGTCATAAAAACTTCTGTATTGCGCCAAATACTGACAGTGGTGTAGGATTTAGCCAGATTATGGTTCGTATTTACGGACGTAACGAACGCGTACAATGGAAAATTGGATGGTTCTGTCTCCAAGCGCATAGCCGGACAAATGTCGGTCCTCTCTTCAGTGGCAGGAAAGCGGTCGATGAAGCTGATACGCACAATCCTGCATCATGTCAAGGCTGTTGAATGTCTACCGCCGCATCACTCGCATGCACGTAGCCCGCTGTGCATGCGTTGTGCCGTAGTCTGTAGACCGCCTGGGCGAATAAACAGATATTCCAGCCGCGGCTACTAGTGTGTTTGTGTCTCGGAGGTGCTTCCGCGCCTCCACTGAAAAAGCTCGTTTGGTCATGGATGATAGCGTCAGACAATGCTGCACAGCCCACCGTTTGAGGACTAAAAAGCGTTGAGTTGTGGGTGAAACACGGAAGATCGACCCAGATCAACGGCGGGGTGCGGCAGTAGCGCCCGACTGTTCCATTGAGCGCTGTGAAGCGCCGGCTCTTTGATCCCTCCCTCCGTGTACAGCTGCAGCTTGCTCCTGTGTTCCTGCCAACTTCCCGGGAATGCGGGGGCGATATGCCTGCCTGGCGCATCACCAAACGTGATACATATATAAAGACCCTCAGAGCCCCGCAGATTCGCTGCTGAATTGCACGCCGTCTCCCACTATACCGAGGTTCTCGGCCCTTTCTTCCCAACATACCTCACTACGCGCTTCTGTAGATTGATCCTAGCGCCATCTCTACTTTGCAGAGTCTGCAGACCTGCTCATCCACTTCTTATCTTCAAACCACCACCCAGTCTGCCCACCCCCACCGTCATTACGTTCAACATGAAGTCCTCCAACGCTCTCCAACGCGGAAAGGCATGCCTGAGTTGCAGGAAGCGGAAGATGGTGGGCTGTGACGCGATACGGGGTTTCGTCGCGCTGACGCCTGCGGTTGCAGAGGTGTGATGGGGAGCGTCCCGTCTGCACACAATGCGTCAAGGGCAACCGGGACAGCGAGTGTCAGTACCATGACAAGAAGCAGATCAGTCGCACGGAGATGCTGCGGGCAAAGGTGGCGAAGCTGGAGGCGAGGCTACGCGAGCTGGAGGTCGAGCACTCCGGGTCGTCGTCGTGCACCACGCCTGTGGCCTTGTCACCGTCGCCGTCGACCTCGGGCTCTCCGCCATCTGAGGATCTGATGCTCCTACCGCCGCCGGGTAAGGATGTCACGAAAACAGTTTTACGGTACAACGCAGGCTAACATGCGCGTCTGTAGTGTCGGACTTCTCACTGCCTTCCAGTTCTTCCGCGTCTATCCCCTTCGAATGGGAGGATGATGACACCCTGCAGCTGGGCGCTAGTCTATCTTCGGACTCGTCGAGCTCCCAGGATTCGTCTGCGTCCTCCACGCCATGGCTCAACGATTTCGATGTGCCGTCGTTTCTTGCCGAGGCCTTCTTCGCGGCAAGCGACTACTCCCCCGGGCCTGTTCCTCAGATCCCCCTCATTGGTTCGCCGCAGCTGGAAGATGCCGGCGCCGCGTCTCAGAACAAACAAAAGCTGTCGGTATCTTTACATCATCACCCACTGTATCTCATTTCTCACACAGCCGTCTCGGCATCTAGGCTGGACATATTCTTCGCTCACCGACACCAGTGTTCCTTTGATGTTCACATCGAAAGATTTCGGGTCTCAATTGCCTCGCCGCCTCCACAACAACCCCACCCGGCTTTGTTGGACGCCATGTACTTGTTGGCATGTTACTTCTCGCAGCTACCTCAGTACACCGCCCAAGAACAACACTATCTCCAACGGGCACTTGCTGGGATTTCCTCATCTCTGCAAGACCGCGATCGACTGATACAGATCGTCCAGGCGTCGTGCCTCATTGCTACCTATTTTTTCAGCAAAGGCAGGACGCTTGAAGGCTACTACCATTCGTCGACTGCGGCCCGACTCGCCGTGAGCCTCGGCCTCCACCAGATTAAATCTGAAGACTGGTACCATTTCCAGCTCGAGATGGGGTCCAGTGCGGCGGTGGCGCAGCCGGCCTTCCTGACCTTCAAGTCCTCGCTGCAGCTCCCCGCGCCACGAGACGCCGTCGAATACAGCGAACGCATTGCGGCGTTCTGGCAGGTCTTCTCGGTCGACCGCGCGTGGTCGGTGGCGAGCGGCTTGCCCGCAGCTCTCCCGGACGACGACAGCCCTCGTGCGCACATTGAGACCACATGGCCGTCTTCGATTGGCGAGACACAGGTACGGTGGTGTTCTCGGGCGGCGAGTGGGGGCTCACGCGCTTTGTTAGGACATATTCGAGTGCCTGCAGCCCCTCAACTACCTTGACGGCGGCAAAGCGAACCCTTCTCTGCGCGCCAAGGTCATCAAGCTCTTTGAGATGGCCTATCGGCTCTCCTCCAGTGCGTCTGCCCCCATTTTTGCCGCGCACACATGACCCCAGCTCTGACTATCTCTGCGGCGTGGTGCAGAGGCGTACGACAGCGACGAGCGCCTGTGGCAAGACCTGCGTGCGATCGACGCGGCGATACAGCAGTTTGGCGCGCAGCTGCCCGCGCTCGCGTCCTCGGTGTACCACGACCAGCTGTCGCCGAACGACGTCGAGCTCATATCGATCCACACGCTCATGCACGCCGCCACGATTCACCTGCACCGCGACCTGCTCGCCGTGCACCCGGCGTCGTACCAGCGCTGCCTCGCCGCCGCGAACACAATCACGGGCATGATCCGCGAGCTCAACGAGGGGGACTACGCGTTCCTGAACCCCATCATCAGCGTATGTCGTCCCACTTGCGTCTGAGCGTGACGCGTGCTGACGCCGCCGGTGGTGCAGTCGTGCTGGAAGTGCGCGGCGCACGTGTATCTGCAGGCCCTTGCGATGCAGCAGGCGCATACATTGCAGTCTGTGCTCTCCGTAGTGAGCGGCGCGCTCGACACATTGACGGCCGCCCTGAGGCTCCTCGGGAGGGTGTTCCCCGTCGCAGGTACGCTCAGCTATGTCCTATCGCCTCGCGTTTGAGGCACTCATGTCATCCCATCTGCGCAGCACATGATGCGACTAAGACAGATTCGGAGCGGGCGCTGACATTGTCCACCTTGTTCTTGCCCTCGTGATTTCTGTTATTTATTTTTCTTCGTTCATATCCATCCCTATCTTATGATTTGCTCACGACTCCCTCACGCATTATTATTTTATCTTGTATAATGTAAACTCCGGACGGTGCAACCGCTTCTCGCAACCAGTGTATCCATAGTCTTTCCTTTTTCGTCTCTTTACATGTCATCAAATTAGGCAGTAGCTACTAGTAGATTTGGATGTGGAGGATGTGCCCCGCTCAAACGTTGTCGTACGGTGAATAGTTGAATACGCAACGAAGATCGCGTGTGCTGTGCGGTGTACTCCCGATACTCGAGTAGGAAAGATGGGCTTCGACGCCCGCGGTAATCACGAGGCATAGCGTGGGCAATGAGACAGGGCTACATGCTCATTGGATTATAGCCTACCAGCCTCGCGGAAGGGCGAGCGCGCTCGTATGTAGTGAAACAACGCAGCGCGGGCATGCAGAGACAATACATATGGTGACGTACGGGCGGACACAGACCAGCAGAAGGTCCCACGGCCAAAGCGTCTGCACACTCGGCGGTTGGCGAAGACTGGTGCGGAGGCGTATTCTCTTGCCGCGCAGACCTTCCGATGGAGTGTTGATTCAGACGCCTGGAGTAGCGAACGTAAACGTGTAGGTGCCTTCGATGTAGGCTGCAGAGATAGCTTGAGACAAGAGGCAGCCAAGATTCAGATCGGGGATACGTGGCTCCGAGTGGAGACGGTGGGCAATCGGTTTCCGGGGGTCTTGATCCCAAAGTTCGCGCAAGTTAGTGCAAATGTGCTCCGTAGCACCTGTACACATCCATTTTTCTGTTGAAATGGACACATCTTGTCCCGCATAGTATGTCTACTCAAAAGAGAGCTCCATAAACTGTCAAATGTCGGTAGGAAACGAAGGAACGTTGTTGAGCAAAGCTGACGCACGTGATCGCGCACGAAGCGCCCAGATACGACGCGTCGACTAGGGCGACCGAAAATGCTTGAACTCCGTGACTGAAATGTGTCTTGCGCCCATAATCTATTGTCGACTCGTCTAATGGTCTAGCTTCGCTTAATGGCTATGTTACGAGCTATACTACTCTACCTTGCGCTTGTTTCCATAATGCCAAACTCCTCGGACAGCGATTCTTACCAGGACACCTCACGCGCAGCCATACCCTCTTCCATACACGCGACATCCTCGAACACTGCATCACACAACCATGTACCTCATCCTGTCATTGCAGGCTACCCTTCACAATCACTCTTGGATGGTTCTGCTATGCAGGAGCCTCAACTTCACGACCCTGGACCATCAACTATCGCAGCACCACCTGCAGCGGTTTGGACTGCTCATAGTGCGGCAGTACGGGCGCTTCCGAACAGTCTTCAGCCAATCAAAGCTTTCACTCACACCATGTGGCGGCTGTGGAGACAGACGGTCTGTGGTGCCCGGGGTCCTTCAAAAGTTCGAGGACGGTGTCGGAAATTCTGATATTGGTCGCCTCTTGGCTTGAGAATGCCCCGACGTTGGGCCTCGCTTGCTATCCTCGGTGTTAGGTTTCGCGGGGTATGTTTGCGGGGCCGAGACATCAGAAGTAAAACCGAGTGCTCACCAGCTGTAACCGGGCAAATGTTTCTCCTAGCCAGTGTCCGCCTACGAGAAACGGAGAAGGGAGTACACCTGTTGAGCGAGCAAAATATGTCGGTATATAGGGTGCTCAAAGTGTCCCCGCGTGTGGCCGCAGACGCATACTCCCGTGTGAGCAGCGTTGCAGCCATGTAATCGTGACCTCAATCTGAGGAGCGCCCGAATCATTAAAGCAGCCTTCTCGAGGGGGCTTCTCGGGCGACGATCCGCTGGATGAGTACTAGTGCTTGCGTAGGTAAGCAGTACATAAGCAGGGGTCACCCGCGGGAGAAGCCACCACAGGCTCACACAACCGCAGCTCAGCTGTCGTGCGCACGGCCGACCCCGTTTTGGGAAGCGGCAGAGTCTATATATACCGACGCTGACAGAACCGCCCGACTCGGAGCCGTTGTTGGGTCGCCGTGGGCCGGCGGAGAGCAATGTCTTTGCTTTGAGGTCCAAAAAGCTGTGGATGGGGTGAGACTGGCCCGTCGTAAATGTGTCGACAATGAAGTGCTTACCACCGAAGACCTTTCAGCCAAACAGATCGTTTTCTGGAATCTCCATCGTCTACTGCAAATGGTTGACGAGGACAGGTGGAATACAAGGCGCGACGCTATAGTAACCATATGTCATCAAATGGCCTGCGACGAGAGCCCGTGAGGGTCTCTGAGGCATATTTGGCAACTCCGGAGTAGAGATGACAGGCGTATTGCCATGCGTAGATAGCAGTGGACCCCGAGCGAGAGGATTATTGGCTTCTTGCTGAGCATTCTGCGGGTGTACATATCGAGTACTATTCTTAGAGCTTCATAGCCTTGGCCTCACAAGAGTCAGCCTCGAGTGCCAATACATACCATACACGGACAGATACGTACAATTATTATGCATTGTGGAGATACATTCTATAAGTCTTGTACATGATAAGGAGCTAGTGTGCGGCCGCAAATCCAAGGTGGTAGGATCAGTGGCGGTAACGTCCACGCTTCACCGAGCAACATCGACATACACCCATAGTCAAGGCTGGTAACCACCACCCTAGTTGAAGAAGGTGGTTAAATGTGGGCGGGGGCCGCTGAAGATACTAGCTCGACCGCGCGGCCGCCGCCGCCGCCGACGCCGACCCAGGCTCCAAATGGCTAAGTTTGGTAGCGGTTGGCAAGCTTGACACGTCCTTACATGATACTAGGAAGACAAAGTAAGACAAGCACGATAGGACGATTGCTTGAATGATTAGAAGATCACATACCACCTCGTTTGGGCCGCCTCTGGAGACCTGGCTTTTCAGGCATCTCATTGCCCTTCCGCAGCAACGTGTAAGTTATCAAATGTCTTGTCCAAGCTTGCCAGGAAGTTTGCGACGCCACGGAAGTTTCGGGTGCCCGCATCAGCGTTCGTCTGGTGGATCTCGAGCAGAGCATTGGCATACGTCTCGGGGTCGAGATCGACGCCGTCGCCCGTAAGCTTCGCCATGGCAGCCACCCTCATCCCCCGGATGCACCCCTCGAAGTTTTTGCGAAGCGGCTCGAGACCCCCAGGGACCCGGGACAGAAGGGTATACAAACGCTGCAAGTCTTCATCCTGGCCGTGATCGAGGAGAGTCTGGAACCCGTTGCACAATCGCTCAGTGTGCTCGCGGATGAAGATGCGCTCGATAATTGTTGTGAGAGCCTTGCTGGTGATTAGATCCAAGTATCGTTCGACGCGATCATCTTCCTCGCGAAGGCGCCCCTCCGCCGTCTTCAGGTAGTCAGACAGGTAGTCAGAGACTCGGAGGCTATTATCATCGAGTAACGCTTTGGGCTCCTCGTTGTAGTACTTCTCAGCAGCCTCAAGGAACGGTTGCTCGAAGTGCTCCTTGTAGACCTCGTACGACCTCTTGTTGATGTCGCTCTCGTCTAGACCGAGAGAGACAGACGAGTCGACGACCTTCTTGATCAGCTGTTCGTCAACGGCTTCACCGTTACGTTCACGTTCAACAAGGCGAAGAACGGCGGCTGTCAGCCTTTTGCCCTCGCCTTGAACATGCACGAAAAAGTTGGTGTGCCATTGTACGAGGGCAAGCTGACCATGTTCCATAGTCAGTTTGGCATGCACGTGAATACTAATGCGGGACATACTTTGTAGACGGGGTAAACGCTCGTGTTACCTCCATCACGCTCTCGCTTTACCCAGTGACGGTTGAGGTAAGTGAAGCATCTACCGAGATAATCGGCGCCAGTGGTGTACCGATACCATTCCTTCGCATAGTATTGCAGCAGTGCTTCGTCCTGCAGACCATCCGATTCCTACAACGCCGCAGCATCTATCACTGAGTCATCCAACATCACTACCCGATGTAACACTCACGCCTCTCAGGGTCTGCAGGTGCGCAGTGAAGTATTCAACGAGGCTGTTGTACAAATCCGAGCCCATGCGATTTGCTCCAGCTACGCACAAATAAGTGAGTACTCTGGCTATATCTTCAAAGGAGATAACGCAGGATTCACTTCGTTGATTTAGAGCTGCCAAGTCGCCCGAGCCATGCACTGGTAACTTGGAAGATGTGCAGTAATTGGTAACAACCATGTGAAGTTGCATGTACCGCGAGTACGGAATCCCGGTTTGAACGACAGACATGATTTGGTCGGCACCCTTCTCGAGGAAAGCCCAGGTAGTGGCAAGGTCAGCGTTCGCCGGCGGCATTGCAGGAAGGGCCACCATCATCCTGGAGAATTGTCAAGGTGTTTATCGAGGAAGGTGGGGTGGATGGTTGCGGGTATGTAGGAAGACAGTAGGGGCCTCAGTAGGGCAGTCAGGTGTATCTCCATAATATAAGAGGTTTACGTATGAAGTAGTCGCCACCCTTTGTGCAGTGCGCCGCCGCCACTCACCCGCGGTGTTTGCGTTCATTGACGTGACTGAGCCTTTGTTCTGGCAGGCCCGGAACTTGCCTTGATGCAATTAGGCGCCGCCGGCCGGCTTCGGCCAGCCCGAAGCCGGCGCTAGGATGTCTAAGTTTCCCTCAGCTCTACGCCGTGAACACTGCTGCGGTCGCAACATTCAACATTGACCTTGGGTACTTTACCTTAAATACTTAGTCAATCCATCGACAAGCAATCCTACAACACCATGACAATCGATCATTCCAAAAAATATAAGCATACATACACTAAAAATCCAGCGTTGAGTGTCTACTTCGTCAACATTGTGAAGCTCAGATAACTGTACCCGGTACTGAGCATGAATCCACGACCGCCTGGGGATTGCGTTGTACATCATCTACTGCGCCTTCTCGCTCACAGCCTTCTGCACCTTCTCCTGCCCCGTCTTGAGCTTCTGCTCCGCCGCCTGCGCGCCGCCAAAGTTCTTCCACGTGCGCGCGCCGAACAGCGTCGCGAGGAACAGCGCACACACCGCACGCGCCGTCTCGGGGTCCACGGGCGCCGCCTTGGCCTCCGCCGCGCCCGTCCAGCCGAGCAGCGAGTAGTGCAGCTCGGCCCAGTACGGCTGCGCGTGCGTGAGCAGCGCGTAGAGGCCCGTGACGAGCGGCGCGGCCCAGAGGTCGGCGGTCGTCCAGCCGTACGGGAGGAACTCGGGCGGTGTCGTGAGCGAAAGCGCATAGGGCTGCAGGAAGGAGAGCAGGTTGACGACAAAGAATCCGGTGTTCGCGGTTACCTACAAATGACCAGACAGGCAGTTAGCTATGTTTATAACCATGGGCAGAGCGAAGCGGACGTACCAGGGAAGTGAGTAGGAGTGTCCAGGGAGACGCGGAGATCGTGGGCGAGGAATGCGCAACTACAGCGGGAGGGATGAGGTTGCAAAGAAGGAATGCACGCGAGATGCCATCGAAGAGTGACAGCGGCAGCTCGCTGTTGAGCGTGAGGTCGGGGACGCTTGGCAGATTCTCCACGAGAGCCTGCATCCCGATGTACAGTATCGGGACAGCGCCCGAGAGCATGAAGGACGGTGTCAGCCCCAGGAAGGGTCCTAGAGTATTCCACCACATGAGAACAGTCAACTTTCAAAAGCCAAATCTCAGCAATCTTACCGGTAATTGCTTCGCCTCCGTACACGACAAGCAGCGTCGTGAACGCATTCCGCACGAAGGATGGCTCCTCTATCTGGTGCGTCTCCGCACCGGCCTGCGCCCGCTCAGCATGCTTCGCCTTGAGCTGCTCGCGCACCTGTCTCAAGATGAGACACAGCCGGAACGACGCTGCGATGTCCAACAGAGACACGGGCGTGCCCAGGAGCGCGGTCAGTGGCTGCGTGGGTTGCAGAATTGACTTGTAGAATTCGACGATGGGCTGCACTACGAGAGACATAGTGGCAGAGTGTGTACGAACGACGTTTCAGGCGGCAGTGACGAGAGTAAGAGCGGCGAGCATCTCAGCAGAACGCGCCGGTCATGGCAAGCAGGGCGCCACCGACGCGCACGAACGTGTCCTTCTTCCACGTGGCAGCAGCTGTATACATTGCATGTAGGTTACTAGTTTACCCATGGTACAATGGCGTAGTGGCTGTAATGGCCCTAAACCGGGAATGTGAGGTGGTCTAAAGCTCCAACGGGTTCACTCGTCTGTGCGCTGGTTCAAGACCGTCCCCTCCAGAAAACTTGGTGTCCCGTTTAACCGCACGCGGCGTAGGCTGTGGGTTGGTGCGGGATAACCCGTCCTTGACTGGCCAGGGAAGCAATTCCGCAACCTGCAGGACGCGCCGAGTTAGTCTTCGGAGATAAGGACGAGTCGTCAGTACGCGCGGATGAGCCGTGCCCCTTGCAAACCTTTTCAACATTCTTTTGTTCGTCCTCTGAATGTCCCGTTTACTCTTTAGTATTTAGTATTTACAGTCTACCGTTTACGGTTTGCTCACTGTGTATCAAATTCTTGCTCGAAGTCGTCTTTTATTTCAGTTTTCGCCGCCATTCCAGAAGTAAAGTATAGTTGAGGCAAGAGAATTACAACAGAAAGTGAGTATCACTATGTACAGAGAAATCCGATCGCCCACACATCCATCCAAACCGAAAAGCTCGTCCTTTAGCAGCACTTGCTTCCCTGGTTCGCCTGTGGGTCTACCGACGGCGTAACGAGGATCGAGTCGCCGGTCGAAGGCTTGATGGGGTCAGCCGATTGCTCGAGGGACTTGCTCGACACAATGCGGTAGATGTCTAACGTCATAAGCGCGTGAGTCGCTATGTGGGCAGAAGCGTCCAGGGCTCAATGACGTACCGGTGAGGATAGTCTGGAAGGCAGACTCGACGTTCGAAGCGTCCAGCGCTGAAGTCTCAATGAACGACAAACCGTTCTCCGCTGTTCAGGACCAACTCTGCATCAGCATGCCTCCGCAGCTGAGGATGCCAAATGCGGCACGCACCAGCAAAGCTCTTTGCCTCATCCGTGGGCACAGCCCGGAGATGCTTCAAATCACTCTTGTTTCCGACGAGCATGATGACGATGTTCGAGTCTGCGTGGTCGCGGAGCTCCTTCAGCCACCGCGTGACGTTGGTGTACGTCTGGTGCTTCGAGATGTCGTATACCAACAGCGCACCGACGGCGCCGCGGTAGTATGCAGACGTAATGGCGCGATAACGTTCTTGGCCGGCTGTCCAGTAGACATGTCAGCGATACATGTACGGAGAGAAAGGCGGTGCGATGGGCGGTAGCAAGCGGGAGACGTACCAGTATCCCAGATCTGTGCTTTCACGGTCTTCGTATCAATGGCCAGGGAACGTGTGGCAAACTCCACCCCAATGGTCGACTTGCTTTCCAGGTTGAACTCATTGCGCGTGAATCGCGAGAGCACTATGTTCCCAGGTCGTTAGCGAGCGCAACGTGCATCCAAAGCGAACAGGATCCATCAAGGCGACGATAAGGAAGGCAGCGCAGATGAGCTCAGGTAAAAGCAAGAACCGATGCACGAGGATACGTACGGTTACTAGAGAGTAAGGAGGATCAGTAAGGCGGGGATGGGTCGCATGAGCGGCAGCAACTCACGATTTACCGACACCTGAGTCTCCAATAAGGACGACCTACATCACAAAGTAAAGTGTTCAGCTTCAGACCATCCAAAAGAGCAGCATACGACGCACCTTGAAGAGGAAGTCAAAGTTGCTCTGGTCTGCCATTGCGCTTCAAATATCTGTGTCCCGGTGCGTGCGTGTTCGCGTGGAGTATCTCCGTATGCGCAATGTCCTCGTTTGCTTGCTGTGTGCTACCGCGGTTCGTCGCTGGGCGTGGATCAACGAGAGACTGTAGAGGACAAATAAGCGTTGGAAGGTGCGGAAGAGAAGAGGGTTTGTACAGAGGCGGTGTGGGAGGAGCTGAGACGAGTGTTGGTGGCTGCTGTCGGTACGGAGACTGAGACGCACGTCGCCCAGGCGCTGCCCGCGGAGTTCGAATTGGTCTCCTGGTCTCCCGCCCCCAAGCCCGCCCCCACAACTTGAACGTTTGAACAGCCACATCCAGAGCGGGCTGAATATTCGACGATTATTTGCCTGCGAATAATTCTAATGCTAACTGAAGTATGGCAGTTCATGGTGTTTCACCCTAGACCTTCAATTTCTGCGACCGCTTCCCACTTTCTGTGCATATATGCGCTGGAAAGCGTCGAGACTCGAGAAGGACTGGGATTAATGTATGGTACGCTATGATTCCCTCACTAGCCGATGGAATACTCAACGGTTCTACAAGCAAGAAAAACTCCTGGGTAAATAGATATCCTTACCACTAAACGATGGTCGTTGTATGCGTACGACTGGCTGCGCTCGGTGAATGGCTAAACCATTGGCAAGCCCACATACTGTAACTTGGGCTGGGATGCCAAGCAAGATCTTCTTTCAGTTCTCTTTGAGAATGTTGACCAATCCCATGTCGAGCCACGCTATTGCATCGAGCCACGGGCTGGTATTTGAGGCGAGTGGGTGTGCAGGGGCGGGAAGCCCTCTATACCGTCCTAAGCACCCGCCAATACCCCCTAATTATCGTCTCTGGTGACATGACTTCCGTTTATACTGCAGTGTCGCGGGGTATGAATTCTTTCTGGGTAAGTATAACAATTTTATTCGCCATCAATGTGCTCTCATACTATTCAATGCAGGATTACTAATGTGTGCCGGGAGGACACTAGGGCACCGCGACCAAGGAGGCGCGTCACGGATGGAGTGATAGTGAGTGATCAATCAATGCATTGTGAGGTTGTTCGTGATCTAACAGACGAATTTCTGCAGCGGTGAGTTGCAGGTACTCAAAATGGAAGACGCACATAACACTTGCCGCTGAAGGGCTAGCCTCTGGCAATACGAGGCTCAAATGCAGCATTCCGATTGACATTAGAAATCAGGCACTTCTCTGACTCAACGGTGGCCATGTTGGCCATGTTGCAGTGGTGAGAAGTCCCTTCCCCGCATAGCTGCATAAATGTTCGAACTCAGCATGACTCTTCCAGGACACGCCCTCGGCAAGAGTGAAGCAGAGCAAGAGTCTATTGTCAGGACTGAATAACGGGGATGCGCCATCGGGAACGTGCGCTGAAGTGACCACCACTTCCCAAACGGCATGTGTTCGGCCGGATTTCAGGGGCACGGCCAAACCCCGTCGCTACCATCAGGGTGGCCGCGGACTCCAGTCACTTCGATGGCGGACAAAGGACTGTCACGGCGCGTCAGCGCATCAAATTGTGCTTGTGCATCGTGTTACTTGACATTCCTTTATGTGCCAGGCTTCGGGAACTATATGAAAACTCGGATGCAGGCCTCTGGCATCGCCACGAGCACCCAAGGCTTCCTATAAAAGCTGTGACCTTTGCAGCTGACCGACTCACCTCCATCCCCCCCGCCCACCTTCTCGTCAATGGATACAGGAACGCCGTGCCCGGATTCTTCGACTGCAAGCAGTGCCTCCGGCAAAAGGCCCACAAGCCCCTCTCCTGTGTGCCTCACCCCCCAAAGTCAGTATCTTAGTCTCAGTTCAACAGTTTTGCTTTTGGCCGACGCGCATTTGTTTTATCTTGTCAGAAACGTCGAACTAACAGTGAAACTGCATTTATACCACGGCGCAAGCCCGCGTCATCCGTGGCTTCACGCCCTCACGCCAACGCGCCGCTGCCTCAAGTTCAAGAGTCAGGGATAGCTCGTGCCAAGGGTGCGTTACAAAATCTCCGGATGGATTACAAGGAGTCAGGTGGGAGACGGAGCCGGCCCGTGTACTTCAGGGGTGTAGAGAAATACCTTGACCACCAAGGGAGCTGGAAGAGGCGTGTCGATTTCGGGAAAATCGAGAATGACATGTCGGTCTGGGACAGGACGGTGAGCAATACCTTACTGTTCTTTCTGGAGTATCTGAACCCAACCCGACACTACAGTCGGTGTCTGGTGAGCACGGGGGCATCGGCCGCTTGGTGATTATGTCCTCCGCGAATACGGTCATGATGGGCGACGCCAAAGATGCGAAGAGCTTGAAGGGCTACCACGCATCCATAATCACACCTTCCCGGTGGCCGCTCAAGCTGGCGACGAAACTGGGTGGCGAACCTTTCATCCTCATCCTCAGGACGGGGCCGAATGGCCCGCACCAGAGGGCCGTGTACTGTGGGGCGTACCGCGTCCAAACCCTGCAAGACACGCTGGAACCGACCGACTGGTCCCATATGAACTCCGAGGTGAAGCCCTCTTTGGGATCTTGTCCTCTTCTCAATCTGACTTGTTGTTGCGGATAGGCTTACAATAACCTCCTCTCGTTGGCATGTGACGTCCTCGAGCACAACGGCAATGACTTAGTGATGCAGGGCACCTCTACGTCAGAGTACGATAGGGCCGAATATCTTGCTTGCAAAACGTACCTCCTAAAGAACGAAGGCTACGACCCCGACTTTGTGGGTATTCTCGAGAGGCACGACTGCCAAGCCATGGCCCCCGTTTCTCCGACCAAGCGTAGAACGCGGTAGAGCAAAACACTCCCCTAGATGTAATGTTGGTGAACAATACGTAGTTCACTCTGGCTCATTGCTTAGAGTCTCGTTCTCTATTCCCCGCTGGTGTTTTGTGTGTAATACTGTATTGATGTGTACTGTGTAATGCATTTCTTATTCCTTGCCACCCAGCCCGCGCTGTTTTGCACTGATCTCGGGCAAGATTCCAGCCCGTTAGTAGTGAGCTGGCATATAAATCTCACCGTCAGTGAGACATGGCGAGCCGTTGTATGAATGTGCGCGCAACGACTCCAGACGGGCTACCAGCGGACCCGGTCATGTTGCACTCCACTAGACCACGGCAGTGCTGAGGTCAAATCTTGAGCTGCATGTATGCTGTCCGCGGACTCACAATCCTACGTAAATAAACTCAGCGATCCTAGACAGTCTATATGGCCATACCCACGCCAACAAAAAGTCATACTCTTGCGTACTCCTGCGTACTCGCATACCCGCCACACGACGCAACGAATTTTGGTAACATGCGATGGCATGGATCCTTTGCAAAGTCCGTACGAACGACGGTTGAGAATACAGTACAGTCAATAGCATATCCTACGGCTCAGCGCCTCGAGTCACGGCCATTGTACCGCTCCCTCGACGGCGACCTTGAATACCGCCTCCTCTCCCGGTGGTCATCCCGATCCCGGCCCTTATCCCTCGCATCGTAATCGCCCCGACGCCTGTCATCATGATCGCTCCTGCCGCCCCTTCCGCCCCTGCCTGCGTCCCGACGACGAGGGGGACTTTCAGACCGTGAAGGCGAGCGAGCATTGCGCGAGCGTGGAGGTGGCGAAGGTGAACGAGGCGGTGAGCGGTGCCGGCTGCGTTCTCGGTCCCGACGGTCTGGACTGTACCCCGTCGGTGTGGCGGGGACTCGCGTCGGGACTTGTAGCGGTCGCCAGCTCTGTCGTCCTTAGGGCGTCGAGGAGAAGGTGAGCGACGGCTGGAGCGGACAGGCGGCGGAGGCGACCGGGAATCATATCGCCCTCGGCCATTGCGCGAAGGCGAACGACGACGAGGGGGTGCTCGTCTTGAGTCTTCAGACCGAGAGTCGTCAGATTCGGAATCAGAGTCCGAGCCGGAATCCGAGTCAGAGTCACTTGAGTCCGTATCCGAGGAGTCGGAATCAGATGAAGAGGACTCAGCCTCTAGAGCGCGACGTTGCTCCATGATCAGCCTGGGGGCATTCTATGTAAAGCGGCTCATTAGTAAACATGCCCACAAATAAAGCGACGAAATGACCGTACCTTAAGATGCTCACGCATGTCTTCCGTGACGGCACCCAAGCCAATACTGGTGAGGTAGTTGATGGCGAACCGAGTATTCTTCGGGTTGTCGATCGGGAACATGCCGCCGCAACACCGCTGCACTTCATCGTCCTTGAAGCGTTTAGCAATCGTCTTCAAACCCATGGACTCGGTCATCTCGTTAAGCATAATCTTGACGAAGATACGAGAACTCGAGGTCGTGTCATCTTCTGTGAGCTTGATACACTCCAACACCGCCCATGATACTGAATCCGTGGACAAGAGGTGGCCGAAAAACCGAGCGATGTTGCGGAGACGGTTGGTCTCATATCGATGGATCGTGTTATAGTAGTTCGCGAACGCGTGCTCAAAGCATTCGTTCCAAACCCGATTCAACTTGCAGAAACGCTCGCCAACAAGACCGTAAAACGTGGAATAGGACCGTTCTTGGGAGCAACACTCAATGATCATGTTGGCGAGTTCGATCTGACGGCATTGTAAGGACGGGAGACTGACGAACTTTCTGAACAGCACATACCTCTTGGCCTTCCTTGATCTGTACTTTCAACAGCTTGTGGACAGCTTCCTCATAATTCAAGGCGTTCATGATGGTCAGGTAGATGATACGGCGAAGGTTAACGAGGTTCGTCTCTGTCCTATCTTCAATGCCTTCCTTGTCCGCAACGGCTAAAGTCCGTCATGAGCGCATATTTCACACCGATGAACACGAACAAAGCATACCTTCCTCTTCGTCCTCATCTGATGATTCTTCCTCCGACCCAGACTCGTCTTCGTCCGAGTCGTCGCCCAAGATCTCCGCCTTGATAGCCTTGTAGCGGTCCTCATTCTCCACGTAATTCGCATCGAGCTTGAAGATATTGAGGCCCTCCTGGATTTGCAGCTCATCCTCCAAAGAGATTTGATGGGTAATCTGCTCTTCCTCCTCCACAAGATCCAGGCCCTCGGGAATGATGGGGTTGTCTTTGAACTTGTCCTTCCGGACTTGCATGAGAACTTCAATCATGTACTGGACACGGTGGCTGATGGCACCCTCGTTCAACACGGCACGGAACCGCTCGAAGACAGAAGAGTTCGCCTTGGGGGAGTTCTCCGCAAGGAATGCTCCGACTTCGCGCATGAAGCCGACAGCAATTTCGATGGAGTCATCCGTGGGTCTTTCGAGCAGTAGAATGAGGATTTGGAGGGCGATGATCTCGTTGGCGACTTGTTGGTTAACGAGATGAGCAATGAAGGTGGTGGTGGAATGGCAGACGATTTTGTCGTTTCGCTTGAAAGAGCGACGGAATTGGCTGATTAGTCGAGTCACCACGAGCTCTCCAACCTGAGGCAGCTTCGTGTTGATGATTGCCACGAGCGCAGCAAAGACCGGTGTGAATGGCAAACTGGCTGCTTGCGCCTTCATGACACTTCGGGCAAACAGACCTCGACCGCGAATGAGGTTTTCGGCAAAGAGCTCGGGTATGACCATCTTGATGTTTTGAATGTTGACTCGATTGACAATACCGGTGATGGACTTGCGGAGCGCGTCCCAAGAAAGACGTTGGTATTCTGCGCTCGTCTTGTCCTTCCCGGCCGCCTCCTGGAGAGCACGAAGGCGTGCAGGTGGCATGTAGACCCCTCCCGACCGAGTGCTCGTCAGCTTCGCAAACTCTGCCTGCGCGTCGAACTCCTTGGCCTTCCCCTTGTCTTCCCCCTTTTCCATCTTCTCCAACTCCATGGCCGCGACACGAGCGGCGAGGGCCTTCTCACGTTCCGCGCGACGTTCAGGGTCTACATCGACAACCCTCACATCCACTGGCCGGGTCCTGGGAGGAGGTGACCCAGAGCGGCGCCGAGTATAGGGAGGAGCGTCAGAGTTCTCTGGTGAAGGAGACCTGTAGGTCAACGTCAGTTGAAATCTTTCTGGCGGATTGAAGCATTGGCGTACCTCTTCCTCTTTTGATATGAAGCGTCGAGGGACGCAGTAGGGCTCATCGTTGCAGTCGCCATCGCAGTCGGGGTTCAAGACGTAGCGTCCATCTTGGGCGCAGCTTCAGGACGAATATTTACTTTGGGTCAAAATGCCAATTTTGGATATTTTATGGCCGACCGTGTCACATTTGCGCAAATCCTGTCTAAACTGGTAGACCGAGGTATTGCCCTCGGATTCGGAAGGCGACATAAATCCCGTACTCTTCGCCATGACCGTGATTCTCTACCTTAAACCTGCCTTAAACCCCCATTGAACGACTCCAGAGGCTGGATATAACACTATTATCTGTCGGATAATTATGGCGGAGACATTCCCTTCCATAACAAGGGTAAGCCCACTTTGTGAGCAAACCTACAGCCGTAATGACCTTCTAATAGATCAGTAAGAACGTTGTGAGGGTGCTCGGGCAGGTACAACGACTTCGTAAATACTGCTGGCACCCTGACTGACTGATATGTAGAATGCTGGCAAATTCACTTTAACTGGTACGCCAAACTCATGCATGACACGACTAAGCAGGACTTACCAGAGCTTTAGGGACGAACACCTATCTTGTCGGTCAAACGACCCCCTATATATTGGTCGACACCGGTGAAGGCAAAGACGCATATATTCCTTATCTCGACAAAGCTCTCGACTACCCGGGCGGTGGCGTAGAGACTCCAGAAATCAGCGACATTATTTTAACACACAAGCACCATGATCACACCAACGGCCTACCGTCAGTCCTCGCGCTGCTACGTCGTCGATGGGAGGCTAGGAGCAATGGAACTCAGACCAAATTTCCTGCACCTCGCATACACAAACTCCCTCTTATCACGCCCCAGCTGCGACCTGTGCTAGAGTCCCTGCCTCGCGATCTGTTCATCCAGAGCCCCTCTGGGGAGGTCTTGCACGACCTTCACGAAGGACAAAGCTTTCCGTCACAGCATCTACCTCATCAGATTCGGAACCATCTGCAGATGCATCCGATATGCGACTGAGGTCATTCACACTCCTGGGCACACCGACGACTCCCTGTGTCTCTTCCTTCCGGCAGACCGAGCCTTGTTCACCGCAGACACTGTTCTGGGACAGAGTAGCACGGTGTTTGAAGACCTTGGCCTCTACATGGCTAGTCTTCGCAAGCTGATAACTTACAACGGCGGAGATCAGCAGCGGAAGTACGATACATTGTATCCTGGCCATGGACCTACCGTACCACATGACCACGTCGGCATGTACCTGAAGCACAGAGTCGACAGGGAGAATCAGGTCTTGCAAGCTATCAAAACCCGCCACCGAGTGACGGCCCGGGTTCCTGGTCGACATGGACACTCGTTCAGAACATCTACGCGCAGTATCCACAGGAGCTTTGGGAGCCCGCTGCGCAAAGCGTCGATCAACATCTCAAGAAACTCGAGAGTGAGGGGCGAGTTGAGAAGGTCGCAGGCGAGGAGAGGCATACTCAGTGGAGGTTGATTGTGTGAGGCCTAATTTGTATAGGGTATCTGATTCACGGAAACATCGCAGGATGGAATGTACAAGTAGATGTGTAGGATAGAACGATGCGGAGGACTATTGAGGACTTCGCCCCATGCAACAAACGCAGTCATCATAGGGCGTCGAAGTTTATGTGGTGCGATGCTCTTCTTCGCTCGAGTTCGTCTTCCCGCTAAATATGAGGTGGTAAGCATACGTCGCATTTCCTCCCCTATTCGAACCAGCTTACCTTCTCATTCAGATGTAGTACAAACACGATGATTGCAAGAATGATCGTTGCAGCGATGACGGTGACTGTAACCCAAATAATCCACTCCCCTGGCCTTAGATAAAGCTCTTTCCTCCACATCCCCTCTCGTTCAACCGGTGGAATGATAACAACCTTCGAATTCGGGATCACCCCTTCCATGTTGATGAAGTGGTTTGGAGAATGCAAGGTTGATCCCACGAAAAGGTTTTCGATATAGTTGTTTGTACGCCCCAGGCCGAAGTAGGAGTACGGCGTAAGCAAGGACTGGTATGATGTTTGAGGGAGTTGCGCAACTACGTTACCGTTTCAGTGCTGGTACTAAATGCGCTGTAAATATTCGTATGCGACTCACCAGCCGCGGCAGATCGCCGTCCTGAGGTATCCAATACGGTGTACTTGTACGTTGCGCCTGAATAGCTGACGCCAAATGGCTGCGCAATCGTGGGTTAGTGAAAAAAGTGTCCGCTAAGGGCGAATGGACTGCCTACATGGTACCATACGCTGCTATTCGGCGCATTGCATAGCCCTGAGCCGCACGCGCCGTTTAGCACTGCCATTACTTGTGAGTTTCCTCAGGTCATGAACAATGTGGAGAGCTACACACCGATTGTCTTGAGGAAGAACGCGTCATAGTAGAAATTATTCTGCACGAAGACGATGTTCCCTTCCGTCTGACGGCCAGTGCGTTGCACCATGATGTCTAGTGTTCCCTGAGATGAAAGCGATCAGTGTAACTAGCTCCAGTGTATGAGTGAACTCACGTCCTCGTCCATGTCCAAGAATGCTACGTTCTTCGCGTCTTTGATCTCGCTCAGGACCTCCGCGCCCTTCCTCAGGACACTCCATCCCAGACGTCCCTTCCCATTATCCGAACATCCGACAACACCCTTACTGCATGGTGTACTGTACGCCAGCATGGGCGTGCGGTCGCTGTTATAGCTCGAGCCAGCCGTCACAATCGCGAGAATATCGGGGAAGCCGTCGTGGTTGGCATCGCCTAGCTTGATGGGAATTGGCAGGGAGGGGGTTACGGACGTGTCAAGGACAAGGAGGGACGGAGCTTGGGAGGAAGAGGAGCTAAAGATGGACGAAATCGGTGTGCGCACGAAGTCCTAGAAGCAAGGAGAGTCAAATAGTTTCAGTCGATATCGTGAGGAAATTGTTAAAGAACTCGGGAAGACATACGGGATTGTCGTCCCCCTGCGCCAAGTTAAACCGGAAGTCTGGATCGGCCGCGCACAAGGCTTCAGGTGGCCGACATACTCTCCGGCCGTTCTTGATGCCAGGGGTCGTGGATGAAGCGCAGAGCGGTAGCTGCTTGTTGTATGCGATGTTCAGGTAACAATTCAATCCAATACCGGTCGACGAAGAGACAGAGTCACATGTCGTGAAGAGCATG
Source organism: Terana coerulea (assembly GCA_024811115.1). NCBI lineage: Eukaryota > Fungi > Basidiomycota > Agaricomycetes > Polyporales > Phanerochaetaceae > Terana > Terana coerulea. The sequence continues at coordinate 247,644 of JAKOGH010000138.1, forward strand.
TCAATTGTGCCATCTCGATCTGCAAGGAGGAAAATGTTTATGAGAATTCAGGACCGCGTCATGCATACAACACTCACCAATGTCTCCGAAAGAGATGGTCTGGAAACCTCTCGGCAGACGGCCCAGTTGCGCCAAAGAGAACCCAGAATCCTTGTTGTTGACCCATATCTGAAAGTAGTTGTCGCTGCCGTTCTGGCATATGAGGAACAAATCTACCTTAGCGTCAGCACAGTAAATGATAACCAGCCGACGAGCATACCTGCGAGGCAGTCCCCGTTCAAGTCAACTGCGGCGTTGCTGTGCGGGTTGGCCAGGGTGCACTGCGCTCCGTTCATCTTCGGGTCTGTTCTATGCAGTGACAAATAAATTTAATTGCTGTACTACGTATGCGAACAAGTGGTACGCTACATACAGATTGAACACAGGAGCAGTAGGTTTAGAGGCGTTCCAGACGTTCTGCCACACCTTGAATGCTCCGTCTGGAGAGCTCGATGGTATGTTCCCGAAGAGGTCGATCTTAAGGTCCCCGTTCATGTCCATTGGGATAGGCTGTGCTTGCGCAGATGCCGGGGATGAAATTGCGTTCAGGTCTAAGCAATGTGAGTGTCCGGTCGTGTAGCTCCATAATGACCGAGTAAGCTCACCGAAACCACCTTGAGGCATTCCAACGTATACCTGCAGGGACACTTGGCTGTTGTCCTGGCCCATCACGAGGATGTCTAGTTTCCCGTCCTGAGTGAAATCGCCGGGTACCACGTTCAAGGACTTTCTGAGGGTGTCGGAAAGAATTTGACTTGACGAAGATATACTCATCTGTTACAAGTGAGACTTTGGAATACGAGTTGCGAGGCGATGTACGCACCATGATTCCACAGGTATACAATTAAGGTCTGGCGGTCTTGGCCCACCACAAGCAAGTCAAGACTAACATAATTGAAGGTCGTCAGTTAGAACGCGAAGCCAAATATTGACGTACAACTGGTCCCCGTTGAAGTCTCCAAACGCAACGACGGTGTCACTGTTGTCTACACCCATCGGCCCGGCCTTCAGCAAGGAGTTCCCGCTGAAACGTTTTGGAGGAAAGGGCCATATCGCAGTTGTCGTAAAGGTCGTAAGAGATAGAGTGAGAAGTATTAGCCTAGTGATCATTGTTGTCGCTCCTTATTCGAACGTTCAGAGGCAGGATGACTGTGAACTACTGTGGCAGCGTTTGGTCGAAGGCCAGCCACGAACGCCTCGGGAGAGTGGGTGGGCCAGGATAGAGCCAGAATCTAGCCAGAATGTCGGTTTATGTCTGCGGAATAACCTCTACTTCTGTGAGCAATGTGGGCCGCGGGGTACAACCGTATTTGAGGATGGTGGTGGTGGTATGCGGATACGGTGGTGGCTTAGGCGTCTGCGCATGGCACAGGCTGCCGTGGCGCGCTCCGCATACAAGTCTTGCATGTTGCACATAACATGCGTATCTACTCGCATATCCAGCCTAACGAGCCTTGGCTTTATACCTTATGCATCTTAGAGCGCAGAGTTTGAGGGTAATATTGAGGAAAATGGAATAATAACGATACAAAGAGTCCAACAAGTACGACGCTATCTAGCAACTCACATCTGCATGTATACTTGCGGTCCACCAGGAGGGGTGGTGGCGGCATCATCCCAGGCATCATGCCTTGAGGCGGTACACCTGGCATGCCTTGCGGAGCAAATCCAGGAGGTGGTGGTGGAACAAAGCCGGCAGCGGCAGGGTTAAACACGGGCATATTGGGCGGTGGTACACCCATGGGTGCCATAGGAGGGCATTTGACCCATGGGCATGCCCATAGGCTGTTGAGTGAATCCAGGAGGAGGCGGGGGAGCAGCAAGGACGCCAGCAAACTGCCCTTGATATGGGCCCTGGAAGCCAGGAGCGGCAAAGCCCATTGGTGCAGGCGGGGGACGAGCAGAAACTGGCAGAGCGTTGTTCTTGCGTGCTTGAGCGGCGAGGAGACGTTCTGCAGGAGTGCCGTGGCGTTCGCCCTTGCCATCCTTCTTGAAGGCGTACTGTACACTGATAGCCTTGTTCATGAGGAACTGGCCGTTCATTGATTCAATGGCAGCATCGGAGGATTCGAAGTCCGTGTAAGAGACGAAGCCATATCCTTTTGATTGACCAGTACCTGGGTCCCTCGCAATCTATGTACCCAGTGTAAGTTTCGGCGTGTATCGTCTATAAGATGGGGACTGGCCTTTGCGGTTGTAGCCATCACACCGAAAGCACTGAAGGTGTCGTAGAGTAGTCGTTCGTCCACGTTTTCATCCAAGTTTCCAATGAATAGATTCGCGCCAACGTCCAGTTGCTTCTTGTCCGAGGAAGCCTACCAAGAGAAAGGATAAATGTCAGCGAAACTGTAACCAATGTGAACCCCGCCAGCTTCAGTAAACCGATGGCCTTGCCCTGAATTCCGCCTCAGAGGCGAAGAAGCCACATGAATCTACAACGCACCTTGTTAACTCTTATTGGCTTTCCCCAAAGCTTGATTTGATTCATGATCTTACAAGCGTATTCTGCGTCTTCCTCCGTCAAAAATTCACAAAAGCCATAGCCCTGGTGAGCCATTGATATACGATCCTTGGGAAGATGCACATTCACTAACACTGAGTCAATATGGTTGTAATTCCCGATATAAGCAGCATTACTCACCGACAGGCCCGGCCTGCAACATGAGCTCCCATACGAGTGCATCAGAGCAGCGTTCATCGAGGTTTCCCTAAGCTCACAGCTATTCAGTATTATTCAGTGTTCATAAGATAAGTTGCCTGACCAGATACACTGTCGCTTCCTGATTCCTGTCATCTTGCGGTCGTGACATAACGAGGCGTAGGACAGAGCGAAGTCTAAGCTGGACAGGGGATCGTGTCGGCGACTTCAAAGACACAACCGACGCCCAGAGTACACGAGTTCGAGCATGGCCCGAATGGGCCACGAAAGTCGCACGGTTGCACCAGTGGCTGTGCTGTGCATTGCACGCCGCTATAGCAATCCTAGTGTTTGCTTATATTCATAGCAGCGCTTTCAGCAAGATAGACAATCCATTTCAATCTATACGAGGAATGAAGAATTCTAGTACCTATGCGGTAGTCGTGAGTGGGGTCCACGTAGTCGAACCCTCGACTTACAAGACAGGCACCAAACTCCCCACAAACCCAATTGTCGGCTATAAACTACAAGACATGAAAGTAAATTGTGATAGTGGTAGAAGAGGGGTGTAAAAGAAATAGGGTACGCGGTTGTTGCATGATCGTGAAGTGGCGAGCAAGTGACAGAACGGGATATATCGATAAATCGTGAGACGATGAACATGACTGTCGTGAACGAAGCAACAGAAGTGCCGAGGATGCCCAAGTTGCTGGTAGCTTAGACAATGACACACTTATTTCTCTTCTTCACGACTGGTGGCTCCAGGGCAGCGACAATAGCCTGTAGAACATCGTCAAAAGATGGGTCGCGACGTAGGCGACAATGAGAGTACGCACCTCGTCGAAGACGTTCTTAAGACCCTTCTGCGTGAGCGCAGAGCACTCGACGTACTTCACAGCTCCAAGCTCCCTAGCCAGCCGCTCGCCCTGTTCGCTGGTCACCGGCCTCTGTTTCTGTCGTTGCAGCTTCTCAAGCACCTGGGGGTCGTCTCGCAAATCGATTTGTGTGCCGACGATCAAGCACGGCACTCCAGGGCAGTGGTGATGAACCTCGGGAAACCACTTCTCCTTTACGTTTTCGAACGAGGCGGGAGAGGTCACACTGAAGCAAACGAGGAAGACATCCGTCTGAGGGTATGATAGCGGACGAAGACGGTCGTAATCCTCCTGACCTGACCAACAGAACGTTCGTTTTCAGCGACAGCTTCCCAGTGAGTACTCGGCTTCCACCTACCAGCAGTATCGAACAAACCCAACGTGTACGGGTCATCACCGATCATCACCGTGACGGCGTAGTTATCGAACACCTGCACCGCAACGACATGTTTGTGTGGGCTCAGTGGCGAGCAAGCGAGTTTCACTCACAGTCGGAACATATTCACTCGGAAATTTGTTTGTCGTGTAGGATATCAACAGACACGTCTGAGCGGTCCTAAGCTTCCGAGGACCCTGAGTTGCAAATGGATGAACGCACCTTGCCCACAGCACCATCGCCAACGACTACACACTTGATTGTCTGCATACTGTTCCAACAGGTCTATCGAGTCAAGTACGAGAAGCTGGTTGCAGGAAGAAGAGATAGTCAGCAAGTGGGTCGTTACAACATGCAAGAGCCAGGCCGGCGCTCTCGTGAACGTGGAATGCGTTGGACCACGGTACACTTCTGGCAGGCACCGCCTTGCACACGAGGTGCGCAGCTCACCTTCTTGTATCCGGAGAAGTCGTGAAGGGTAGCAACGAGCTCGAGGTGGTCGCGTGTCGGCGGGTGGTAAGGGCCAGGAGTATTTTATCTTCCAATTGAACCACGAGTCGAACGCAACCTAACCACATTCAGTCATTCATGGGGCTTCCGTCACATATGCAGCATTTGTAGATCCACAAACCTCTGAAACGCCTAAGCGAGTCGGAACAACCAAGCTGAGCACGCCGTGGAGGACAGTGAGTGGAGGCTGGGGGATGTAGCGTACAGTCTTGTATGGCCAGCTACCTCACGGACGCCTGACAACTGTCGATGGTTTCACTGCCATTCTAGGCGCCACCTGCCCTGAACACGTCCCCGCTAACAAATGTAACAAGCGTCATCACAGCTCTGGTAAGTAGTGGTTCTAGTGCGGTAACAGACTCTATTATAGCCCCACTATGATTGGGTCTTTGAGACCTCTGCCTCATCACGAGCCATCAGCCCATCGACTGCGAGGCAGCCAGCACCGGCCTGGTGGTTCGTGAGTTGCCAAAGCAACATATCAGCTCTGCATTGCCCGTGAGTTGACTACGGTATATCATCTCGATGTATAGCACGCATGAATCACCCAGGCTCCGTCCCGGTTCACACTACACTCCTACTGGTGGCTGGGAGAACCACGTCAATTGGCCCTGGCGCGTGCCAGTCAAGATGTAACCATCTGAGCTTGAGCTCCCGTCGAAGCACTGTGAACAAAAAGCTTGAGTGAGTCCAGGGCGGAGGTAAGCATGCAACCTACTGCGACAGCCCGTATCGCGCTCTCTAGAGAAGGCGAGTGACCGGTCAAAACACATGAATAGAATAACGATAACCTTGAGTTTAACGTACCTTCGGTGTGGTAAAGTCCGTGAATTACTTCCCCAGAGTCTCGATTCCATACCATAATGCAGCCTCGGACCGTTCCAAATAGAACGGCGGTACCTCGATTTGCAAACAGCGCGCCGAAGTCATAGGAAGCCTGCAGCTCGGGATCACCAGGGGCATAGACTTGCTCGATCTTGCCCTTCTGGTCGTCTTGATTGATATTGACCAGGTGACTGCGACCCCCTGTCTGCGCAGCCACAATGTGAGCACCCTTCATGTCCACGTCCAAGGCGTATCTACGAAGATAACATGGGTCAGGTAATAGCCTGTTCCAGACAGCAGCTTGCCTACACTTTGGACTTCATGAACGTGTATGCTCGTAGTGTCCCGTTGGGCACCTGGCAATACCATCTACAAAGAATCGATAAGGGTATAGCCTTTCGTCGAGCGTGCTCAACTTACAGCACTCCGTCTGTAGTACCCCCAATGAGTGCTTCGCCGTCTTCAACGAACTTGATGGCCGTTACATTCTGCCTGATTATAGACCTATGAGGCAACCATGTTCCTACAATTTCTTTCATCATGAACAATTATCGAGCATACACAAAAGAAAGCGCACCTCGAATGAACAGCCACACCTTCACGCCAGTGCGGGGAAACGCAATAGCCATACGGTCGCGACAAAGAACAAGACAACACGGTGCGTCCTCCCCGCGACGATCCGCACTTGCATCAAGAATCTTTGCCCACTGCCACTTGTTGGCAGCCTGCGACGATCCCAACGTGTTAGCATTGAATGGCAAAAATGAACACGCGCATACTCACACTCCGTGTCCATGTGCTGACGATGCCATTGTCACCCAACGTCACGACGCCTGCATCACGGTCCATCCATGCCACGTCGGTGACATGCATATTGTGAGCCAACTTCGCGATCTCCGTCCGAGTCTTGTTGCTCCATATTCGAACACTCTTATCGTTGCCTAGAGTAACAACATTGGTGCGAAACCGCCGTGTGTATAGGGGCATTACTCACATATAACGGCGAAAAGACTACCGTCCAAACCAGGGATAATTGAGCGGATACCAACATCTCCTTTGCCTTTGAGCTTGGCCGTTTGTACACCATCTGAAGTAGACCATGCAAACGTTTTCGGTCGTCTGGCCTCGGGAGAAGTTGGAGTTGGAGACCCTGTTCGCTTGACGCCTTGGACTGGCGTCCAGGTGGGTGCGGACCCGTTGTGAAATGGTGGCATTGAGAGTTCCGCAGGCTCGTGGTGCGATAGCGGAGTCGGTGACGATGGAGATGGACTATTTGGTGCTTTGGATGCCGCGCTCAATCGTTGCAGCAAAGGTGGCGAAGTTGGCTGCGGACCGTTCAGCGAGCCTGAGGCTACGCAATTTCTATGAGTACCGTATACAAGAGGTCATATCGCACACGGAAAGCGACATACCTCCTCTAATCGACAGTTCTCCAGGGATCGTAGAGACCACAGCTGCCGCTTTGACAAACCCATTCGCAGCACCTTTGATAGCGATGGTGTGCTCGTTCGGAGGGCTGCTGCTCAAGACATAACCACCGGGCACAAAACCATTCGTAGCGCCCTTGATACCAACTGACTGAACGTTTGCTGGGGTCCGTGGGATTATGGGACTTGAGGAAGTAGTGGGTGAGCTGCTGAGTTGGCTATGCTCGTGCAAAGGCGCATCGCCAGGTGTTGTCGCCCTACCATTCTGCAGCGACGGTCGACGAGCGTTTGCGGATCGAGTGACCGACGCGTTCGCCTGTCGGTTATAGGGCCACCCGCTCCCAATAGGAACCGGTTTCCGTTGTGTTCCGTTGGCCGATTTCGGCGGCGCAGTCGTGCTGAGTTGAGGTGGGAGTGGCTTGTCCTGCTTCCAGCCGTTCATGGCGGCCGGCCTGATGTTCAATGGGTTCGAGTACGACCCTTCCGCAACGAAGGAAAGCGACTTGATGTCCGGCGGTGGCTGCGGAGGTCCAATCGCACTAGTGGGTGGCCGCGGGTCGATGGGAGGTGTGGATTGAGGAGACATTGGCGGGAGAGCGCTGGAGAAGCGGGATACTCGCTGAGGCGGAGGAGGGACGTTTGGCTTCGTAGGTTGGAGCACGATAGGTGGGTAAGGGGACATGGCAGAGGGTGGAGGCTGAGCCACGGAGGACAGCGAAGTTACCGATGATAGCGATAATACATCTTCCACCTTTACTTTCGAGCTGGAAGCAGGCGAAGGGGGAGGTGAAGGCGCGGGACGACGAATCCGAACAGGCGAGCGCACAGGTGAGCGAGGAGGAGTGGATGCTGTGCTGGATGTCGGCGGAGTCTCTGAGCGCGCTGGTTGCTCTAAGGCTGCATTGGGCTCAGAAGGTATGGATGTCGGCGGGATAGATAGGGTAAGGGCGGCGGAGTGTGGTGGCGGTGAGGGTGCTGGAGGAGCCTGTGGAATGCGGGACTATATGAGCAATGTCGAGAGATAAATGAGTGGTAGACACACCTGAGATGGGCGCGTGGCCGAGGGCGCATTTGAAACAAAATCTGTGAGCACCCCTCCAGAGACGAAAGGGTTTGAAACGATCTTTCGTTTTGGCTTGTAAGGAGCTACGTTCGGAGTTATCTCCTTACTAGGTTGCAGCGTGGGCATGGTCTCGTTGAGCGCACCTGGCCCTGGAGGCGCCACTGCTTCAGCGGGTTTGGATGATGCCATCGGGACCGACTCATGGACAGGACCGTTCCGAGTTTCGAAGACGGTACTGACTGACTTTCCGCCTGCTGCTGGCGGTTGTGCAGTCCCATCCGCCCTTGCAGGAGGAGAAATGGGCTCCGCCCGCAGCGGAGGCAGGGACAAACCAGGATAGTCGTCAACCTCTGGTGTGAGTTGAAGTGGTGGTATCAGAGCATCAGGCTGTACCTCGAGCTCTGCTGCTTTCGCGGGCGATGAAGACAAGCCCGGAGGTGAAAACGATGTCGATTTCACCCGAGGAGGAGTCGTAGGGTTTACAGCAGGAGCTGCAGACGATTCTGGTACTGGGCTACTTGGAGGAGAGTCCAGTTCCATAGGAGAAAGACTACGTTCACGCTCCGAGGACCTTTCGGACTTCTCGTCCGTAGAGGAAGTCGTTGCAGCAGCACTCGTCATGGAGATGTCCCGGCTTGCATCAATCTGACTTTGGTTTCTGAATGCATCGTCGATAATAGCGGGTATGCCGGGTTTTGACGCGGATGTCGAGATGACAGAAGGTGGTTGGGAGCAGTGTTCGGCTCTGACGTTCGCAATGTCAGCTTGCACACCTACAGACGTATAGATTGGCGCAGTCGCCATTAATGCGTCCTCTACATTCGACGCTTTTGTCAGATAATCCTGTAAAGATGGTATTTGCAGACTCACTATGGTTTGTGTGCTCAGAAAGTGGTTGAAGCCAGGGTTTCCGCAGCTTCGGTGGTAGCATAGAAGGTTTTGGTTTAGGCACTGCATCAATCCTGACAGCCGAAGGAGTGATTTCTTGTACAGGGTCATCATCTCCAGTGGACACCTTACCCGTGAATACAACAGGTGTCTCCAGGAGTTTGCCATCGGGTGAAGCAACCGCTAGCAATATCTCCTTGCCTGGTTTGACTTCAATTCGCTTCTGCGCAAATAGGCTGAAATACACCACTGATTTGTCGCCTTCGTCGTCGGAGTCCTCAGAAAGTTCGACTTGGCGTAGGACGACATGGGCTTTCTGGGTAGACCCGTGAGGATGAAACCGAAGTTGCCCTTTCACGCCGAGTATGGAGGCCACCGTGGGTTCTTCCAGCGTTCCTGCAGGTTGGGAGACCATTCCGTCGTCAATGACGGGGCTGACCGTATAGTTTTGGCAACTTCAATGTGAGCGAGGAACGTTCAGCATGGGGAATGTCGCGGACGAGGAGGAAGCAGTCACTGGTCGTTTGCAAACAATGCCATTTCGGGTAAACAGTTTGTTAAGGGGTTATCAAACGTTACCCCACTGCAATCCGTAGATAATTATTGTGGGTGAAATCCAAGGAACTTCACCCTCGAGCTCTGTCGCACCTTACCACGACCACGGAAATGTTCAACATCAAGCTGGCCGTCGCCTTCTTTCCACTACGAGGCCGTTATGGCGTTGTGGGACATGATGAGTATAAGTCGAACGTACATCCCTTGCGACCGCGGGCATTTGCCATAAAGCCAGGCTCTAATGACTACACCGTGTAGACTTGGGTGATTGGGATAAGCGATGTAGGTTGAGCGTGGAAGGTCAGTCTATCTCAGGAACACCATCCTTCCATGTAATCCCAGATTTCTTCGCAACCTCCATGGCAATTTGTCTGACAGCCTTTGCCTGTTCAAGACTCGCCCCACCGTGTTGAGCATTAGCTAAATGCCAGACAATCTGGCGCGGTGTATCCATTGAAACCAGGGCCGCTACCAAGACCTCTGAGATCTCGACTTGGGAAAGGACGTCTGTCCCGCCGTAAGTGATTCCATAACCGACTGTGTTTGAGAACCATCCTGCAGAGCTCATGTCAGGAGCTGAAGACAAAATATCATCGTACAGACACACGTACCCATATCAGGATAAATCTCATCGAGGAGACCTTGCACCTTGTCTGCGGTGTCTCGGTACATCGCCCGAAAAAGCTTCTCGCCATTGCGTACGTATTGTTCCGTGGTTACAGACTGATCCCTATGAGCTCACATTCATCTCGACAGTACATGCATAGTTGTATGAATCTTACCTGAGCGTTTGCTTGTCGCGCAACTCCTCTGGCATCACCTCGTGCAACGCAATGAGGCCATTTATCGCCTGGCACAAGTCAGTCCGACATACAATAAAGCTCGAATTTTCGTACTCGAGAGTATCCGCACAGGAGACCACTGTCCAAGATGGCCTCTCTCATGCGGCGCGCAGATACAGCTGCTCTTGCTGAGCGGCCTCAGCACTCGCTTGCTGCTCCACTTGAGCTTGCTTCAAGTCTTGCAGGACATGCTGAAATACAGCAGGGACGCCTTCTGGGTGGTTACTTGAACCGAATCCTACTGCGGCAAGAATGTACCAAGGGTTCCGGAGCACCGCCTCGGTCCCTTGTATGGTATTGCAGAGGGGATATAGCGACTTTAGATGGTTGAGGAACTCTGTAGTTGCCAGGGTACTCATGTGTATGATGGTCTGCTGCGATCGATGTGAGTGGTTGAAGGAAAAGGTGCAAGAGGTCCACGTTGCGCTTGGCGACGAATAGGACGCATTATATGGGATTCGGAAGTAGAAGCTTGTATGAGGTAACTAAATATCAGCTTTCAGTCCTTCGAGATCGCAGGGATCAGAGTGCTTCCGCTCGGGCGGAGACCAGGACGCGGAGGACAGCGTGTGCTTACTGTCGTCGGGGATGTCTCTCTGCCTACTTCCGACGAGATCAAAGAGGATAAATATTATATTCTGTTCGTGAAAAAAGGCTACAGAGCATGGGGGACTAGGATACATACGTTCCATTGACCGAGAAGGGATTGCATATGCAGGAGAACCTGTTTCTTGAATAAATAAACGAAGTTTAGCTAGCCCATGGTGAATGTTTGCGAGTCGATCTCCATCATATCATCGTCTTCAATAGGTTGAACATCCAATTCGAAGTCTTCAAGTTCGTGAGGGGCATCGCCTGCATGATAGTTAAGGGCGCCACTGCCATTCGGCCCAACGGTCGGACCTCCGACTTCCGCCAATACGACCCGGGCCAAAGCAGCGAAACCCTCCTCCGTCTCATCGTCAAGTTTCTTCTCCTCGACCATCTCAGCGACGGCCTCCACCGCCGCCGCCTCTTCTCCATTTCCTTGATTCTGGCAATTGCATATCTTGGAAAGAAAATACGGGCTCTCGGGGTCCTCCAGCACCTGTCTCGCTCGTTCGGCAGCGAGACCTTTGGCCAGGGAGATGTTCGCCGCTGGGATCGGACCGACAACAGCGAAGTCGTGTACTATGATAGACATGCTGTCGTTTCTCTTCATACTAGACTGGCTTTGCGATTTACTATCGAGATAAGGTCAGTAGACGCGAGAGAAAGGCTACTTGCGTAATACTAACCGGAAACTGATCTTCATGCATCCAGCACGAGCGGACCACACCATCAGCTCAGAGACGGGGTCTCTCGGCATGTTAGGTGACAACACCTCCAGCAGCCCATGCAGCGCGGTCTCGACGACTACCGCGGTCTTCTCAAAATTATAATGAGAGTCGACAAGCACGGCGCCGAGGATACTTTCGAGAACATCGCTGATGGCTTTTGGAGGGTCGTGTTTCCAGCCGCTGTGAATGATCTCTTCGGCAGAAGTCTCCTCGAGTATGGGTATGTACTTGCTGATGGCCATGCTCAACTCGACGTTATTGACCAGCAGAGGCTTGTGCAAGGAAAGAACATTCACGGCCACGGAGGCCAGGGCCGGGGCACACACTGCCCTCGAGCGTGCCCACGACAGTTGACCTGACGTCGCAGTAGGGAACTTGTTGTACAGATATTGCATCACGACGAGATCAATGAGAGCTGTCATATACAATCAGCAAGGATGCATAACACGAGGGTCGAATACTTACCGTCTCCTAAGAATTCGAGTCGCTGGTACGAAGAGTTCGTGGGCGAACGGAAAGACGGATGAGTGACAGCTTCGATCAAGAGGTGCCCAGAGCGGAACTCGTAGCCCAGTATCTGCTGCATTTCGGCGAACATAACGGGCATTGCCGACTCAGGCAGACGGTCGTATCGTGCGTTCCATGGCAGGGTCCCTCCAAACCCAAGTCCAAGAGCGGTGCCAACACGTAGGCCCATAGGAATGCCGCCTGTGACGAAGCCGGCACCGAGCGAAGCCTCCATGCAGTCTTGCAGACTTCGCTTAGGGAGACGCCGCTCGACGAAGCGGCGTGGCATGGTTTCCGAAGCGTCTACTTCGAGCGGGGAGCGCGTATCGCCATACGCGCATAGTCTGTGGTTCAGAGGTGAGATATTGCTCGAGGCCGACTTCTTTCGCGCGGGCGAGGAGGGTGCGGTTCGAGACTGAATTTCTGCGGAGGATGTCAAGCTGTCCCTCGTGTCGGTGCGGGAAACGGTTGTATAGGTGAACAACCGTGCTGAGCTTCAGTACCGAATCACCCAGCGTTTCTAGTCGTTGATTGTTGAAGCCTGCGTTCGCACTTGGGAGGGTGAGGGCCTGGATCAGAAGGTCGTCCTGAATTGGCGGTAGACCAAGTTCAAAGCGAATTGTATGGGCTCGGTAGATGTCAGTTATGCGGTGGCAGAGTTCCGGCAGTACTCGGAAGGATCGATAGATGTCTGGCGAGAAGTTAGCCCAACGACACATGTTCCGGGGGAATGTAAGGATGTCCGTGGCAGTTCTGGAAGTGTTGGGAGGCGGCGCCGAACCGTCCAAATTATACACCGTCGCCGTATGTCGAGGGAAGGCTACAGTTTCGATACATGGCCCGTCCGTCGGGATTTCTGGTTCGACGCCTTTGCGGGTGTACTTAGCCATGTAAAACCCGTAATAGGTCTCCGCATTAGCTTCCCTTGAGCCCGGTGCAGGCTTGGATAGAGGCGTCAAATCTTCTCGAATATTCTTCAGCAAAAGCGGGCGACCGTGCTCCTTGTTACACATCACTATCAGGTGGTCGTAGTTCTCTTCGTTGACCATGGACCAATCGGTTTCGCCGAAAGGCTTGTCTACCGCAGTTTCAATAGCGTCCCAGTCAACTGCAAGGTCAGGAGTAATAGGAACCAGGTAACACGTCAGAGGGAGAGTGATCCCTCTCCCAGTGATGCACCACCATAGGCCCATTCTCATAAAGTCCTCCAGAAGCCGACGTTCCCGCCATTCGTTTTCCCAATCAAAGTCCACCGTCCCGACCGCTTCGTCCGTTGAAACGTACAGTCCTTGACATACAAGATCTGCTGGTGGAAGGATGGTGCCTGTGATCAGGCCCGCAGATGGTCGCCCGTCAATGCGGAGGACATGCAGCCACAACCTCTCGCCCCTCGTCCAAGGGTCGCGGACCGTAACGGCCATCATGTCAGGAACGTGGCTTACGTCTCCTATAGAACGCCCGTCTGCGTCATCGTTGTCGCCGGTGGCCGAGCGAGCTGGGAGGAGATAGTCGTCGAATACACTCAGCTCGTGGAGCTTTCTCACCGCTATGAAAGCAGCGGCTCGCTTGGCTTCCTTCTTCGTACGCTTGGGTGGTCCGTGGAATGTGAGATGCTCTGGCGGAAGGGGGGAGACTGGGTGGCAGTTGGAGGGTAGCTTCGAATTCTCCGGAGTATTGTGGCAGGTGTATGGGTGTGAAGCGATCGCGAGGGATAAGGGAGCAAAGGTGATTGAGCAGGCCAATGGAGGTGTTGTAAGTGAGAATGGCGCCAGTGCCCGGGACCACGTATCGTTCGCGCTCCAGGAGATCCAGAGGGTCTTCCCTTTCTTCACCTTCTTCCAGCTCGTCTTCCTCAACTGGCTTGGGCAGGTCTTCGCGAGTCTGATAAACCTGTCTGAGGACCGGCTCACTTTCCGAGAACGCTCGGTACCGCTCAATGTGAGAGGCCTGGCCGTCTTGCACCATAACGACAAACTTTGCAGCCTTCTGTCGGGCTCTACCCCGCGACTGGATGTAGCCAACCATATGCTGTATAGGATCAAATCGGATGACTAGTTCGCATGCCTGGAGTGTACAGAATGAGTTATACACAATAGAAAGCCGGTTCTGTTGGCACGCACCGGGAAATCAAGACCTTCTTCCGCGACAGAGGTTGCAACAACTACAATATACACTTGAGTTATCCGCAAGGTGTATTCGAGCGAAATAGGCTCACGTAGGTTACACTGTCCCTCTCGGAACATACGCACAGCCTCCTGCTGTGATTTGAGGGCCATGCCTCGAACCTGAGACTTCTGCATACTACTAGCACCATGGCCAATAAGCGGGGCGCTCTTGAAGTACATTTCTAACGGCGGTATACGTGGAAGCATCTTGGAAAGACATCCGGCAACGTGCCTCTGCTCAACGAAGATGATGCCCTGGAAATCTTGCCGATAATAATCGAAGAGCAGCTCGGCGAGCCGGCGGACCTTGGGTGTACACCACTTCAATTCCACTCTGAGAGGCACGACATCGGGGTCCTCCTCGTTGTCGAAGAAGTCGGCGAATTCTGACAGCACGACCTGCATGTGCGCTAGTTCCGGGGGAAGTGTGAGAGCTGCTGGGGCGGTACCGTCTAAGTGACTGGTCGCCATGTAGTCTAGTTGGTCTTCAGCCTGTGATATGGATTGTTCGATGCGGTGCTTGATGTCGTGGTACAGGAATAATTCGGCGCCATATGGGCCTAAGCTATGGTAGGTCACGTCAAAGCGGGTCTTGATCTTGTCGACTGGTATGTCAATGTGCACGGGAAGAGTGGAGAGTCGAAGACGCTCCCATAGGGTTGTGGACGGATAGGCCGGATATGTAAGTGGTGGAGGAGAATATTCCTCGAGAACCTAGGTCACGTCAGATCGGTGAGAAGATCAAATACAAACGCACACACCTCTTCTGGTCGAGGTGAGTGATCAGCCAGCTCCTCGACATGCTCTCGCACAGCGATGACTTTCGCGTCCAGGTTACGTTCTAACGTGGCAAGTGACTCTGCCGCGTCCTTGGGGTTCCAGATTGGCGAGGCCGTCATACCGAAAATCCTCGGCCGCTGTTCAACAGGCCACTGAAAGTATTCCCTCATGATGCCGTTATATGCATGATTCTTCCGAGTGTGGTGACACTCGTCGAATACTACTAAGGAGACCTGCCATAGTGGTGTATGCGTCAGTAAGCGCGCACTGGAAAACACACAACTCCGTGCACCCAGCAGTGATCTCCCGGGATGACATGCTCAGATGAAGAACAAACGGTCAGAAGCCGTGGTACTGGCAGCCTGATGTCATTGCATGTAAGGCCGGGCCGTTTTCTGCGGACAGCTTTGTTTGGAAGAATGGCTACTGTTGGCGAGCCCCCTTCGTTTCAAAGACCTTTGCACTGACATCCCGAGATAGCCAAAAGGCTAGCCGAGAGGTCAGTGCAATATTCCATGAAATGCGTAAGGGGGACTGGGAAACAGCTAGTCATTCGTAGGGCTTTCAGAGCCTGTTATCTGAGCATGCAAACCCTATGCGAGGACGAGCATAAAAACGTTCAGCGTCCCGTCTGTTCATACAAATCGGACCATGAAGAATCCTGCGGGTCATGCACAAGGAACACGGATTGTGTGCAAAGCGCGGAACGCTTCACATACCTTGTCCATAGTCCAGTGTGAATGTGTGAGAATGTTGAGAAAAATTTGCGCTGTACGAGATGCGGAAACCGTAAGGTAAAAGGTCAGAGGAAAAAACCTTGAAAAGACGTACCGGTCATTACAAGTACATCATGCGACTCAATCTCTTTCCTCCATCCCCTCCTGTCGGTCATGTCTAAAGCGGTTGCCCCGTAGCATTTGCTGACGCGCAGTGGTGCCTCTCTTGCGATGAAGTCACCCTGCTGCTCAACCAATGCGACCTTGGGGACCAGAAAAACGATGATCTTGCCCAGCCCGGCGTCGCGAGCCGCAATCCATTTGATAAGGAGTGTGCTTATGTAGGTTTTACCACTCCCAGTGTCGAGGGCAGCGATAACGTTTCGCTCTTGCGCACGAGAGAAGATTTCTTCCTGATACCGGCGAGGAAGGAGAACTTCGGCGACCTCTTCGAATGTCATCGTGGCAGTGGTAAAATCTGGATAAGCACGGTCGTTATGGAATGGATTTACAGAAACCTGCGTTAGTTTCTTCCAACTCGCATCGCAAGGCTGAGCGACAGGGGGGGACGGAGGAAGAGATTGAGTGGGATGTGAATGACGGTGACCTGCAACAGAGCTGCGGCGAATTCTTGGCCAAGAGATTGATGACGCGTGACTCTGGATTTGGCAGGTGTCGTGACTGCGCCCGCGGGTCGCAGCACGCGTGACAATCCACATATCTTCAGGAGACATTCAGCATCTCGAACATATACCATCTCACTTGTCCTGAAAAATCATGGCCATAAATCCCAACGAAGATACCGAATTGTGAGCAAACTTATGCTAGGCTCACGACCTCTTCCGACGTTCCACTCAGTAACGATGCTCTCCGCAAGCATGGTATCCTGCCTCCTCGCCCACCAACGCCCCACTCGCCTTCACCTCCACCCGCACCTACACTGGAGGATGAGCTGGAAGACCTCGATATTGACGAGCTGAAGGATGCAGCAGACGACGCGAAAGACGATGAAACCGCAAGGCTTATCGAGCAGATTAGGCGGCAGCGCCTTGCAGAGCTGCAACGCTTCCAGCGGGCCCGCTTCGGACGGGTATATCCCATTGGGAGAGAAGACTATACGAGAGAGGTTACGGAGGCCAGCAAGGTCGATGGGGACGATGAGGCATTAGCAGGCAAGGGAACCGGCGTGTTGTGCTTCTTGTACAAGGACGGGTAAGTCACTTCTATAACCCCATCGAGAATATGTATTTAACCGCCCTTTAGCCAAGCACGTAGCGAGCGTGCATTCGAGCATATTAGGATTCTTGCTGAGAGACATCCTCACACGAAATTTGTGTCAATAGTCGGTGACAAATGCATCGCCGACCTCCCAGAATCTCGGCAGCCTATGCTCCTCATATACCGGAAGGGCGAAGTGCTGAACCAAATTGTTGCTTGGGGCGCGGATCGCGAGAGAAAGATCGAGGGTGCGTAGCCCTATATCTAACCACAGCATTCATTAAGTGACAAAAATGCGCAGAGCTTGAGGCCGTTCTGATATTAGCAGGAGCCATTATCCCAGAACGATTGCCACCGCGGAAGAAGAGCGACGAGGACGACCTCTCGGACGACGAGGTTGACGACGACCCTTCGTCCCGTATGCGCTCCTCTGTCGCCAGCACGAACGCTAGAACGCCCAGGAATATCAGGGGCAAGAAGGACGATGAGGATTCGGACTTTGAGTTCGACATGTAGTGAAGCATATAATTCAACATTCAAAGCATCCATGTAGTAGTACAATGTTCATGAGCCCAACCGCATCACAGCGCGCCGTACGGTTAACATTTCGAGTCACCGTTGGCTGTTATTTACTCGGGGTTGATAGGAGGCATTGCTTGCCTCCTGCCCTTGACTGGCCAGACCTCCGTCATGGTCGCTGCTTCCCACACGCGTCCGCCACGCACGACGTAACGGAGATCCCTCGTCTTCCGAATATCGTCCTCCAAGACGTTAAATCCTGCTGGGTAGACGAGGAAGTCCGCCAATTTTCCTGGGGTCAGGGAGCCTAGTGACGGGTAGATACCCAGCGTCTTCGCCGCGTCGGACGTAGCTGCACGAATAACCTAGAAATTCTCTTGTGAGCATCCGAATTACAAGACAGGGATTGCTGTCAGTCACCTCGTAATTATCGAGGCCACCCTGCTGTGTGAAAAACATCTCAGCATGGTAGTTCAAACCGAGGGGCGGTTCTCCGTGGGCGCCGATATGTGCCTTCAAACCGAGGTGGACCATCTTGGCAGTCGACTCAGAAGTGTTGAACAGAGCAAAAGCTGGGCAGTGTGTCAAATAGATTCGAATACTTGCAACATGAAAATGCCCACAGTTCTTTGGCCGAGCGGTGGACTCGGACAGACCTTCGAGGATGTCATGTCTTGTGAACTGGCGAAGTCTGTAACACGGGATCAGCATGTAGCTTCTACTCGAAAGGGTTCTGAGGCGCACTTTGGATCATTGGGGATGTCTTCAGTCGCCCAAACATACTGCTCGCCCCAGGCTCCACCATAGTTCACGATATGTGTCGGTGTAGATCCCGTGCCGCTGAGCGCATACAGTTGGAGGATATCGTCAAAGAGCTCAGGGATTGGTATAGCATGCTCGATGGTAGTCATTCCTAAAACGTATATTAGGGTCGCAAATGGAGGCATACAGTAGTTTGGAAACGCGTACCGTCAACGATATAAGTTTGGTCCCAGTCATAGTTCATTCCCTGCAAGAGTGATCAGCCAATTTATAATCATGCAGTACAAGACGAGCACTCACTCCTTCAGGAACACAAAGCATAGACAGGTTCCTCGCAGCTAACAGCAGCCGCTGGCGAGAAGCTCGCGAGGGTAAGTTATAGTTCTTATACGAGTAGCTCGCTGGCCCGCCCTCAGCCTTGATCCTGATCAGAGCCGAGTACGCTTCTTCCATGGTCGTGATGTCCTCATGTACGCCAGCCCCGCCAGCACCGTAGATTATATCGCCTACTGTGAAGATACGGGGCCCGACTTCCTGGCCTCGTTCCACGCGGAAACGTTCCCAGAAGCCTCTGACGTTGTCTGCGCTGGGGCTTCGAGAAGTGACGAGAGGGTAAGTATAGGTATGTAATTATTGCGGTGGACGTACTTGTGCAGAGTCGTGACGCCGTAGGCGAGGAAAGTCTCCAGTTCCCAGGAGCGAGCAGGGAAGAACTCGGAGAATCCATTCCAGTGTGCATGAACATCAATGAATCCAGGGACGATGAAGCCTATTCCAAGCTAAGCAAACATGAAGACATCGAAAATGACTTGACCTACCGCCCTGTGCGTCGATGACGGTTGCGCCGTACGGAATGACAGCGTCAGCAGCACCGACGATCGCCTCAATCTCTCCTGCACGAGTGACCAGAATGGCGTCATGCAGAACATCCTCATGCAAATTCCCGGATTCCATAGTCAAGAGGGTCGCATTGGTAAACACGAGGAAGTCCGCATTCGCCCGGGCCTGCTCATCTGCATTGGCAAGCGCACTGGCAGCATCCTTCTTCAAACGGGCGACATCGCTGGCGTATTCAACGACGACTTCATGGTACTTCAGGAGCTTCTTGGTGCAGGAGATACCGAAGTATAACTTGTCGTCTGCAATCTCTGACGAGCATTTGTCCAAGGAGTCCACTTTAACATGATGCAGGTACGGCCCTGCAGTTCTTATATTAGCTCCTTTAAATGGCGGCTGAGGGTGACGGACGCACCTAGGAACCAGAAAATTGTCTTGCCATTCCCGCTGAACACAACGTCATGTCCACCGTCCAAGCTCAGCCTCGCTATTTTCTTCGTAGCGTTCCCAGGCTTGCTCCAGACGGCTTCGTCCGCTGAGACATTAGGTGCGTAGTAAATGTGGTGGAAGTCAACAAACGCAACATCTGTGGTCTTCCCGGATGGTACCGCAGACAACTCCGCAGACATTGCGCCTTTAGCGACAGGCTCGTGCTTGTACTCGCCAAAATCGTTGGACCCAGAAGCCAAGTCGATAATAAAACTGTAGCTGCTCTGCTGCACGAGTATCTTCGTATTCTTCTCGAGGAATCTGAGCTTCGTCGTTTCAGCAGAGCCTTCAGCAGCTGCGGCAGATATGAACTCGATATTCTGGACAGCAATCTGGTCGCCCTTCTTGAATGACGAAGATGGTAATGTAACGTCTGCCAGGTACAGGCCAGCGCCAGCTGTCGCAATAATGTTGCCAGACAAGAGATCACCAGAGGTCTTGACGAATGCGATCTTCCTGTTCGCGCCGGTGCATGCGCAGAGTATAGGAGAATAATAGCGTCCGAGAGGCAGGCCGCTCAGCTCGAACGCTTGGCCCGACGTGGTGTTCGACAGCTCAAAGGTGGTGAAATTGGTGTCAGACCAGCGAGCATGAATGACCAAGTCTTCTGCGTTGGGTACGAACGACGGAGAGTAGTACGGCGCCCCTGCGTGAAGGACAGGAACAGCCTTGGCATTCTCATCCTCGATGTCGTAGACGTAGTTCGCGCCAGCACCCTGGAATACAGCCTTGGTCCCATTCTCGTTCACACGGAGTTCCGTGAATGCATGAACACGCTGTATATCACTGGCCTCAAGAGCCCTAATATCCGTAGTGCTGGTCCTCGTCTCCGCGATGCGCTTCTCGATGTGAGCCGAGAACAAGATAGGTTTGGGCGACTTGTCAGCCTTCGTACGTTCACCGCGCGAGTTTGTTGACAGGGGGACGTGGTAGATCTGCCCTGCAGCCCAGATGATGACTGCGTCGTCTTCGGGTGTGAACGCAAACGAGGGGTATGTGCCCATAGGTGCGGACACTGCAGATAAATCGTAGGTAAGACCATCCCATACATGATGGATTGTTCCCATGACCAAATCCCTGAG
Organism: Terana coerulea; assembly: GCA_024811115.1. Taxonomy (NCBI): domain Eukaryota; kingdom Fungi; phylum Basidiomycota; class Agaricomycetes; order Polyporales; family Phanerochaetaceae; genus Terana; species Terana coerulea. The sequence goes on from JAKOGH010000138.1 coordinate 268,076, forward strand.
ATACTGATTAGCAACAACGCGGTATCATGCGCATATAACCACTCACTTGAGCACTAGGGCCTCCTTGTCTCTGACCCTCCGGACGAATGCCAAAGTACGGCCGTCTCTGGAAAGCTCAGGGCGTGACGCACCGCCAGGGAAAGAATGGACGAGCGTAGTAGTCTGCTTGGTGGTGAGGTTGGTCGAGAAGATTGCGTAGATGCCAGTATGTACATCTGTGAGCATATGGTGAGTTAACGCAGACATCATTTAGGCAGGTAAACATACCTTTGCTGTATGTGAATTGGCCGCTAGTATCCAGCACGTTCTTTGCGTAGATGAGACTATCATTGCCCTGCCAGATGATCTGCTCCGGACCAATTTGCTGTTCTTCGTAATCTTCCGGACCCCAACCACTAGGCAAGGTACGAGAGACAAGACGTTTGCCGCTGCCTGCTACAATCTTCTCGTTGGATGACTCAGGAATGGCGTACTCCCAGGCTTCACCTGCACCAAGGCTTCGCTCAGAGGTGTACCATTTGGTCGCGATGACCTTGGTGCCGGAGGGATGAAAACGTGCGTCGGAGACCCAGCGATAGGTCTCATTGGTAACTCTATGCGCTATACGTTCGTGTCGATCAGCTGAGCAAGGAGAAAGATTTAGCTACTTACCATTTACACGACCTTCACGAACCAGCCGTCTACGCTTGGCCTCCACAGTTTCCTTTACTCCGTTGGCAAGTCGGCCCTCGTCATCTCGCGTAGTAGCTAACGCATCCAGCAGTTCCCCAGAGTTGGTAGTCCTGACATCCATTTGGCTACATCCCTTCCATTCGGTTACCCAAATGTTCTCCAGGCCGAGTTCCGCGTCACTCCTGAACACCAGCTTGTGTCCGTCCGGAGAAAAATGAGGGTCAGAGTCGTGGGGCACACCGAGCAGGACAGGATGCGCCTTGGCCCGTCCTATGGCACTGGAATTGTACACGCTTCCCGGCAGGCAGTAGATGTCTCCAACCATGTCGAAGACAATGTCTCCGCTCTTGGGGTGAACATCCAACCGCAGCCATGTTCCTTCGGTCACATCGTATTCGAGCTTTCGAGGGTAAGGGAAGTCCGTGGAAATGTCCCAGGGGGTCTGTTGACGCAGAGGCCAGATGTCGTCCTTCCACTCGCTCGCGGGGTCGTCCGTGGCGAATGGACGCGCTGCCTGGCGAAGTACTGCCTCATCTCGCGTCCAGTATGTCGGTAAAAACGTCGAGAGTGTGAACGCTGCGGAAAGCAAGACGACGAGCCGGAAGAAACGCGACCGAGTCTTCGTCCTGTTCCATCTGGGAGTCGCGAGGGGCTGGAAGGGTACTTCGGCGGCACCCTTCATGTTTACTACAGACGACCGACCGAGTTCAAGGGCCACAGAGTGTGGTCGTCCTCAAGGCTGAGAATATATAGCAGACTAAGCTGAACAGACTTAGTCAGATACAAGCATATGGGAGGTCGCAGAGCGTGTGCTAACCGGTAGGTTGCATCATTAGCCTGGGGCGCTTAGCATGAGAACGCAGCGCGTCTAATGTCAAAGCGGCGGAGGTTTTGCCGTTTCGGAACGTTGTGTCCTTCATGCACATGCTGCACTTCTCCGTGAACCCAGATGGTGACACAGCGCGGTGACGTAGCTTCGCCGTGCGATGGACAGATCGCCAGACCTACAAACGGGACTCTGTACGGGTGGACTACGACTCCTCTGACACCGCGTGCGGGTGGACTACGACTACTGACGCATCGCGTGCAGGTGGACGACGACTCCTCTGACACACCGCGCTGACACACGCCATCTGCAGCACCGACCGACGCGACTTCTCTGCCCTTTGTGGCTGCATCGGACCCGGACGCGACCCCCTCCCAGCGGCTTCTTTCGACACTTTGGCGTGCCTCGGCCGCCCTCTCGCACCACCCTCGACGCGTTTTCCACCCGCTTTCCGCCTGCTGCGTGCTACTCATCTTACTCGTGCTACTGTGCTACGGCGCGCAATCACTGGCACTCCTCCACCCGCGCTCTGCTGCCACGGCCTACAGCCCGGACGTTGGGAAGTACTCAGTGCTCGCAGTCTCCATCTCGGCCGCGTGCTCGGTAAGTCGGTCTCGCTCGATGTTCGCACATTGCAGACGGAGTGTGCTGACCTCGTCGTATCAGGCCCTTGTTTGCCAGACGACGAACCGTCGTCTCGTGGCGTGACTGGCGGGAAGGATCCCGGTAAGCTTGGGGAAACAGCTCGGTGGGCTGCGCCTACCTGGCCAGATCTCGGCCTTGCTCGCGGGATGACGATCCGTTGTCTCGCCGCAAAATCGTCGCGTCAACACTAGCAGAGGTAAGCCGTTGAGGTCACTCTGAGCGAGATGGAACGGCACGTATAACGCTCATGTAGGCGGCCGGACGTTGGTGTGAACACCAAGACCCTGCGATCCGAGGCAAGTGCGGCCTCGTGCATCCTTGCTCGCCACACTCACCGACCCGCGCCTGTCTTGCAGACACGTCGTCGTCGCGGCGAGAGAGAGCGCATGGACGTCGCCAGCACCGCGTCTGCGCCAACACGATGAGCTGAGCCCTGCGGGCACCATGCACGCTGAGCACACACCACAGGCCGACCCACGACCTCGGCGAGTCGCCCGCGGGAACGCGGCCCATCGCGTCGGCTCCGCCTCCTCACTGGGGCTCTCGACCGTCCTGTCCGTGCGCGGTGAGCACCACCCTTTCACTCGGACAAAGCGCGGTACTCACGGTGTGCATAGACGGCACGTCGCCCGCGGGAAGGCAGTCGATACATGGCCTTGGGGCGAATCCGGCGTCTCTCCCCCAGAACGCCGCCTGCGCACGCACACGTCGGCACAGCGGGCGGGTCGGCGCGCCTCAAACGCCTGTCGTTGGCGCGTGCAGCCGTTCGCAGCTCGGTCGCCGGGACGCGATCGGTCGTCTCGGCGCAAAACCGTTCTCACGACGGTGGCGTGGCGTCGCCGCTGCACACGCAGGTCAGGGTGAATATCTAACGAATGCACGTAGATGATGCTGACCTTGTGAATGGTTTGCGTAGCTTCGTGCTCGCGGAATGCCGCATGGTGTCTCCGCGGCGTCGAGTCACACGCCAGACGGCTCGCCCGTGCCTGTCGCGGGACGTCGTTGCGTGACGTCGACACGTCGGCGCCGGACGCACGCCTGCATCGAGAGGTGAGCACTCGACGGCGTCCGCGTAAGAAGCATGCGTACTGACCCATCTCGTCCGTGTCTCTCAGCCTGTGCCCCTCGCTCAGCGGCCGATACGAGCGCACGCGGACCTCTGCGACGCACGCGGCGACGACGGGCACGCACCACACGCGGGACGCACGGCTGCATCCCGCGCTCGGCGGGTTGCTCACGCACTCGGAGTGGGTAGAAACGAGGCCGAAGCGGGGAGGTTGAAGGGCGCGAGGGGCGTGAAACGCAGCTGCATCCCGCGAGCGGCGGGTTGCTCACGCTCTCGGAGTGGGTAGAAACGAGGCCGAAGCGAGAAGGTTGAAGGGCGCGAGGGGCGTGAAACGCAGCTGCATCTTGCGAGCGGCGGGTCGCTCACGCACTCGGAGGCCGCGGAAATGGCCTTCAAGAGTGTCGAAAGTGGGCGCGACGAGGGCGGTGGACGACGAGGGGCGAAGACTGCGGCTGCATCCCGCGAGGCGGCGGGTTGCTCACGCACTCGGACTCGGTGGCAATGGAGCCGGATAGGGTCAAGGACGACAAGGACAAGGACAGGCAAGCACAAGCACGAGGGGTGTAGAGGCCCAGGCCGCGGCTGCCTCCCGTATTCGGCGGTTTGCGCATACCCTCGGGGCCTCCGGAGCAACACGTTCGATTACCCGACATCGGGCACCTGTTGCAACAGCGGACATAGCGGTGCGCGATCCGCGGCTGCATCCCGCGATCGGCAGGTCGCTCACGCACTTTGACACCGTGGATCCGGGCCAAGCGATGGCCGCAGAAGACTGCAGCGACGCGACTGGGGACAACGAGAGCGTTCACCGCGGCTGCATCTCGCGTGCGGCGGGTTGCTCACGCTGTCGGGGTCCCTGGAAATGAGTAGCAGGATAGTCGAAGCAGGCGGCGACAGGGATAGGCGGTAATAACCGCATGCGCCGCCACTGGCACACTTCACGTCCGGAAGACTACGCAGACCTTTGGCCGCCGGCGAACACCAAGGGCGGTGGACTGCAGCTGCATCTCGCGACCGGCAGGTTGCTCACGCACTCAGACTCGGTGGAAATGGCGCTGGAGACGGTCGGGGACAACAAGGACAAGGACAGACAAGCACGAGGGGTGTAGAGCCGGGCGGCATCTCGCGGGCGCGCATACCCTCGGGGCCTCCGGCGCAGCACGTTCGATTGCCCGACATCGGGTACCTGTTGAGACAACGGACATAGCGGGGCGCGATTCGCGGCTGCATCCCGCGATCGGCAGGTCGCTCACGCACTTCGACACCGTGGATCCGGGTCAAGAGATGGCCGCAGAAGACTACAGCCACGCGGCTGGGGGCAACGAGAGCGTTCGCCGCGGCTGCATCTCGCGTGCGGCGGGCTGCTCACGCTGTCGAGGTCCCTGCAAGTGAGCTCCAAAATAGTAGAAGCAGGCGGTGACAGGGACGGGGGACCGGGGTCTTGACAGCAAGCACCGCCGCCAGAACGTCTTGTGCCCCGGAAACCCGCGCAGTGCTCTGGCCGCTGGCGAAAATGAAAACTGCAGCCGCGCGACTGGGGCAACGAGGGCGGTCACCGCAGCTGGATCTTGCCTGCGGCGGGTTGCTCACGCTATCGAACTCCCTGGAAACGAGCTGCAGGATAGTCGGAGCAGGCGGCGACAGTGGCCGGAAGTAATAACCGCACGCACCACCGCTAGAACATCCAGGGTCCGGCAAGCTACGCATGGCTCTGGCGGCTGGCGAATCGAGATGCAAGAGAGACGATGAAGATTGCCACGATCGCGTCGGACCCCAACGGCCGTGGACCGCGGCTACATCTCGCGGACGGCAGGTTGCTCACGCACTCAGAGTCAGCGGAAACGACCTCACGGTCTACGCGAGACAGTGTCCGCAGGCCGAGGGATAGCAATACACTGGGGCAAGGCTATATTTCGCATGCGGCGGGGCGACTTACGCACTCCGAATCCAGCAAATGAGTCGCGCAGGACAGTACATTGCGACAACGGGGCCGCAGACCTCGCGAGGTGGGCACCGCGGCAGTATACCGCGGTCGGCAAGATATTCACGCTGTCGCCGTCCGTGCAAATGGATCCGACGCCGCTCGAAGACGGCCATGAAGAGAAGAGGAGATGCCCAGAGGCGTCGGACGCGGCTGCATCCCGCGTTCGGCGGGTTGCTCACGCATGCAGAGTGCCTGAACATGCGCTCCGAGCACGGCGACGACGACGGCCGTACGGTGCTTGCCAAGGGGATGCGCAAATCGCCGCCAGATCTCGTCATCGCCGAGCGGATCATGCTCCCTGCCTCCACGGAACTGCGCCCCAGGCATGTAGGTCTGCCGTCACGCTCGCCGTACGGCGCGTCGGCGTGGGTGTCTGAGCGGCAGGCAAAGGTCGGCATATTATTTTATGCGCGCGGGATGTCAACACTGACCACATTCACCCCGCCAGAACCCTGTTTCGACCGAACGGCTAGGCGTTTTCGATTGAGTCGGTGACGCACGAGCGCGTATGCTTTCATTTGTACGTCGCTTGCCGTCTTCCTCCGTCGTGAAGCGGCCAGCGCGCTGACCGGTTGCGCTTCGTGGCTAGGCTCTGCCGTCACGCAGAGAGGCGTAGACCGCGGCTGCATCTCGCACAGGGCGGGTTGCTCACGCTCTCGGAGTCAGCGACAATGCGCGACAATGCTGTGGAGCAAATAACGGCGGGGCCGAGAGGCAAGGAGGCGACCATCGCAGCTGCAAACTCGCGCTCGAGATCGGGTTGCCCACGCTGTCGAGGTCCGCAGCAACATATTGGAGAACACTCGGCGGCAGCGGCACGGAGAGCGGACGATTAACAGGGGCCGGGGACGCGGCCGCACTCTTCGCGCCGCGGGCTGCTCGCGCTCTCAGAACCCGTGAAATCGAATTTCCAGACGATCGACAAAGATGACCTCACGAAGTCTACGACGAGAGGCACGAGGCGCGGCTACATCTCATCATTACCGGGTCGCTCACGCTGTCCGCCTTGGTGGACTATACCCCAAACTGGCGCCGATCCGCCGTCATGCGCGTGGTCCATGCAGCACTGTGGACAGGGCGCGGACCGCGGCTGTATCTCGCGATCGGCGGGTCGCTCGCGCTCTCGGCCGCCGGCCGCCCGGGGTTCGAAAGGCCGGAGGTCTGCAGCTACGGGATGGCGGCAATGAGAGCGTTGACCGCGGCTGCATCCCACAGGCGGCGGGTTGCTCACGCTGTCGAGGTGCACAACAATGTGCTGCAAAAGAGTTGGCGGCAGCAATCTACAGGCGCGAGGCACGCGGCTGCGCTCTTCGCTCCGTGCGTTGCTTACGCTCCCAGAGCCCATGAAATCGAAATTCTAGAGCGGCGTCGAAGACGGTCTCACAGTGGTCAACGCCGAGAGGAATGAAGCGCGGCTAAATCTCGTCATTGCCGGGTGGCCCACGCCGTCCGCCTTGGTGGAACATACCCCACACAGGCGTGGATCCGCCGTCACGCCCGCCACCCGCGCACCGTCGTCGGTGACGACACGTCGCTGGCGATCGTACGGCGGCACGAGTGCATAGACGACGGCCGAGAGTCAGTACATCGCTTTGCGTATGCGCAACATTGAGACTCATCGCGCTCGTTTCGTTAGGACCATATTCAGACTGAACCGCTGGTCATTTCCGATCAGGTTGACGACGCGCCGATGCGCGTGCCCCTGCAAGCTCACCGTGCGTCGCTTACCTTATTTCCCCCCTGAAGCAGCCGTCAGGCTGATTCATCACATTTTATCCGACTTTGGCTTGTGTTCGGCAGGTCACTCATGCGCCGACTCGTCTCATCAGGCTCGGCAGACTGAGAGCATGCGATTGGAGACAGGGAGAATGTTGACCGCGGCTGGATCCCATGCGCGGCGGGTTGCTCACGCCCTCGCTCTCAGCGGACTTGTGTTTCAGGAGGAGGGAAAATGTATGGATAGTGTCGGAAATAATCAACAGAGCCGACTGCGGCTGCTTCTAACACTCAAGGCCGCGGAAATATGTGCGAAGATATTCGAGAACGACGACGATAAGAGCGGAAGACGCACCAGGGGCATGGGGCACAGCTGACCGTATGAGCCGACGCGCTACGGTCGACGTGACATCAACGCAGACGGGGCGGCATCATCGGTGTCCAGGCGACGACGTGCAGTCGGCAATCGCTGTGCGCGTACGAGGTGTCCAGACTCACGACGCCGCTCCGTTAGGACCCTGTTTTGGCGCGATAGCTGTGCCTTTGGTGGAGACGGCGGCGCGTCTGCGCGCGTGCTTCCAGCCTTCCACTGGTACATCGCTTACCGTCCATTTTCCCCGACACAACCAACAGGCTAACCGATCGCCCGTTATTTCCTTCAGACTGCGCCTCAGTCGCCGTTTGTCGGCTGTCACTGCACAACATTCCGACGCGCCCCATGGTCTCGTCCCTTCTGTCATGAACTCGTGCTTCCTCAGATCCCTCCGCTGATGGGACAAGTAGGGGTGTGAACGCACTCGACTCTGCCCCTAATGAATCAAAGCTATGAAATGTTGCCACGTTGCAAAATGGGACTGATCGAGAATGGCCGTACTCGCGCCGCTGCCGTGCCTTGCAAAATTATCAGGAATACTCTTCCGCTCAGGTATTGACCCTGCACCAATATGGGGATGGGCATCGCTGTGGTGTGACAAAGGCAGTCTGTGTCAATGGAATTGAGTCATGCCTTTTGTAATTAGGAACAAAGTCTTTGAGATGAAATCAGCGCAATGAGACAACATGCATAATTCATAAGTGAGAGACGTGAGAAATCAAGGGCGGATCAGTCTTCATCCCCATTTGTGAGGCGAGTGGTCTTGACGGTGCGCTTTCTCAACCGCCGAGAGATGGTGGCGGGACCCCTATTGGGCCGACGACCAGTATCTACGCGATGAGAGGCAACATCTGTTGCACCCCGTAAAGTTGTACATTGAGATGAAGCCCTCTCCTCCAACTCTGCTCTGGACAGCTTCCGAAACCCGACTGTCCCGTCCTTCAACCCACGCACCAAGGCACTGATCTCCCGCAGTGAGTACATGCGGGAGGGCGAGGTGCCGAAGTTAGGCCAGTTGAACAGCTCAACCCCATAACGGAAGATGATCTTCGGCGTGCCGTAGTACGGCATCTGCGTGTAGATCATCTCTGCGGTCGGGTCGCCGCTCGCCTCGCCTGCGTTTGTTGCGACACCACGCCGCCCGGCGATGACATTCACATTGCATCAGCAGATGTGAATTGCTCTAAATGGCAAGTACTCACGTAATCGGCGGCGCAGCCACTCGGACAACACGTTCTGCTCGTGCAGAAGACAAGCCTTGTACGTCGCTTCTGTGGGCGTGAAGGATAAGCTGAGGACGACTAAAACTGCGCCAGGTATACTGGCCTTTTCGAACACTGCAGGTCCGATGACGAGGAACATATCCTTGAGGTTCTGGCGGCGAGGGGTCGGGCTTTGGAAGCGCCTCGAAAGGCAGATATGCAACTTTCATGTTTGGTGGGAATTTCGGAGGGCTCATCGGAAGGCTGTCTGATGTAGCTTGCTGCGGCGAGGAGTCCAAGACTCGCCTTTTGAACCTTTCAATCTCCTCTTGGATGCTCTGAAGTCAGCCAAAAATCCACTCGGTGAAAACTGACCAAACGCAGAAGTACGTCTCGGCGAGTAAATCGCCTCCTATACACGGACGTACTGTCGAGATCCCCCAATCAAGGGCCATGTCGCAGTGATCACACTCGCAACCCTGGGCTCGACGCGAGATTGCAGTAGATCTGCTCGGTGTCTTGCCACTTTTGCCGGTAACCTGGTGCTAAGTCGACATCTGCTCCAGGGCTGCGTTCCGGGGTACCTCCTTTAGGTCTGCTCCGGACGCCTAAAGCCAAGCGTCGCCGGCGAACTTGCGTTTGCCGCGGTTGCCCGCAACGCTCGCAAGAACTGCGTGGCAGAATATAGTTTCTATGCCACGCTCACAGCCAGGTATGTTGGGAAGAATATTAATGGTATTGAGCGCGTCCGCCGTTCACCTGAGTTGTCAAAGACGATGGAGGCAGGAGAAAGCGTGAGACGCCGGCGCCGAGGGAGCGGATCGGAGCAACGAGCCTGCGCCACAAAGCTGGAAGGCACCATATCGGGCAGTTCAAATGCGAAGCGCCCGACGTCGTCTTTTCTCCAACCTCCAGCACCTCAAGATGTTGCACGGGCTGTGGTCGCCGACAGCTGCGTCAACGCTTTTTCCCGTCTAGACGTATGTAATCTCGCCAAATTCTGCTACCTTTTGAGTGTAATCATGACCAGGTAACGTGCCAGCAAGCAAATGGCCTAGCGTTTGCCTGGCAGCGTCGTCGGAGCGTTTGAGCCTACGACGGGACTATTGCCAGGGCGGGCAGCACCGAAAGGTAGGTGAAACACTTACATTTAATATCAAATCACTTTGATGCACGAGCGTACTAACGATGTTTGCTAGAACTGCGCTCGGCGCGCCGTCAGCGTTAGCTCAAGAATCAAGATATCGCCAAGTGCCCGATGTCTCTGGCCATAGAGCGGCGGTGTTGCGGTTTGCACGCCGAGTCTCGGCTGCAGCGCCGCACGCACTTGTACGGAATTGCGACGGCGCACTACGGCATGCAGGTATGTTTCTAACTCGTCATTAGCAGCGCAAACCATGGCTGACCGTGTGCGTCTTGGCAGAAATAGTTATTTTTGGCTGAGCCGTTAGGAAATAGCTGGCGCTGTCCTCGCACATCAAGTCACCGAGACGTCGGCTGCAAGCAAGTTCACGCGAGCGTGCGGCCGTTGCAAGACACCGCGTCGTAGAAGCACACGGTAAGTGAGGCTGTATTTTCACGCATCAAATGCTTACATCATACGTTTGAAGCCAATGCCAGGGTTGAACTCGCCGCTTACAGCGCAGAAGTCCATCACCGAGCCGCGTTCGCGGCGCGATAATGCAGCAGGGCTCAGAGGAAATGTTTCGGCGGCGACGTGGGCAACGTCGCATGGAATGCAGGTACGCGCGGTTGCTACTTTGGTGGTCCGAGTCGTTGATGCTTAGTCTCCTAGATGTCAGCATGGCTCTGGGACTACTGCGGCAAAGTCTTTACCAAATACCATTCATCACACGGCCGGCTATACCGACGAGCCCGAAAATCTCGAGAAGACTGCGACTGACAGATCTGCTGCCTTTGCGGTTGTTTGGAGCCGCTACGCCCATGGCATGCGGCTGCTGTCACCGAGTTACACAACATGCACACAGGATCCCAAGCAGTGGGACCGTGCAGAAGCGCAAATGCACCCGCTACGAGACCACACGGAGCTACAAACCCCGCGGGATGTAGCCGCACGTCCCGTCATGACGTGCCGCCACGGCTCGTTTTCACGAAGGCGTCAGTGAAGCCCGCCGCCGCCAAGTCGGAGCACGAGTTCACGGACTTTGCGACCATACGGAGCCATAACGGCTGTGAGATGCGCTCGCCATTCGTCTTCGCGAAATCTCAGATGAAGACGATGTTTGCACCACGGAAATCTCGAGAAGACGGCGACCGACGGATCTGCCGCCTTTGCGGTTTTTTGGAGCCGCTACGCCCATGGCATGCGGCTGCTGTCACCGGGTTCCAGAACATGCACACAGGGTCCCAGACCTCGGGACTGTGTGGAAGCGCGAATTCACCCGCTACGAGACCACACGGAGCCACAAACCCCGCGGGATGTAGCCGCGCGTGCCGCCATGACGTGCCGCCGCGGCTCGCTTTCTCGAATGTGTTACAGTAAAGCTCGTCGCCGCCAAGTCGAAGCGCGAATTCACGGACTTTGCAACCACACGGAGCCACAACGCCCGCGAGATGCAGCTGCGAGCGCCGCTGTGAGACGCCTCCGCCATTCGTCTTTGCGAAACTCTAGATGACCACGGCGTTTGCACCATCGCGAAGCACGAAACCCTCGGCGTCGAGACCGTGCAGAGCCACGCCGTCCAGATGAAACGGCCCAAGCACCCCCTTCGCACATCCTCTGCCGCCGCAAGGCCATGGCCGCGTCCTCCACCAGCTCGCTGCGAGGACGTCGACGCAATGCGTTGAAGGCGACGCTGAATATGTCACTTTCGGCCGTTCTGTGCGCGCGAGGGCGTCACGGCCGCCTCAAGTTTGAGGTGCAAATACGCCGGCTCTCGAACCGTCCGACGCCTCGGCGAGCCTTCACGTATAGCCCCGGGGCGCCGTTTATTTCCAGAAGAGCGGAAGGCACGGACGCAGATCACCTCAGCTCGGCTAGCCACGCCACCTGTGCCAGTGCTTTGGGACGAGGACACGGAGGGCACCCGATTCGTCTCGGGCTCTCTGTCCGCGCGTCTCACGCCGGCGCATGCGCAGAGTCTCGCTTCGTCCTGTATGCAACGTTGCGACACATGCGTTGCACTGCCGAGGTCGGCCGGAGTGTGCGGCGGTGTCGTGCGACTGCGACGGAAGCCTGGCGTTTTATTTTGGGGTGCATCGCGCCGGATATAAGAGAGGCAGGGAAAGAGCTCGATTCCCTCAGTCCGGTGGTGCCTTCCCTCTCCGCTCTCTCCCTCGTTCACATTCCCGTCTCGCGCCTCCTCTGTTTGCCCTCAACATCCCGAGGCCGCCGTGCTCACGACCCCCTCTGCTTGTTGGGCCGTCGGCCCGGGAGACACGTCTGAACGCGGCGCGCATGCGTTTGGTGCAAGGTGCGTGCACTTGCTGTCTTGCCCATACAAACTCATGCTTACCTATCCTTTACTTTGCTACAGATTTGCAGTGCGTCGTTCAACGGCCATGCTTACCAGGTCATTATGTCGTGACCGAGGGCTTTGGATGGATGACTGACTTTTGTTATATGTCGCAGATTACCTGGCTCGTCGGCGTGATCTCTTGCAGGCATGTTCGCGTTTGTAGCTCTTTGTAGACTGTCACTGATGTACTTACCAGGTGAATACTGAATTTCGATGAATACTGACCGGACGTGACTCTTTTTGACGTTGCGTACGCGTGTACTTAAAGGTGTGTTCATTCCCGTTATAATGCGCCATGGCGTACACTAACGCAGCACCTGTTCTTAGTCATGTGGGACTGGTAACGATCGGCACCTCGGCCTCTCACCCGCGGGACGCTGAGGGAGTTTCTGAACTTCAAACATGTTGGTGATGACACGGATGGGTCTTCCGTGGCTGCCGCTGCGTCCTTCGGCCCGTCGTCGCGGCGTGCGCGACGAGGTGAGGTGAACGTTGGGGCGTTGCTGAGAGGCGACGCCGGCTCCAGGCCGCCGTGCAATGCGCGCGACGCCGTCGTGCTGCATCGGAGTATGGCTGTGTCTCAACCACCGAGCATACTGGCGTCGCAGGGAGCATCCTGTAGACCGCTCTCTGCTAGTCACGAGCAGCGTGGGCACGATCGTTCTGCCGTCGTGTGCTCCGGGTCGAACAGCTGCTCGGCGCAGGTCGGTGAGTCAGCTGTGCTTATTCTGTTATTTTGATGCAGGACTGCTGTACACACAAAGGTATATTATGTCTGTGGCGTTATCAGCCGTCGCGGCGCCACGGGTCTCATGCACATGCCGTCGGTTGGACTTGGTTGTAGTCCGTCGAAGCCGTCGTTGAGGTGTATAGGGGGGTTTATGGCCGTCTGAACGGTTGTTTGGTTATACACGGCACTTACTATAAGTAGCACGCCTGGACCGTCCGTTTACGCTATCATTAATATATCTGTCAACGAGACCTTACTTATCAGTCGTGCGCAACGAGCGTCCTGATCCGGACATTGACTTTGCCACACCACAAGGGAAGTAGCATAAGACCCAACACCCACCCTCACGAATGTCCTGGTAGTATTATGAGTGTGCTTGCCCGTATTTCCGTGCTTTTGCGCCGACTACGAGTCCACAACCAACTCCCAGTATAAGGGTATTAATAGCAGTACTCTGTCATACAGTAGAGATGTTCGTCCCGCTAGTGTGCACTCTTAATCGTCTCGTTCTTGCTCTATTAACTTCATTCGCGTCCAGTAGGGTATTGTCAGTTTGTGTATACTACCAGCATTGCACTGCAATACAAACTGGTTAGATACCCATCTTGTGCTCTCTACTCGAGTCGCCCGATCTCGCTGCCGTCTGTCTGCTTATCTCTTTTTATTCACAAGTATAGGCCCATAGAAATCGACGCATGGTACATTACTCCGCCTCAACTCAAGTTCTATCCAAGTCCGGGTCCGCTCCGAGTCGGCCAGTGTGCGGTCGCAGATATTGTGCACCGTGAATCGAGTGCTTCGGTCCATATCGCACAGACCGTGAATTGCTATTCCGTCTATAGTAGTACATCAGGGATGGTGGGTGAAATGGTATGCAGACAACATTCCTCCAGCCAGCGAAGATCCTTGCTTAGGCGGTTGTATAGTTCGACAGCAACTTGATAGATACAGAGCGGCCGTACACGCCGTAATACACGAGAGCACTTATCGTAGATCCATTCGCTCTAAATCTTCATCAGGCGGTTTCGTGAACGGTAAACAAATATATTATCACGTCCTGAATGTACTGTACATGAATTTGATACTATACTCCCGATACCCTTCCACGCAAGACTGCGCGCGCGGAACGGAGGCTCTTGCCTAATGCAGACCACCCGTCCGAGGACGATGACCCGGAAGAGGACCGTCCAGTTGGTGCAAGCAAGTCGCCCCATGCTGACCCGTCAACGTCGATGTTGGAAAGGGAGTCGGAAAAGTCAGAGAGACCGTTGGAGCCATTGTCATGCTCGCGGTCACACTCCGCTGCGGTCCAGGCATTGTGAAACTCAAGGTCAGACAGGCCAGTAGCTGTTGCAATAATTTCACCAGACAAGAGGTCACCGGAGGTCTTGACAAACGCAATCTTCCTGCTCACGCCGGTGCATGCACAGAGTATAGGAGAATAATAGCGTCCGAGAGGCAGGCCGCTCAGCTCGAACGCTTGGCCCGACGTGGTGTTCGACAGCTCAAAGGTGGTGAAGTTGGTGTCAGACCAGCGAGCATGAATGACCAAGTCTTCTGCGTTGGGTACGAACGACAGAGAGTAGTACGGCGCCCCTGCGTGAAGGACAGGAACAGCCTTGGCATTCTCATCCTCGATGTCGTAGACGTAGTTCGCGCCAGCACCCTGGAATACAGCCTTGGTCCCATTCTCGTTCACACGGAGTTCCGTGAATGCATGAACACGCTGTATATCACTGGCCTCAAGAGCCCTAATATCCGTAGTGCTGGTCCTCGTCTCCGCGATGCGCTTCTCGATGTGAGCCGAGAACAAGATAGGTTTGGGCGACTTGTCAGCCTTCGTACGTTCACCGCGCGAGTTTGTTGACAGGGGGACGTGGTAGATCTGCCCTGCAGCCCAGATGATGACTGCGTCGTCTTCGGGTGTGAACGCAAACGAGGGGTATGTGCCCATAGGTGCGGACACTGCAGATAAATCGTAGGTAAGACCATCCCATACATGATGGATTGTTCCCGTGACCAAATCCCTGAGATACTGATTAGCAACAACGCGGTATCATGCGCATATAACCACTCACTTGAGCACTAGGGCCTCCTTGTCTCTGACCCTCCGGACGAATGCCAAAGTACGGCCGTCTCTGGAAAGCTCAGGGCGTGACGCACCGCCAGGGAAAGAATGGACGAGCGTAGTAGTCTGCTTGGTGGTGAGGTTGGTCGAGAAGATTGCGTAGATGCCAGTATGTACATCTGTGAGCATATGGTGAGTTAACGCAGACATCATTTAGGCAGGTAAACATACCTTTGCTGTATGTGAATTGGCCGCTAGTATCCAGCACGTTCTTTGCGTAGATGAGACTATCATTGCCCTGCCAGATGATCTGCTCCGGACCAATTTGCTGTTCTTCGTAATCTTCCGGACCCCAACCACTAGGCAAAATACGAGGAACAAGACGTTTGCCGCTGCCTACTACAATCTTCTGGTTGGATGATTCAGGAATGTCGTACTCCCAGGCTTCACCTGCACCAAGGCTTCGCTCAGAGGTGTACCATTTGGTCGCGATGACCTTGGTGCCGGAGGGATGAAAACGTGCGTCGGAGACCCAGCGATAGGTCTCATTTGTAACTCTATGCGCTATACGTTCGTGTCAATCAGCTGAGCAAGGAGAAAGATTTAGTTACTTACCATTTACACGACCTTCACGAACCAGCCGTCTACGCTTGGCCTCCACAGTTTCCTTTACTCCGTTGGCAAGTCGGCCCTCGTCATCTCGCGTAGTAGCTAACGCATCCAGCAGTTCCCCAGAGTTGGTAGTCCTGACATCCATTTGGCTACATCCCTTCCATTCGGTTACCCAAATGTTCTCCAGGCCGAGTTCCGCGTCACTCCTGAACACCAGCTTGTGTCCGTCCGGAGAAAAATGAGGGTCAGAGTCGTGGGGCACACCGAGCAGGACAGGGTGAGCCTTCGTGCGACCTGAAGTACTGGACTTGTACGCGCTTCCTGGCAAGCAATAGATGTCTCCAACCATGTCGAAGACAATGTCTCCGCTCTTGGGGTGAACATCCAAGCGAAGCCATGTTCCTTCGGTCACATCGTATTCGAGCTTTCGAGGGTAAGGGAAGTCCGTGGAAATGTCCCAGGGGGTCTGTTGACGCAGAGGCCAGATGTCGTCCTTCCACTCGCTCGCGGGGTCGTCCGTGGCGAATGGACGCGCTGCCTGGCGAAGTACTGCCTCATCTCGCGTCCAGTATGTCGGTAAAAACGTCGAAAGTGTGAACGCTGCGGAAAGCAAGACGACGAGCCGGAAGAAACGCGACCGAGTCTTCGTCCTGTTCCATCTGGGAGTCGCGAGGGGCTGGAAGGGTACTTCGGCGGCACCCTTCATGTTTACTACAGACGACCGACCGAGTTCAAGGGCCACAGAGTGTGGTCGTCCTCAAGGCTGAGAATATATAGCAGACTAAGCTGAACAGACTTAGTCAGATACAAGCATATGGGTGGTCTCGTCCCCGTCCCCTCCTTCCGGATTTGGGAACTCCGAGGGCGTCCCCATCCCCTCCTTCCGGATTTGGGAACTCCGTCAGGAGGGTCTGGCGTCTCCCCAACGTAGTGTTGCCGCGGCTCAGCTCGGTTCGGCTTCGGTTCAGCTCAAACTCGGTTCTTCCATTTTGGGGAAAGCCGAGCCAAGCCGAGCCGTGAGCCGCGGTTCGGTCCTGGCTCGAACCGCGGTTCTCATCCCAATTAGGAATGTCGATCGGGGCTGTTGCTGTATCCTCTCCATTTTGTCTCTCAAGCTCATGTATGATAGTGCGTATACATATTGTACATACCATTTGCTCATGTACACAGTTTTAATGCATATACTAGTGTTTTGAGTGAATTGTCCAACAATACCCGTCGAGCTCTGGGTTTCTGGCGGCTTGATAGTGTCAACAACAACTAGTACAACTGTACCAGGTGCGACGCTCTCAACTGGGGACAGAAATAGTGGTGCAGTCTCCAAGTAACTAGCTGGGGAACAGACCAGCTCGAGACTGGCTTTCTGTTGCAGACAGTAGCTACTTATACATGTGTAATCCTAAACTGTACAGTACCACCCAGTATCCTCGTGTATATACTAGAGCGGTCCAGAACAATAGAGAAACATCACGAAAACCATGAGTATCGATGAAAGAACAATAGATAGGGGCAGAAGACAATGGAAATGAAAAGAATACCCTAGAGAGGCGCCCCAGAAGTTCATGACATAACCCCCTCTTTAAGGATCACGTCTGCGTGATCTGTAGAACTCGGCATCTCGATCTGTACAACCTATTTCCCAATTGTATAGTCTGGAACCGATATGTCCGATGAACTGATTGATGTTGGGTCGGGAAACACGACAGGGGGAATTTGAATAGTCAAAGGACGAGGGGGCGCCTGGTACGGCGCTTGTAGAAGGCGTTGATGAGATCCTAGCAGTGGGTAAGGTTGGATCGGGGTTCCTATGTGTACTTGCGCGGACCGGTTTCATGCTTCCATAGAACTTTGTATTTGAGAATTCCTTTATCCAACTTAGCGTCCAGGATCTCTTTGACCTCATGTTCTTCTTATCCGTCGATTAGATCGGGTACTTCGGGTTCACGTGCTTGGGATTCGAAGGAGGGTTCTCGAAACGGTGAGAGCCACATCTCATTAACTGTGGGATAGATCTTTCTCCCTGCTTTGGGGAGTTTAAGCTCGTAAGCAGAGGGCGTCAGCGTTTTTGTTTAACTTTGAACGGGCCGTAGCATTTGTTGTCGAGCTTCTTCATTGGGCGATTGGTGGTGATATTGGTTCCTTCAAGCCATACAAGGTCTCCTAGCTTGTATTCACGTGTTTTCCCTTCCGTCGGTTGTGGAAGCGCTTCATTGTCTCCTGTGCCAACCCGATGGCTGCTTGCGTCTCCTCCCATACTGATTTCATGTGATCCACAAAGTCTCTCACGGTCTCCTTCTTTACTCCTAGGTGAGGTTCATTTCTGGAGTTGGGGTGGTAATCCTTGTTGATGAAGAATAGTGTTTGTTCGGTGGAGCTGTTGACTTTGTTGTTGTACAAGAATGATGCGAGGGTAGCCACTTGGCCCAATCGGATTGTCAGTAGTTGATGAAAAGTCGGAGATACTGTTCAACTTCAGCGTTAATCCATTCCGTCCGACCGTTGGTTTGTGGATGGTAGGCCGTGGAGGCATTGGCTTCGATTTCCAGAGACTTATAGAGTTCAGATATATACTTGTTCTTGAACTCTGCTCCTTGATCGCTAACAATCTTCCGGCGGGATGCCGTGATGGGTGACAACATGGTCGCGCAGGATTTTGCTCCATCCTTCGCGCGTTGAGCTCAATGGTGGCTGGAATGCAAATTATCTGTTTAGAGAACATACAGACAATCACGATGATGGCATCAAATCCTAGCGACAGGGGAGTGGACCAATTTTGTTGACAGAGATGATCTCCCGCAGAGTCGAGAGGCAATTTCGTTTGGATGAAGCCGGACCGAGTTTGGATCCGGTGTGAACTTTGGTCTTCTGACAGTCGACACATCCTTCGACGTACTTCCTAATGTCTCCGCCGAATGCGTGGCCATCAGTAGTTGCACGTGATCAACTTGTAGGTCTTGTGTTGGCCCGGGGTGTCCGATGAGGTACGAGTTGTGGTGATGTTTGATGATCTGTTCGGCGAAGTTTCCGATATACGGAGACGTAGATACGATCTTTCCAGGTAACCAATCCCTCTTTGTCTTCCTTCCAGTCCGTCTCTTTCTTTGCTAACGCTATCGTAACTACTTTGTCCTTATTAGCTTTGTGCTTTTTAATATCTACGAGCCATTCCATGGCTGGTCCGTCGGCATGTGCTGATCTATACTACGTGAGAGATAGTTTGCGAAAGTGTTCTGGTTTTAGTACTACAATGTCTGCATTATCGTCTTTTCATTCTCATATCCAGACTGTCATGAGAGTCCATCTGCCTTTCCATTGGTCCGACCGGGTTTGTGCTGAAGCAGGAAATGATATTCGGCAAGTTCGGCGCACCATCGAGCTTGTCGTCGGTTCAGCTTCTGCGGCTTCCGGAAGTACTCCAAGTTCTTGTGATCTGTCCAGATCTCGAATTGCCGAGCACCCATTAGGTACTGGCGCCATTCGTCAAGTGCCGACATGATAGACATGAGTTCCTTATCGTAGATCGCTTTGTAATTACGCTTGGTGGCTGTGAGCGCTTTCGAGAGGAATGCGACAGGCTTCCATTGCCATCCTGGTGTTGTTCAAGAGTTGCACCATAGGGCGAAGTCAGAGCGTCGCATTCAATTCGGAACTTGTCCTCGTCAGTGGGCATTGCTAGGACTGGGCGGAACAGATGCAGTTCTTGAGTTCTTCGAAGGCTTCGGCTTGCTCGGAGTTCCATACAAATGTGGCATTGCCGGTGAGGAAGGTGAAGCGGTTTTGCGATCTTGCCAAAGTCTTTGATGAATCGTCGGTAGAAGTTAGTAAAGCCGAGGAGTGCCTGAATGTCCCGTTTGCATGTGGGCTTTGGCTATTTCCTGGCGCCTTCTACTTTGACTGGATCCATCTAGACTTGTTCTTGAGAGATGATCATGCCCAGGTACTCGATCTCAAGCCGTTCGAATTCACTTCTCTGCTTTGAGGTACAATTGGTGTTCGCATCGTATTCAGAACT
This sequence comes from Terana coerulea, assembly GCA_024811115.1. NCBI lineage: Eukaryota > Fungi > Basidiomycota > Agaricomycetes > Polyporales > Phanerochaetaceae > Terana > Terana coerulea. The sequence goes on from JAKOGH010000138.1 coordinate 287,461, forward strand.
TCGCTGCACAATGCAACGATGTTCTTCTAGATCCTTGATATAGATCATGATGTTGTCGATGTAGACCATTACGTGTCGTTCCTGGATCAGATCTCGAAAGATGTCGTTCATCATTTAATGCGGGCGTGGCTGGCGAATTGGTGAGACCGAAAGAACATGACTAGGGGTTCGAAGAGTCTGTGATTTGTGATGAACACCGCTTTCTCTTCGTCGCCTTCCTTGATACGAATGTTGTTGTAGCC